>VXAL01001582.1:15953-28945 GCA_013399475.1 Chauna torquata | reverse complement strand
CTAGTATTTAAATTCTGTAGTTACAAGAAATTTCATAATTGCAACTTACAACTCCCAAATTTGAGAGGACAAGCATGACCATCCATGGGAAAATCCACTAATCTCATGGGACACTCTGCACTTATTGTAAGCCTATAATGGAACAAATTAAATAGTCTCTGGTTGCCATTTTGTCTAGGCAGCATAACTTTTGCATACAGTAATTGTAAGACGCTGAACAAACAAGCTAGATACCTCATTGTGTACAGGATGGTGCCATTTCTCATTATTCTGAAGAGTTTATTTGGGGCTGTCATATTATGTGCAACAGACTTTTTCCCATTCCTGAAGAAAGTGTCAGGAGTCCACACCTTCGAGACCATCAAGTTGTTAAGTCTTAAAATTTCAATAGGGCCATCGTATTTTAATCTTTTGTCTACCCATGTCTGACGGAAGAAGACATCCATTGTATATTCCTGTATTAAATTGCAGAAAAACAAAGATCACATTTGCATGTACAAGTGTTTCCTGTAATAATAATAAAAAAAATCCCTCAAGAGCAAAGAAATTAGTAGTAAAGAAAATGCTAAGTCCACTACACAAACATATTTCCACCAATTAAAGTGTGTTGTGTACTTTTTAATAGCTTAATTTCCCACATTAGTCATATCAATAAATTGCTACACATATTTAATCATTAAGGAATAATTAATCTAATTAGATTGCAGGAAGCAAGCAATTTAATTTGTAGCCAAGCATATAACTGGCAACAAAATGATCTGTGACAATAAGTGTCAACAGATTTTTAAAGAAAAGATAGCCAGCAGCTAAAAAAAACCATGGATAAATTAAAATATCAGGACAAACGATTACCTCCACTTTAAAGCCAAGAACGGAAATTTGATTTCAACTGATCAAAAGTAAGCTTTTCATGGAAGAAAGCTAAATATTTCCTTTGTCATGTCAACAAAACATGTATAACAAACTACTCATAGATTTGCTTAAATACACATTTATTTTTTAACTACATAACTATCCCATTAACTTCCTCAGAAAAGCCATTCAGGTGCTCCAAAGAAAACATGCAAACAACTGCAGAACTGCAGACGCAAGTACATCATGAGAAATCACGTGCAAATTAATTGACAAAGGAGTGCATCCCTCATCTTGAGAAGCTCAAGAATTTCACACACACAGAACAAATCTTGTGGCACTGAAAAGTTAACACAGGAAACTTGAAGTCTTTTCTAGCTTACAGCTGCAATTTTGTGTTAAGCCAAATAATGCTTTTTGACTTTATTTCAAATCCTTCTGCATATTATTACAATTGCAACTACTTGTATGGTCACATCTATTCCTACGGGCAAGGATGCATCTCTGTGAGTGTAATGCAACCTAGAATTAGGTCTGTCTTCTTTTCCATGGCTGCATCCTCCACCGTGATTTATAGTGAGTCTATGAAAAGTCTCTCTCCTATTGTCATTTCTTGCTGGTGACTTCATAGCTTATGGTAGCAGTTTCTGTTATGAGCTTCGACATGACAGATTTTGTAAAATGAGACTTCAACCCTTTTTATTACACAGGCTACCAAAGTAATCCAGTTCTTCTAAAAACACAGTCTCAATACAGGAGATGATTGGAATATCTCACACTTTGCTCTTTTCAGCAAGTTTTATGAATGCAGCCACATTCATATCACATTGGGTCACTAACGGATACACTATCTAAAAATCATTTCAAAACGAATTCCTGGACCCCTGAATAGCCTCCTAATCCATCCCTAATGACAGAAAGGGAAACATCTGCTGTAAACTCTCCTTTCGCCAGTTCCTCACCTACTTTCAGTTGTTTTCACTCCTGCCTTCTCCAACATAATTAATAACTTCCTATGTGGCAGCACATCAAATGCTTCACCAAAGTCTGAGGGATCACAAGTGGCCTTCAATTTATAGTTGAGGCACACATTACTAGATTTCCTTGGGACCAGATTCTTGCACCCCTTGTCACACTGAACAGCATCAATTTAACAACCATTGAAGGTGTAAGATGCAGTTCAACATGAGACCGGTATAGGAACCTAGTCCTTGAAAAAACGTCTTGCTGTCACATACCTTTCCCCATCATAGAACCAAATCAGGTGCACCAGAAAGTGCAGGATAGCACTGTATGGGAAGGAAGCCACTGCCGTGAAACTGCCTTTCCCTTAAAGAAGTTAAGTACAAACACAGAATGCACATATGTCTCTGTTACTTCCACGTGATTTCTGGATATTTTATAGAAAGAGAAACTGTCATGTGATTTAAGGGTATACTGATGGATTACAGAAGTTTATGAGAGTTATGTTGGATTTGACCTCGAATGAATGCAGATGCCTTTCAGGCACAAATAACAGTATGTGCAAACGTAACATTTGTCTTCTGTGAATATTTCATGCATGTCATTTTGACATTCAATTTCTGTGGACGCTTATGAAAACTCCTATCAGTCAAACATTTGCTGAAAGTGATGCTAAAAGGGGCACAAAGATCAACAAAGGGAATTCATTTGAAATGAAAATGTCAACAAGTATTTGTGAAATGATGTCATTACTATTCACCTGAGAATAACACACATTTCAGAAAGGAAAGGCAATTTCAAAGGCATTACATATTTTCCCCACAGTACGCTTACTGAGACGCTCCCTGCAAGGCCTGATTCTGCCTCTATACCACAAAAATCTGTTTTAAATCCTGTGAAGTAATTTCCTTAAACCAGCCAAAAACCAGTGCAAGTGTGACCAGAATCAGGCCTGCTGCATCTAATTATAAGCTATAAATTAAGCTGCTACTAATCCTGTCTACTTTGCATGACTGTCAGAACAGTACAGAGACATGACTTAAGCATCCACTCCTTACTGCAGTTAATGGTCTCTCAGAACCAGGAAATGGCATTTTAATTCCAGAAATACATACCATTTCTACATCAGAAACAGGTCCAAAACTGGTGACATATATATCTGTTTTGACTTCAGTAACAGGACCTAATATATGAAAAGGAAGTGAGCAAGAAAATGTGAATTTTGCAGGTCAACAATTCTCGTAAGTGATCCTGGCACGTGAACAGTTATCGCTTTGAGGGTTCTGTGGACGAGCAAGAGCAAAATGCAAATACAGGTCATTTCAGATAAGTCTCTAATAACAAGCACTGCTCAACTATCTTTACCACGTAAGTCAAAAGCAGCATTTCCATGCAAATCCCCATTTAGAAAACCAATGTTGACTCAACATATTAGAAAACAGGTACCAATAAATTAAAAGGAATTATGGAAAACACCATGCTGATTAACAACAAGCACCTAATTCAAGAAATCCACATTCCCCAAGGTATCCACTGCTCACATTCAGTCTTATTGGTAATAACTGGACTAGGCAATTTACTATTGCAGGATCAAGAATTGCATCCATATCCAGGGAAGCACCTAAGTGATTTAATACTGACAAGCAGAGTAAGAGTTGAGTATCTTAGCATTTTGGAGGGTCTGAACCTAGATCCACTTGCTACTACAAAGCCTGTCTTGAAAGAGTTAGTGATATTTATGACACAATGCACCAGAGGTCTTGAACTCTCACAGCTGGGAGTGGCAAGCAACCATCAGAGAAAGCAGTTTCACCTCAACATTATCATTTCCTTTACTACAGGAGAAAGCACCTTGAAATGTAAGACGGCCATCACTCCAAAGTACTTCTAATGGGAGTTTTAGGGTTTCTGTTAACCTAAAAAGACATGCAGGATTTAGGTCTGTTCCAAATGTAAAAGTCTAGAAAGCTGCTAATTATTACCAGTTATGATGATGACTCTGTGATCAAAGCATTAGCTAATGGTTTAACTCAGGTAATGAACTCACATCATAAATTTAAAAAAAAAAAAAGCTACTGATGGTCTTACCAAACAATATGTGTTTGAAAAAACAGTATGATCTACAAACTGACAACCACAGTTTCTAAACCCCTGCAACTCGAATTTCTGAAGAGGATAAGTGGTTCAAGTCTGTTAATTCAGGTTTTATCATAGTATTTGGAATCTAAATATGAGAAGAGGAAAGGCTTAAGACTGTTTGAAGCAGAAGAGTGTGTTTGTTGGAAAGAAAAAAAAATCACTGTTCACAGACATCACTTTGAATTCAACGTTAGAAGGAGAAAAAGATAAGCAACTGGAAAACAGGGAACCTATATTTCTTGCACCTAGAACAAGTGTAAAACTGTGAACAAAAAGTAAAATAAAACCATGTAAAATTATTTCACTAAACAGTTTGGAAGTTATGTAGGGAAGAACAGCTAAGAATTTTTCAGCTAAATGTCAAAAAGCAGACTCTTTGCTGGAAGTTAACAGTTTCACAGAAGGACATTTTTTCAAGATAAAATCTGAAGAAAATTCACCCTACAACAGTTGGTAGCTCGGTGGTCCCTGGAAAGTTGAATCCTTCAGCATGTCTGTCTTGAAGAGGTTTTAAGAAGAATTTCCCAAGTTCCAAATAACACGCTATCATACCATTCTGTTCTTCTAAACATGTCAAACGGAAGCTGCTCCCCTTTCTACAAGTACTTAAGTGTTCATCAGGGCACAGAAAACCACAAGTGGTTACACCACTCATTTCACTGACAACGTAATCCAATGAATTTTCTGAATATAATTATTTCTGGAGAGCTCCAAGAGATTGGAAAAACTCATGTGAGAGCTGTCAAGATGCTGGAAGTGAAGACTTTCACTTGCAGCACTAAAAAATAGGGGAGAAAAGCCCAATCACACTTGTGCACAGAGACACAAGCAATCCAAATGTATTTGACTTCCCATAATCACCAGACTATCATTTATCTAGGGTACACTACTCTGGGTTTAAATACATATATACACACAAAATATTTATTTCATCTGGTGAACTTGAAATGTTTCTGAAATACAAGTTCTATAGAAATGAAAAAGAGACATTGCTCCACGCTGCTGTAAGGGGAAGACACATGAATAAGTCCTTGTTAGCCAACAATACGAAAATACTGAAAGCAATATTCCTAAAAATGAAACAAAACCACCTTTAATTGTTTTCCTCTATGATATCTTCATTTCTTTACCTCACAGAACATTGTAATTTCACAATTGTATCAAATTGAGCAAAGAGGCAGATTTTTCCCATAGGTAGGAGCTGGCTTCCTCAGACATTGATTTCTTTTGTCTTATTAAATGATTACAGTTTCAAACTCAGTAAGTGTTCAGAGTCTTTTTGCAAGTTTATTTTTTGGAGTTTCTTGGAAAGGAGGGGAGATCTAAGACCAGGAAACTAATCTCAAAATCAGTAAGCTTATGATTTAATGCTATTAGAAATCCGATAGCAGCATCACAACACTAAAACCATGCTTAAGTTCTGTCTTCTAGTAACTGCTATTCTGTTCTTAAACCTTTATTTACTAGTAGGACCCATGAGACAGAAGGAAGCAGAACAGACAATAGCAAAGCCACAAAATAAGGCTGAAATTCAAGCTGACTTTTGTTTGCTTGCCTGACATGATGGCAATACGATGATGAAACAAATGTTAAAAATCACATTTTAGGCCACTAGATAATGGCAGATGAAAGAGGATCTACAAATGTTTTAGGCATCATAACGGAACAAATAATATTCACCTAGTACTGATACGCAAATCCTTGCTTTGCATCCAAAACTGTGATAAACATTAAGATGCTTGGTAGGAGAGAAGACAACTGCAAGGGACAGTGAAAGCTGATTATCTCCCTAATGCACTTCCCCCAGTTGCAGCCCCATCATGCTCCACATCTTCCACTTACATCATTAGTCCACAACTGTTAAGGCCAAACATTGGATTTTCTAGCACATCACAGTACACAATGCCAACTCAGGAGCATCCACGGTGACACCACATTCTCCTTGTTGTAGGAGAAAACATAACTCCAGTTGGTAACAATAGCGGGGGTAGAAAGAGTGAGTCATCCCTTTTTTTTTTTTTCTTAATTATTATTAATCATGGGAATTCCTGTCAATGAGGAGGTGATTTGTAGTCACCTAACCTACTTTTACTGGTGATTTAAACAGCCCTCTGAAATAAGCAGGTTGCACCACTTAATCAACTCAGGCTGTGCAAGCAGAAGATCCTATTAGAAACCTTAACCTTCTACTACTGGCAACAAAAAGCAGGGAGTTGTAAGAAGGCCAATTAACTTTAAATATGACCATTTGGACTTATCCTTCAATGGATGTTCAGAAAGCATCTAATCACCATAAATCTTCAGGAACACTGAAGAACTATTTATAACATACTGGTGTGTATTTTTATGTCAATGAAATAGGAGGAGAGTCCTACACACTGCAGTGGGAACGGTTAAGTCTGAATCACTGCTTGCAAGATAATATACTTTAAAGAAGCTCAGGCAGCATTAAAAGCAACTCCTGCAAAAAGCCAGAATACTTCAGTGTTAGGTAGAGATGCTGCATGTGGGCTGCAGAAGTGATGCCAGGCCCTAACCCTGAGAACAGGAACGTAAGACAGCTCTCCCATGCATTTTATGCCAACATATGGGTTGAACTGCAGCACAGCTCCCAGCGAAAGACTTTGGGCTCCATTATCCCCTCGTCTCCATAGGCAACTATCACTGCAGAGATCCCCACTGTATGTAAACAGTCAAATCCTGCACAGGCTCTCTGTATATTGCAGATTTTGCCATCAAGAGTCACACAACCAACCGGGAACATTAACAAACAAGTCTGTACAAAGGTTTCAACACGCAAAGCAGTTTAAACGCTAAGTGCAGTTACTGCCACTGTTATAAGATCAGTCCCAGGATACATAAACTGCATGAAATTACATTACATCAGTTCCCACAGCTACATCTAAAAAAATGTAGTTGCTATAGGTTTTGTTTTGTTTTTTAAGAACTACGTGTGAAAGATTTGGTACTTTTTCTAAACTCTTGATGGCTGCATAGCATTGCTATCTTCTAACCTAAAAAAAATAATTGTATGAAGCATGGTCTCTTGTTTAACTCTATAGCAGAGGACACCTACTATATGTGAAACTTCTGTTGGGAAACTCAGAAAAACTAGGTAGGGCATTTCTTAAAATGAAAGTGGAATTCAAACACTTGTGCTACATTCTTTATCCAAAGATAAATACAACAAATGCAACAGCACACAGTAACTTTTACATTCATCCATCAGCATGTCTGAACCCTGAAAAGGGAAAAACATACCTCCAGAACAGAGAAGACTACTCTGCTTCTTTGCCCGGTCAGCAGTTATTCTCTGCTGAGACAGCCAACAAGGCTGACGCTCGTGCCAGTTCTCATGAGGTGGACACCTGTCTACTAAGAACTGGACCAAGAATATCAGCTAATTTTGTGCAGGTCGCTGAACAACAGACAGATGGTAATGACTTCAAGCATTATGAACCCGGGCCAAATTCAAATCAGTCAGCTACAGGTATACAACACCATATCCTGTTAACAAGCCTTTGAGTCATCTGCTCTCACCAGCTGAGGAAGACTGGGCAATTGCCTGAGGAAAACAAAATGATCACCTTCACTTTACATTGCTCACGTCCAGTCCATGGGCAATCTTAAAAAGAAAAATTACATGATCTATTATGCTGAGCAATGGAATCTTGAAGGTTATGTATGAATTTTTTAATAAGAGCAGATAATGATGTAGATATTTTTCTATTCTCTAAAAAGAGAAAAATGTCTTTGCTCTTCAAATTTATTCTGCATGTATTTCCTCACTACAGTCACTCCTCTTGCCTTGACAGGAAATGAAACTCTTCAGAAATGTTGATCATAAGCTGAACACTACACATCCTAGAAGAGGCAGAGATGCTGTCTCATACCTTTCTCAGGGGAGATGATGGCCAACATTTAATTCCATCAACTATTCAGCTGCACTTTCACAGGCACAAGATCGTAAGAAAGAATAAGAAAAGAGGAAGGAAAGAAAAAGGAAAATGAACGAACACAGTCCCCTTCCTTCTACTCACAAGCCAGCATGCACGGCAACTTCTGAACAGAAAGCTGAAGAGCTATCGCCACTTCACTAGCTGACAGTAAGACTTGCACCTCATGCCGGACTGTACCTCACACAAATAAAGAGACCCGAGAGCAAAGAGAGCTCCAGCCTTCACTGACTGATGGGCAACCACACCACAGGGAGCCAGGAACATGCTGTGGGCGATACTGTCAGCCTCAGATGGGATTTTTAAGACCTAATGTCAGTGGATTTCTCAGTCAACCTAAGAGCCTTGAGCAGGAGACAAGCCATACAACACCTTCTTTCTTTGGTCTGAGCAAAAAGCAAGATGCCCAAGATCAGAGGCACATCTAGCAGCAAAATTCATTAGATTAGCAGATACATGGGAATACCAAGAGATGCTCTTCTCTCTAGCTTCAGTCACCTCATTCCTTCTTGCTCTGCTGAGTGTAGACTTAAGCGTGATGAGTTAGCATGCCACAAAAGTTTTAAAAGACACCATAACATTTTAAAGTTATAATCTCATAATATAATAAAAGATTATATATATAATAAAAGGTCATGCTTCCCCTCTATCAGCATTGGTGAGGCCACATCTAGAGTACTGTGTCCAATTCTGGGCACTCCAGTAAAGAGAGACATTGACATACTGGAAAGAGTCCAACAGAGGGCCACCAAGATGATGAAGGGCCTCGAGTACATCTCCTATGACGAGAAGTTGACAGAGCTGGGACTGTTCAGCCTGGAGAAGGGAAGGTTTAGGGGGATCTTATCGATGTGTGTAAATACCTGAAGGGAGGGTACAAAAAGGATGGAGACAGGCTCTTTTCAGTGGTGCCCAATGGCAGGGCAATGGGCACAAGCTGGAACACAGGAGGTTCCCTCTGAACATCAGGAAGCACTTCTGTACCGTGAGGGTACCAAGCACCAGAGCACAGGTTGCCCAGAGAGGTTGTGGAGTCTCCCTCCTCGGAGATCTGCAAAAGCCACCTGGACATGGTCCTAGGCAACCTGCTCTAGGTGGCCCTGCTTGAGCAAGGGGTTGGACCAGGTGACCTCCAGAGGTCCCTTCCAACCATAACCATTCCAATACAGGTTTCAATCAGATCTCACAGGCCCTTACTTCTATCAGGAGTTCCTCAGGTAAAATCTAAAACCATAGAAGAGTTAAAATGGCAAATCAGATTCAGGCCTTTTATTTCAAGTGAATAATACTCCTGACAAAAAAGTCATCTGGAGTTCTACAACCATTTTGAAACTAATCACCAGTGGAAAGGTAACAAGGTGATTTTTTGAGAAAATCAAGGTTTTGCAACTTTCCAAAGAGTTTCCCTTTGTTTTGTGTCATAAATAAAATTTTAAAAAGCAGATGAAAACTGGAGTGAGGGTATAAGTAGAAATGGCTTTCCTTCGAAGTTTTACAGGTGAATCAAAATAGCACTTGAGTAACACTTGAAGTTTTACAGCAGATAATGCTTTTCATTAATCACACTGCAGGTGACTTCTGTAAACACCCTATGCTTATAATCTGTTAGATTACAGAGTGGTTTTGACTGCGAAATCCACATCCGCTACATACTGCATCCTGAAAATCAGGATAATGGCAAAATAGCATATATAGAGTAGAGAATGTAACTGACTTAGTTTCCACTATGCTATTTCCAAACAACACGCAGCATTATTTCATTCATTAGTCCCTAAATACTTCCCATTACTGAAATTCAAAACAGTTATGCATTTAAAGTCTTCCTGACAGCACTTGAGGGTTTTTTTTTTCCCCTTGCACAAAACTGCCTGCTCTGCTTTGCTTAATTAAATTTCTTGATGAGACCTCTTTCCTGATCTCTTGCTCCTTTTAAGGGTTTAGATTTGTCTCCCTGCAAAGTTGAGAGGAGCTTCCACTTAAAAGGCCATTAATAACCTTCTTCATGAACCCTTCTGTTTTTATTTATTACACTACCATCCTCACAATGATTAATAAGTGACAGCAACTTGTTGGTTTTTTACCTCTTTCATAAAGCAACTTTGTAATGCAGTGTCCATCAAACGACATGGGGAACTTCATTCTTCTATTTACCCTCAATATATGCTATGCTGCTGCATAAGATGTACCAGGGCAAGCTTCCATATACTCCATTAAGTTTCAAAACACTCCTGAGAGACCATATCTACATTTGTAAGCATGCTCAGGTGATTTAACTTCTCCTTTATAACCATCAACAATTGTGCTAATTAACGATAGCATGGAGAATTTGGATCCAGTTTTAGGAAATCTCTAAAACTAATGTTTTCTACTTTGCTCTTCATGCAAAAATCTTCATGAGTTGTTATTTGTGGTAACTTTGGAATATGACAGCAAAATTCAGAATTTGGCAAGCTCCCCAAGTCTGATTTTAAACATCACTTGTGCCAGAATTAGAAATGTTTTCATTGATTTGAAGTTTCAAATCAGCATTGGTCAGACCTCTGTGAGGCCTTTTGTTCTTAAAATAAAACCTTCATTTCATTTTGAGCCACGTGCAATCTAGATGGTGAATCAGCTTCAAGAATAAAACAAAAATAAATATTCTGCTGCTCATCAGAAAGTGACACAGCTTTAGCATTACCAAAACGCACTATACTTTCCATCTCTAAATACTCCCATCCCCTATAACTTTTGCTATGCTCTATAATAGCGAGTGACCCATTTCCAAGATGTGAGTCCCATTTGCCATAAAGATTTATCAGCAAAAAACACAGAATATAGGGAAAACTGAATTTGGAGAGTATACATTTTAATAACTAATCCACGTATCTTGCTGAGTTATGTCAAAAGGTCAAATCTGACCACTGAGAGAAAATTATTTTTCTGGTTGGTTTCGGTTTTTAGTTAAAAGCTGTTCTTGTCAAATCAGCTGAAGATAACTTGCTCTTAGGAGCTAGGGTGCCAGGCATGGTTTTCAAAATTAAAGTATTTTTTCCCATGTGTTACCTAAAAGCTCAAAACTCGAAGATGAGTGGTTTAGATATTATAAGGAAGAAGCAAGAAGTAATATAATATCAATTTTGTGACATATACACCCAGAAATGCTTTCCCCAGGCTGAAATCTGAAGGTTTTCTCTCCCTGTATCATTTACTTCAACACTGCAGTTAAGAAAGTTCAAGAAGATACAAGGAACTTTTCCTTCTCGATAGCATTTTGCTGAAAGTCTGCATCATTTACTGTTAAAAAAGATCTACATTTGCAAAACATCCTGCAAAGAACAACTGTATCAAAATAAAAATTAGCATAAGCTATATGTCATATTACATATTTAGTAGTTGTTTAATTTTGGAAATCTGATAATGCTCGTAAAGCATCTTTGCTAGATGACTAATTAGTTGGCATTCAACCTAAAATGATACCAAACATAGCACATCTCTTGTATGCATGCAGAAGTGTCTGTAACCTCTCTGCAGAGACAAAATTGAAAAAGGCTACCTGTTCTTAATGATTCCTCTGGGTGCTCCAATAAATTTAGCTTCCTTCTCGCTTAACATTTAAGCTAAGGCCTTACTTATTTGATATACTCAAAATAATAAAGAAGTGATCAGTGATGCCAGGTGTTGTCCTTTAACAATCAAGATCATGCACACTATATGGCACGTGTGGAATGTGTTGGCATACATGTCAGTGTAGATGTATCACGTGTATGAAGAAGGTACTTTCAGAGGAGGAAGAAAGTATTTCGCAACACAAACCTACGCAAGGATCTCATTCAATTCCAAATAGGAGGCAGCCTATAAAATGCTCATTAGCTTTGCGCATCATGAGAAGGACTGTAGCATTTCTTTTTAAATCATTTTTTTTTAACTTTCAGATTTATACTTTAATATCTTCATGCCAGATTATAAAATAAGTTTATACTTCATCCCGATCCTAATTATTTTTGGTCCCAAGTCCCTACACAGTGACACCAACACCAGTAAGAAGAGCCAGCCCGGCAGCTTGCTCAGCAGCACAAAGCTGCACCTTAACAGCCAGAGGCACAAAAGGGGCGCAAGACCCCACATTCACAGCGCGGGTGCGGGCAAATTCAAGACTCCTCCGCTTCTGATTCCTGCACCGCAATTAACTACTTCTAAACCAAAGCTGGAACCGGAGCAGCCGCGGTTATGAACCGCTGCGTGCCCCGGCTCCCGAGCGCTGTTTTTCCGTAACTGGTTGAACAGAGCCCACCCAAGACCCGACCTCTTCGCGCGGCACATAACCCTAGCCTTGCCTCTATTCGGACCCGATCCGTGGCACCTAGGGGGGCAAAAGCTGCCGGCCACCAGAACCCGGCTGCCGGGCAGGTCCTCCCCTCCCTGTGGAGCCACCGCACGCCGGCTCCCGGGCTTCCTCCCGCGCGACAGCAGCACCCCGAGCCCCGGGTGCCGGCACGGCAGAGCTCCGGGGGCCGAGCCCGTCCCTCCCCGCCGGGCTCGGGACCCTTGCGGGGGCGGCGGTCAGCCGGGAGGGGCGGCGAGCACTGTCCCCCGCGCGCAGGCACCGCGCCGCGGCCGTACCCCCGAATCCCGGGCGCAGCCGGTTGTCATAGCCATCCAGGAGACCGTTCAGGATGCTGGTGAAATTCTCCGGCCACAATTTCTCCTCTTTTTTGCTCTGTCCTGGCGGCCCGGTGAGACTACGAGGCAAAGAGGGAGCGGGTGAGCGGAGCCGCCGGGACCCCGCGCGGGGCTCGGGGCTCCGGCACCGGCCGGGCCGGGCGGGGGTCATCCCGCCGCCGGGGGTACTCACCACGTCGCCAGGCACAGGCAGTGCAGGAGGGCGATGGAGAGACCCGAGGACATGGCGATGGCTGGCTCCTTGGCAGAAACCATCTTTGCATGCCATACTTCACGCCCGGGCACGTTAAACGCCTTGTCCGGGGCGGGCGGACGGCGCCGGCGGCCCCCGGCGGCCCTACATGCGCGGCCCCCGGTTGCCAGGCGCCGGGCGGAGGACAACCGAGTTTCCCCGCGCCGTTAACTCTCTCGGGGCAACAG
>VXAL01001582.1:0-12411 GCA_013399475.1 Chauna torquata | reverse complement strand
GCACTTGAATAACTTAAATAGACTTTTTTTTTTACTGCCCCTGTGCTGATGTACCCCCCCCAATGATTTTTGATGAAGCAGATATTCTGGCCATGCTTCAAAAGCACTTTTATCCAAAGCTATGGATGGATTTTTTATTTATCATAACACACAGAGAAGCAGAAAAAAAGTTTCAGCACTCCTCCTATTTTTACTTTAAAATTAAGATTAAGTGGAAACAAAAAGGAAGTCAGTAGTTTTCTTGTGGAAAACATTATCTAGCCTTTCTTTTTTTTTTTTTTTTTTTTTGTAAACTGTAGGCTTCAGCAATATTGCAGGTTGTATAGGTAAATTATAGGTTACAACCTTTTTCCCAGCAGATTTCATTATTCTGCTGATTTTGACATGGTTTAGTACTGGCATCAAATCCATGAAGACAGCCAAGCTTATTTGGAAAAGACTAGGCAAATCTTTAATGCCCAACTATAAATTGCATCATTAAAAGCCTCTAACACTTAGGAAAGAGAGGAGATAAAACTGGACTGTCAAGCACCTATATGTTTCTTTATCTGAAAAACTAAGTGGGTGATTTCATAAACTTCAGTTTCTGTCCATATCACTACAGTTTCTTACAGTCCTGGTCAAACAGCTGGCCTTCTTATACATCCTTTTTAAAGCTCACTGGTAGAAAATCCATTCCTTGGACAATTTATACCCTAATCCCATTTTTGGTAGATGACCAAGAAAAGATACAGATACCTTTTCAGTACAGTTAAATAGAGGGTCTTTCATTCCCCTCCTTGCACCTCCTCAAGCCTGCGAGGGGTCTTTTACTCCTCTCTTCTCCCACATCCACACACCTTAAAAAGATCATGGGAACCTACAGAAAATACAGCTGCCCTTGGCTCTTTGAAGACTTTGATCTGGAGCTCAGGAGAAGCTTAAACTATCTGCTCAGGGAGGAGCACTGGTGGAGAAGTCTGTGTACTGTGGGCCTTGATTGCACCTCTAGAAATGTGGTTATTTTTAAGCAGTCTGAGTTCTGGTTCCGTTGACTGCAATTTAAGTTCTGCTCTGGGAACAGTAAGATAGATGCTTCAGCTCTTTGCCGCTCTTATTCCAGTCCAGCTTTCCCTCCCCGCTGTAGTTCCACCATTAGTATATTTCCTTCAAGACTACACCAGCTAATTTCAGTATCTGATCATGAAGTTGTTACCTCCAATTTTAAAAGGATCCCATTGAATGCATTGTAGCCAACACGTGTTACCAGATACAGTTACTTCTCTCAAGAGTTTATAATCTAGATAGATAAGACTAACTAAAGACTGGGCACAAGAAAGCACTATTATTCTATTTTGCTGGAAACCGAGATGCAAAAAAGCTTAAGTGGCAACCCAACACCATGAAGGAAATATGCAGCAGAACAGGAGCTTAATACCAGGCTGCTGGGTCCCAGTTCAGTTCTCTAATCACCACCTCAGCTGTCCTCTCAAAGCACAGCATAAGCTCTATGTAAAACTGTAACCTTCAGCTGGCCCAGCTTTGCTTCACTTCCATGGCCAGAACTCCTACGAAACTGCAGGAATTGATGCCGACATGCAGTTAGCCGTATATTTTTTCCTCTGACATATGGTATTTACAAGACTGTTCTACAGTACCATGGTTATTTTAACACACATGTCCTCGATACCTTGCAATAAGGCTAGAAAATCCTTTGAGTAACAAATATATATGCATATATATATATACAAGCATACACATATATATGTATTGCTATTACTGATTGCAATAGGATTTATGTGGATTCTTCTAGTGACAGACACATGGATGTTTAAGGAGGTAAGCTGTGAACTTCATATTTAAGGGGACCTTTACTCTACACACTGCATTGGAAAAGTGCCAGTGGAAGCACTCACTGCAGGAACTGCCAGTTTAGGGCAAAAAGTGTCCTCAGCAAGAAAGCACTACAACTTTCCCATGCCTCTCTCTCTCATTTCTCATCTAGCCCTACCGCTACTCTGGCATACGCGCTCATGTATTTGGGCACATCACTGACCTACATCATGTCTGCACAAGGACTCTTGCAGTATGGGGCCACCAGGGCAGGTCACAGCCACCTCCTCAGTGGCAGAGTGGGGGATAAAGGAGATCTCCTGATTTCTGTCTCTAAAATGGGCATCCCCAGAAAATACGATAAGAACCCTTCATGCAGGGGGAAATAGAGATTTTTCTAAAAGCAGTGTGAAGGACATGGTAGCCAGGGTTATGGGGAGGAATCTGGGAAGCCAGTGCCCTATACCCTACCTCCCCCCTTCAAGGCTGCCAAATTTAATGCAAAATGTGTCAAAAATTTTGGTTGCCCTGAGCAACAGTAGCAAACCTTCTGCAGCTTTCAGAGGCAGCAGGTAGGGCGGAGAGAGGGGCAAGGGGTGCAGAGGCAGATGAGATAGCTGCATGCCACTGCTGGTGCCTGTTCCTGGAGGCATTGAGAGAGCAGAAGCACCAACAAGACCCCTCCTTGAAAGGCTTTGTGTTCCTGTTCATTGCACGTCTATTAATCTCAGAAGTACATGAGTCATGGGCAGATGCCTGGGGCATGAGTTAAACTTGCCACAGGAGCCATAGGTCTGGCTGCTGACTCACACTGAAGCCAGTGGCAACAGCTCTAGTGATTTTCTTCCAGCTGGCATGGTGCCTGTGTTGCTGGGTCTCTCGAAGGCAGGTGAGCCTTATTTATCTTTACAAGAGAGAGAGGGAGAGCACAAAGTCTCTCTCTGGGTTGTGAAATAGTTGAGAAAAACCTGCAAATGTAGCCTAGGTGTTTTAAAAGGTACTGCATAAAGACCCCCAAATCTCACAGGCAGAGAAGTAAAACTGAGACTTGTGAATCTCATGAGCTCTGTGGGGCTGACTTCTGATTCTCCAAAGTCTGGGTCTGGCAGTACTGAGGAGGCACTGTTTGTGCTGCTCTTCCCACTTGTCGCTGTGCTGGGGGGTGGTTCGCCATGCTCAGCTCCACCTCTGCACTGACAGTGATGTTCAGTAAAGACACATTTGTTTTGTTTGCAGAGAGAGGACAAGAAACCCATTCCCCACTGCTGCTCTCTTTGCTGGTGTCAAGCGTACACACTAAAAGAGAGACCTTCCTTTCTGCCTTAGAAGACATGCAACCTTTATGTCTTAACATTTTAAGAAATATTATGGCTCCAGAAGGAGCAAGGCGTACAGTCACCATAAGGTGTTCTACATCTCCCTTCTTACAAGAGATAGCTTGTATAGTTGCACACCAACTACAGTCAAAATCTTCCTTATAATGATAGCATCTCTGTACTAAATAATCATAACAGCTAATAACACAAGCACTCAGGTAAGAAATATTCCCTTTAAAATGCTTTAGTATAAAAACAAATACAATGAATGCTTTACGCAAACAGAGCTGCTAAGTAGACTTTTGCAGTGGCCCAGGGGTCTGTAAAAAGCTGAGCAAATTGGCATTTACAGCTGTACTTGTAATCTCTGCTTACAAGGGCAAAAATTGCCATTGCAGTAATACACTTAATCTACAGAAAACACACAACCAGTCTGCTCTTCATTACCATCTGGTGGTTGCTGCATGGAGCAGCATTACTCATGTTTCAAAAAGTTACTGAGGGGAATTTTCATTTCATCACCATTTTATCACCAAAAAGGAAAGGGTGCTGTGGCAGTAGTGGGCAGCGCAAGGGGGCTGGTTCTGTCTTACAGGCATTGTGACAGCAGCATCAGGCCCAGAAAACTTTGACAAAATAAGCAGGTGGAAGAGAAAGAGAAAATTTAGAAGCATCTGGTGGTACTTCAGCATTTCATCAAGTAATTTAAGCATACCTGAATATCATTTGCAAGAAGCTGAGACCTGCTTTGGTAAGCACAGTGCACTGTTCCCTCCCACTGACAGCAATGGCAGCTGAGACTATTTTGCAAGGTGAGGTATCTTGTTAACCACTTTTAATACCTGGTTCACAAATCTCCTTCACTCCTTACCCAGAGAGGTATCTTGCAAGTGGTATCCTAACAGGGGCATTATTTCCTCTGCAGTGAGCAACAGGGAGATAATCCCACTGTACCCCTGTATGGGGAGCCAGCTAACTTCTCGCACAGTCTATGGTCTCATGCTAAAGCTAGAAGCACCACTAAATATGATGAAGCTGCCCCTACCCCACAGATACTCGAATGCCTCTTCCTCCAGACAAAGTGTTTTGAACAAGCTAAGATATCTCAGCAGCTGGGAGCTGCCTCTGCTCCTGTGCCTCTGAGGAGGATGGCTAAGTTTGGTCCATAGTACTCCCTGGCCCCTGCTCCACTGTATAGTCTCTTCTCCTTCCAGCACAATAGTTTCATCAAAGGAAAACTGTGCAGCATAATTCAGCTTGGAGGAGACTTTTTAAAGTCATTGGTCCAAAGTGCAGCTACTATCAAAGTCAGAGCAGACAGCTGTGAGGAGATCCTCATTCTTTCCAAGTTTCTTGGAGTATTTCTTATCCTGCATGAAGGGTAGTCTGCTCTTACACCAAACAAAAGTACAATAATTATTAATGACGTACAGTAACTGATATAGCCTAGGAAGAAAGTACCCCAAATAGACAAGTCCACTGAAAGTATTTTGCAACACTAGAAATACAGCTGCTTGGCCCCAGGCGCACAGGGTGCTGGTCTGGATACGCCATGGGATTGATCCAGTGCAGCTGCAGTATCTCTTGTCTTATGCACTAGATTAAATATTCAAGAATAGCATGAAATTAAGTAAAATCAATTCATTATTGTAATTATAAAATTCCCAAAGCATAATACACTTAAAAACAGAAGTAGTTTTATGGCTCAGTTGCTTTTTATGTTTAAAGAAGGACGCTTCAGTTCCTTTCCCAGCTCTGCCACTGATTTCTGTGACCTTGGATAAGTCATTTAGGCCAAATCTTCCCAATAGGAGTAGCTAATATTAAGTGCATAAACGTATATGAAGGCTTTTATAAGTAGGAGTGACCCAGATCTTGTGAAGACTGAACACCCAAATCTGCATTTAAAATTTTGATCCACAGACCTCCATGTATAAATCTTCTGTTCTGTAAATTGTGGATGAGGCTTACATATGTCACAGGGATATCCGACGTATTAATTAGTTCAAATGTGCACAGCTGCTTAAAAATGTAAAATATATAAATACTAAGCATTATTGTCAAATAGGTCAGTATTTAGACCACATGCATGTCCCTGTTAGTTTACACATTTTGTTGACTTTGTGTCTCATTTTGGATGCTTAACACATAATTGGCTTTCTAAATATTTCTCTGCTGCTCACAGGCATCAGAGTACAAGAGATTAACACTGAGAAATAAAGGCTCCTTAGCTAATACGCTGTCCATAAGGACAGTTCTCCTCAGTCACCTCCCTGACCTCTTAGCTCACTTAGACATGAGAAATGAAGGACTTTCACTGTTGATGGTGAAAATGAGTGGGTGCAAAACTCAAGGGACAAAAATGAAGCTGAATATTCTATAGAGATAAATATACAATTCCAGAAGGCAGACTTCAAGAGATGAATGGTTTTAACAGGATGGAGGAGGTCTGCACTCATAAGCACTCTCTTATCTCATGGAAAACTATTTGTGTATTTCTCCTTCCCTATTACCCCACAGCAATACGTACTCTTTTTCCTCCAGCTCACAGCCCAGAAATATGAAGTACAAATCTGTTCTGATTTATGTATGATTTAGATACCAGGGTCATTTAGGTCCTGTTCCAAAACTCACTGAAACAAACTAAAAACCTGCCATTCACCCTGGGGATTCTGGAAAGGAACCAGAAAGCATTTTTCACTCTGAGTTCCTGAATTACTCAGTTTTTGTTTTTTTCTTTATGTTTATAGACTTTTTTTTTCATACAGACTCTTTTTTGTGTGCTTGTTTTTAATCTATTTTACAAATGTTCTAATTCTTTTATTCCTCAGTTCCCCATCTGGGAGACTGGCAGGCGATATTTTGCCATTCATCAAAGGAGGATGGACATGAACTTGACACAGCTGCCAATCCTTTGGCCAGCTCCTTGGATTTTCCCAACACAGAGAAAATACCAAAACACATTTTGCTGATTTTCTGAAATGGAAGCCTTGATAATTTCCAGAACCTGAAGTAAAATCTAGGCTTTAATGTACTAGGTGAAGGGAGAGAAACTCTCTGAACCAAGGAAAAAGCCACCTAAGGAGACATTTGGCAAGACAAAGGAAGACACAACAGTGAGGTTAAGAAGATGAGAAGGACCCCAAAATCCTCCCTTACAGTTGGAAGAAATGAAAGGGGAATGCTTCCAAATTATAAAATTAAATATAGACTTGTTATTTCTTCTTTTGGCCTCTTCTGCCCACAAAGCTAAGTCTTCTTTCAACCTGTTTTATTTCTGTCCAGAGACGGTATTAGAAAATATCTGAAGCTAACACAGTTGACATCACATGAATGCTTGCCACTGCTCAGGGAACAAGGGGTTGCTCTCCCACCCTTTATTTCACCCTTTAAAGCGTTCTCAGCATTCATGTTCTGCTGATTGCCCTAAAAGTGATGTTGGGATGGTTCTACCCTCTGTGGTGTGCTCTTTCCCAAAATGCATGAACAGTAAATAAACCAATAACCCCTGCTGCTTGACCATTCCTCCCGTGGGCCTCTTCTCAGTGCAGTTATCCCTGGTAGAATCTCTCTGTCCCGTCCCCAGTGTTGCTGTGGGGAGAGGTATCAACAGGGGTGGCACAAGCAGCATGCCAGTTTTGTGGTCTGGCCGAGGAACCTCTATCTCACACCTTTGCCAGTTCTCTTTCTTTTCTTTCAACTGCTTTTTTCTTCCATTTCTTCTCTTCGCACTTGTTTTAGGCTTTATTTTATGGTTCTTTTTCAACTAGCTAAAAACAGCACAAATGACAGGGCATAATCTATTTCTCAGTTTATGGACCGCTTCCAGTGACTGCTGCCAGCCCATGTGACATATATAAATCATGGATTTTAGACCTGCACCCCTGCCTCAGTTAAACAGATAAGTAAAATTACTTGTAGTCTTACACCTCACTGTTGACAAAGTGACTCCCAGCTGAAGAGATTCACATGTGCTCTTTATTTCAGCAAGCAAGAAGCATATATCACACTCATCAAATGTGCTCCTCTGACAAGAAAGGAGAGTGCAAGCAGCTGTTGTGTAGGACTATTGCATTTGTTAAACTCATGCCCACTTTGTTTTCTCCCAGCGTAGGTATGACTATACATAGTGATACATATTTAACGCTGTCATTTTCATGGATGTAAATCTACCTAACAGAATTCCAGAGGAATTTGCCATCAGCAAAGAAATCAGACAGCCTGCAAGTTTTCAGTCTGGCAGCTTTTATTGTCATATTTTGCTGTTGTTCTACTACTCACTCTTAAACATGAGAGGTGAAATGTTTTGTAAATGTATTCTTGAAATATAATGCAAATTTTCATTCTTGCCACCTTTGTCCTTGGAGGCAGCAGACAACCTCTATAATGAAGTGGAATTACAAAATGCCTACCTTTTGCGAGGTGGGTGCAATGAATGGCAAGAGGATAGAGAACAGTTCCTATTTGCAGTAGCTCTGTTCTAGCCTTTACTCTTTATGGTCTTACCATATATACGCAGAACTTCTTAAAAAAAACAAGTACTATACAATCTCAAGCAAAATATGTTTCTTTTCTTACTGAAGCTGGCTGTTTGAGGCATACGTGATATTGGGGGATAGTTCTCCAACGTGCTAAGGATATTTTCAGATAGATCCGATTTTAAAACTGGAAACCCCGGTCAATAGAAAATGCCAGTGTTCAGCACCAGTTTTAATCCCAAATCAGACCAAAGTAAAAAAAAACAAAAACACAAAACTAGCTTTCAGGAAAACTATTTAGGACCTTTAATTTCCCCAGCGATGTAGAACAGCAAGTGAGCAGGGGCTACCAGAGCTAACAAAGGAGATGGAACTACAGTTTCCGTGAAAACACAGCAAACCATTAGTAGAGGCAGAAAGCAATGTTACCACCCTTTAGAGTAACAAGATCACAAAAAAAAGATTGGAAAGGGAAGTTACCTAGCCTACCCCCTGCTCAGTTTCAGAGCCAAGTTCAGTTCCTTTTCCAAGCTGAACTAACCTTAAATATAGATCAGATTGCTCAGAGCTTTGAAAGGAATATTTTTTAATTCTAAATTTATTGAGAATAAATAATGCAGAAATCTATCTTTTCACACAGAAAAGTTCATTTTGATTAAATGTTTTCTTTCTTTCTCCTGACGAAGGAACACTTTGATCAATGCACTTGTGAATCTCCATGTGAAAATATCCCCAGAAAAGTTGCTTGTGTGACTGAATTCAGCCATTCTGTCTCCATATTGATGGAAGCAAACAAGCTAGGCTCTTATTTACATGAGTCACAGAATCATAAGTGTCTGTATGTAGTGACTGCATCACATCACTGAAATGGGACAAAGAGACACATTGCATTCTAGTGGCCCAGTGTGGTAAAATACTTCTGTTAAGAAGAGAACTTGTATTTCTCTATTCACTGCTTTTAAAATGACATATTTAACCGGACAATTCAAATAGAGTTTTGCTGTGAGCTGCTTCAGAAGGTGACGCAAAAGCAAAGTTAGCGAAAATTACTTCCATTTATCAGAAAAAATAATCTCTGGGCCATTCTAGTAACAGCGTTTCATTTCTACAAAAAATTACCCATACAAATAAAGACAGGACGAGGTCTAAAAAGCACAGAAGCAAAGGTCTCAATCCTACGAATATGTACACAACTTTCTATAGCATGAATCAGCCTGTTAAAATCAAGGGAGCTGCTCACAATGAAAAGGTATATGTGCGCTCAATTTCTACAGGTGAGTTTGCACATCAGGTACCAACTCTTTCTGTCGTGCTTCTGACATCTCAGCAGCACTGACAAACCTCAGCTGTGGGGAACTGTGTAAAAGAAAGTACCTGAAATACCTTTTAACAGGAATCATAACAATATCACACCTCATATTTCTCTGTGTTCTTTAAATTTCTCCTTAAAACCTACCTCTGCAGTGCTGTCTACAACTGCACACCTTTTTTTGGTGACATTTAAGCCTACTGGCTACTTGTAGTTAATATGGCACTGAGGCCATTAAGCAATGCAAATGCATACAGACTAACTGCTGCCTGCACCTCCTTCATGTCTGTCTCAACACTTGTTGAATGTCTTCCTAACTTATCCTGGATGGTTTGTCCTCTGAAGCCAGGATTGTCTTTTTTATTAATCTCTATAGCATCTGACATAAAGTCCTTAATCTCCAGACTCTACTACCACTCTTGAGATACCATCAGAGGGAGAAGGAACTTGTGAGTCTCCCACACCTGGTATAAAGAACCAGAAGATCACTAGAATTTCTTCCTGCAGGTAGCAAGGAGGTGGACGTGAAAATGTACTGCCAGGGGGGTTTCTGGCAGTGCCGGACTGGTGTGCCTCCAGAGGAAGCAAGCTGTGCAGTGTCAAGGATGTTGGATGACTGGTACAGACATATGGCTGGGAGATCTAAAAAGGGATTTCAAATTAGCATTACAGATGTTTATCTGAAATGATTAAAGACTTACTAAATTATTCTGGCTGTAGATACTGTAGGACAAAAGAATCCTACAGTTCTTATTATCTATTTTCTTCTCACTTTGATTACTAAAGGTGAGTAACTTCAATTCACAGTCTAAAGATCCCAGGATAAAGTGCAAATTTACTGTGTCACTCCACAGCTCTTCTCAATCGCTTTCCTGGTGCACTGAAATCCCCAAAGCACACTAAAAGTATCTCCAGCTTGCTATTTTCTGCCATCCAAGAAGACAGCTCACAAGCCACATCTGACTCAAGGGATTACCGTGGGTATAAAATGACAATAGCATTATCACTTAGCAGGTGAAATGTGTGACCTATTTTGTTACCTACCTCTTTAAGTATAAATATTTCTTTTTTACCTGCATATGTAGTCATTTCACAGTTCCTAGGTTTC
This sequence comes from Chauna torquata, assembly GCA_013399475.1. Lineage (NCBI taxonomy): Eukaryota > Metazoa > Chordata > Aves > Anseriformes > Anhimidae > Chauna > Chauna torquata. The sequence continues at coordinate 2,388 of VXAL01001582.1, read as the reverse complement.
ATTTCATAGTTTTCAAATCCAACCATTTACCTTAATTTTTACAAATTTGAAAATTTGATCTAAAATTTTTAATACACTTTATCAGTACAGTTACTGAAAAAGACCACTTCCTGAGTGCTAAATGAGAAAAAACGTATATCCATGCTAACTCTCATTTTTCTTTTACGTGGGGGGTAGCAGTACGACAAGCCACACAGCCAAGCAATCAGTGGGGTGCAGATGTCTGACAATGAATAATCCGAAAAGCCTGAGCTCTGTTTCGCCTTCGTTTTCTATGCACACTGTTACACTGTAATGCAATTTCGCTGACTAATGATGATGCTTGCACACTTAACAACAGTCCTGCTTTCACACAGTAGTTCTCCCCACTGCCTGGAGAACTGCGTGTCCAGTTAGACCACCTGGATTATGAGTATCCTGGTTCTGCAAGTCCCTATTTCCAATTACTCAAACCAGTCAGCATTACAAATACTAGCCTTTAAAGTCTTTATCTCCACATACAAAGTGCACAGTGTGAGGCACAGAGCTCCCTCTCTGCATTTTGAGTAGAATCAGGGAGACATGCCTGCCCTCACTCTACATTTAAGAAGGCAAGAAGTATCACTAGAGAGATGCATAATCACCACTTTTGCAATTTTTTTCCCTAGTTTCATTAAAAGTCATGGTCTTCCTTCCTACAGAACTCATCCAGTGGGAAACAGGAAGAATTTTGTTTTTTCAATGATCTGACATTCTTTTTAAGCAGCCAATATCATCTAAGCAAAACATTGTCTTTTTACTGTGTGCACTTTCTGATTTCTAAATGAAAACGAGCACTGCAAAAAAAGACCTTTAATAAACTGGAAACATTTCTTTGTGTGAGAAAAAAGGTTCCCTCCTGAAAGTTTATGCAGAATGAAGGTGAAAAATGAACACACAATTGGCCCAGGGAGGTTTTATGAATCATGCTTTGAGATTATATTATTTGCATTGCTTCTAGTAAGCATACAAGATGTCTCAGAACATGCCAAAAAAAAAAAAAAAAAGTCCTGGAAACTATGTTATAACTAGTGGATCTCAACTGTTTTAGATTGCTAGTGTTTATGTATGCTTGAATCAAGACAAAAGTTTTCCCTACTCAGAAGGTCTGCTTTCACTAACACAGCTCTGAAAGAATTTTCCAAAAATCTTATTCCTAAGATGTGTATCTATCTCACAGACCCTATCAATACTAAACACAGTATGGTAATGAGTGGGAGAAGAATTTGCAAGAAGAATTATTTGAATTAATAGCAAATTAACATTAATTATCATTAATTCAGGAGGAGGTGGGCAGGCTGAGGAGCATCAGGAAGTCGGAGAAGGAAATCGACTGGTGGAATCATACTCTACCATCCTTGAGACAGGCGCGTCAGCCAGCCACAGCACAAGAAATGAAGGATCCCCTGCCCTCTTGCCATCAGGCAGTAGGATGGGACCTAAGAGATGGGGGAATGGAAGCAGGTTTCTGCTCGGGGCAGAAGGTGAACCAACTCCCTGCCTACCTCACCTTCCCAGGTGCACTTATACAACGGGAATGAAGCTCTGGAACTTGATGGACAGGCAAACGATGATGTAGATGAAGGTCCATCCAGGTTGGAGGGGTCACCTAGGGCAAGTCAGCCTACCCCCCTTAGCAAAACTACCTCTGTCACGAAAAAAAGAAGGGTTGTTGTCATAGGTGACTCCCTTCTGAGGGGAACAGAGGGCCCGATATGGCTACAAGACCGAACCCATAGGGAGGTCTGCTGCCCTCCTCGGGCTCAGGCAAGAGACTTTACTAGAGAAGTCATTCACCTGGTACGGCCCTCTGATTATTATCCACTATTGCTTTTTCATGTCAGCACCAACGAAGTAGCAGAGAAGTCCAAGGGCAATCAAAAGAGGCTTCAGGGCCTTGGGGCAATGGATTAAAGGATCAGGGGCACAGGTAGTGTTTTCCTCTATCCTTCCAGTACCAAGGAACAATATTGAAAGGAACGGGCAGACCCACCTGATCAATACCTGGCTCCAAGGCTGGCATCACCAGTAGAATTTGGGGTTTCTCGATCATGAGATGGTCTACACAACACCAGGCCTGCTGGCGCCTGATGGGATACGCTTTTCTCAGAGTGGGGAAAGGATTTTTTGTGCAGGAGTTAGCCAGGCTGATCAACAGAGCTTTAAACTAGATTTGAAGGAGGAAAGGGATAAAACCAGGCTTGCCAGTGACAGGATCTGGGATGACACACCAAAATTTGTTGGACTGCGTGCCCGTGAGATCCTTCAGTCTGCTCCACGAGGTGCTGGGTACAATGAAGCACATTTGAAATGTTTCTACACCAATGCACACAGCAAGAGGAACAACAGGAGCTAGAAGCCTTGGCTCAG
>VXAL01001581.1:1942-12674 GCA_013399475.1 Chauna torquata | reverse complement strand
TCTTGCTCTTAGAAAATGATGATTCTACAACGTCTGGATGCTTCTTTTAGTTAGGAGGTGAAGCATCCTTCTATTTTTATAAAATTAATATTGAGGAAATATTAAGTCTGAGGTCTCTGAAACTGTAGTAGAGGGTAGCCTAAAATGCTCAGGGATGTTCAAAGGACAGATTTATTGAAGCCAAACTCATATCCAGGGAGAACAGAGTATGTGATTCATAATGCACAATTTATTTGATAAATTTTCCTGTTTCCTTGCAAATTGGCCACTAATAAATCGCAATGTATTCAGAAATTCATTATTCAAAATTATTGGTGAACACAGTCAGCTAATAATTTCTGGTTGGCACATTGTTTGGAACACTTCATTTGTGTTGTGTTGCTCACGTATATAGCAGGCGTTGTATTATCTCTTTCCCAACAGAATAACTTGCATAAATAGCCATTACCTGTGTGAACTTTAAATGATGTACCTGAGTGTTATATTCAACATAACACTAAATGTGTAGACTGAAATTCATTTTGAGTGAATATTCAAATTCATTTTTAAGCTTCTCTTGAATATTTGTGCTAGTGAAGCTGTGGTGCTTCAAAAAAGAAGAAAAATAAGGAAGAAAACACATACAAAAAAAATCTTTTTGCACATCCAGAATGACTTAACTGAAAATTAATATTAATCAAATATTGATCAGCAGTTTTGCAGCATGCATCACATTCCATACACCAAGCTGGAAATGAAAAAAACATTCTTCTAGACTTTGGAATCATTAGAAGAGAAAGTGCCGCCTATGTCTCAAATCATAAATATGTACACATACATATATTTTCCTCCACAGAGGTAAGCAAACATTAACATAAATTATTCCAGAGTTATACTCATACATCCAAAAATTAAAGTTTAATGAACTTAGGAAAATTATATCTATATTTCTCTCAGGCATATGAGGAAAAAATCAAAATATTCTCATTTATTAAGAAAGGAGCAGAGTGTTACAAAGAACCTCTATTTTTCACTGATGTATTCTTTGCTTTTTATTAAATCAGTTTAGAAAAAAAAATTACCTTTTTAGGACATAATCCAAAACAATTTTTTTGAAGACTAGTTTCTCAGTATAGACTTTTGCATTATATTTTTCTAAAAAATCTATCCTACTGGCTACATCTCTTTAAAGTGGTTTTGTTTGCAAGTTTGTTTTTTTGTTTGTTTTATTAAAGCACTGCATTGGTGGTTGGTATCACTTTGTTTTTCAAAACTGCATGCTGAAGCAAATAGAGCAGGTGAAGAACAGTCCATTGAAATGTTTAATGTATTTACTTCTCCCTTGCAACCCTCAAAAACAAATTATATTTTTTAATTATTAGGTTTTGAGAAAAACTAATTAAAAAGTTTTGATGTTTCAAACGTTTAATCCCATTTCAATATGCAATCAAATGTAGAACTATTATAACTTCATAAGCACCAAACATTCAAATTTTCATTCATCTTATATTAGAAACATCCACAGCAGATGGACGGATATTGTGTTACTAACATGGAAGAGCATGTGAATATATACTGCAAACCTAAGGTTAAAGAGATTAAATAATACTGTTTAAATGATGTACTAACTCTGAACTAACCTAACAAAAAAAGAGACACAATGCAAAGCATTAAAGTTGGCTTGCAGTCAGTCCAAATACCTGGTTTGTTTGTCAGTTTTGGCATTTATGTATTTTGTTATGTTCATATATCATAATCAGAGAAGGATCAGTGCCTTTGTGTCTCTGATTATAAACAATTCAAACTAGCCTAGTTAGGGTTCTCTATACTTCTGGATAATTTAGAAGAGTGTTTCTGTGCATAATTCAGAATCTCTGAGCATTTGATAATGAAAAATTAATTATAACATACTGAATTTCAGTATTTCTATTTTTTTACAGTGAAACAAGGACTCTATCTTTTGTACACAAGAACAACATTTCAATTTTTGTATTTTCTTAACCAATATTACTGGATTGTAGGGACATATCCAGCAAAACCCATTTATAATTACCTTACTTCTGACAAGTTTAACCACTGAAGATGAAAGTTTCTAAGCTGGTTGTCCGCCTTCAGTAAAACAGTTTGATAAATTTCAGGTTCTACTGTTGCTCAGAATGAGGCTAATGTCCAAAGTAGAGAGGACAGGAGAGGGAAAGATGTGCCAGAAAAATAGGTGCTGGAACTAATCAGAAACACAACCAAAAATGGCAGAATAGGGGGGGTACCAAGGGATGTGAAGGCCAGGGAAAAAAAAAAAAAAAAAGCTTGGCGAAAGTAGGAGATAGGGTCTAGCAGCCAGGAAAGAACTGCTTACTGGAATAACAGGAATAACAGGACATGTAGTTGGCCAGTAGGGATAGAAAGGAGACAGCCTGAAGCACAGGTAGGGTCTGTGAGCATTACAGAACCCTCACCTCCTGTAACAGAGCTACAGAGGCTTTCTGCTTGTCCCTCTGCTTTTGCCAGCACGTACGTGTGACGCCAACTAGAAACAAAAAAATTTCATTACTCTTCAATGCCAGTTTGTCCATGGAGGAACTACCATTTCCATTGGTCAGCAGAGGTATAAACAACAAATGTGTATATTTGCCATTATACTGCACAGGAGCGTTTTTATCTGCAGTACATATGAATCACATTAACAAAATTCCTCCTTCCTCATCCAAAAAGGCTATTAAATTAATTCTCCTTTTCTCACCTCTCCTGTTTAATACAAAAGTGAAAAATAAAAAATAAAAAAATAAAAAAGTTTCAAAATAAAAATTACCCCAAACAGAACAGATAGTTGCAGTGCATCATTCCATGAATAATATCTGTGCATGTATGACATATCTGCTACCTACTTAGCATTTTTCTGCCTACGTAGAGTTCGAACAGGAACTGTCTGCTGTTTTGCAGAATGAGGGTTTGCTCCTGGTTAAAATGCAACAATAACAGATAGGTGAGCCTCTACACTTATACATGCTCATATACACTCACACATTTTCTCTGCATAGTTGTGGCAAATTTGTATACAGTTTAATCATTACATTGCTTGTGCAGTTTGCAAAGCTAGCCTTTATTTTTAAAAGTAGACATATTTTCCTGGTGTATTCACAACCGGAGTTGTTCAGCATTTGTATTGCCAGAAACACATGTGCACAGGCTGTAGTCAGGACTTTCATGGAGGGCTTTCACTGGAAATTAACTGTTCTGACTGCACTAATCTCAGCCACACTCCTACATATTGTTTGGATGGCAGAATCTTATGCTTTAATCACTCTCTCAGTATGTTGAGCAGTAGATTCTGCATTAATGTTTTTGCAATAGTAAATAAATGCCTCCTATATATGACTGACCACTTTACATGCAGAAGATTGTTGACAGAAGATTTGTATGATATAAGAGTATATCCCTTTTGCTTCCTCAACACCCAGTAAATCACCAGCACTAGCTGAACCCTCAAATCTTTGATGCTTTTGACCTCCAAGCACAGCAGGATAGACAAAGCCTAAGCTTACCGGCATTTGCTCCAGTCATGACACGTTTTTCCTAAAACGGGGTAAATAGACTCACATTCAGCTATTTTCCTACAGGACATGTTGCTATAGGATCCTGTCTGACTCTCGACCAACCAGGGCAACTAGCCTTAAACAAAGATTGGATTGGCACTGTCTTCATGTCTTAACTGATCTGCATGAGGTGGTATGGTGAAAAATATTGAAGAATATTGTAGAGTCTAGCAATGCCAATGACCTGCAGCTCCCCAAAAATACATAAAATTGCACATTGTGCTTTCATATTGTTTTTAGTGTTCTAGTGTACTGATAATATGTTTCTTCATGAGGTAACTAACCTAGCGACAAACTAAGCAGACACTACAGGCAAAGCTAGTTCATGCCATGTAACTGTGAAAGCCAATTTAGATGCTTTGTGATCTGTATATCCTCTGACTTTCAGTTGCTTAATACAATCTTTCAACACTCATCACTTCACCACAAGCAGCCAAACCTCAAAGACAATTTATCTCTTTTCCAGACAAGCACCTTACTTTAGCTACCAGATTAGTCACAATTAGACCTCTGCAGAGATAATCAGGCTTCTGTTTTTCCACATACAAATATGTAGTGTGCCATTGCAAGTCCAAGCCTTCAGAAGACCGCTTGGCCTCAGCCTATACAGCTTTGTTTCTATCTGTCATTCCTGAAAACTCCAGGCATTCAGCCCCCAAATGAGCCAGCTGGCCAGTATTTCATTGCAGTTACACAAGTAAGAAAATGCCTTAAACTTGAATACAGGTTTTTGTTAAGTCAGTTATTCACTGAGCACGCTGATACAATTTTAATAAACATTGAAGTGATTAAAGTGTAAGAAAATTGGTATTTGCAACGACAAGATCAAATGACCTAATATGGGTTGCAATAATAAATTATCAAAACTAGCAAATAACCTTATCAAAGAGCAGTTTCTCAACTAACTGTAAGAATACTGACATTTTTCTAGACTGACCTCAAATTCATGTTTAAAGGAATGTATTTGCATAATACATTACACAGCACATACACAGTTATTAGTGGCTTGTTGAAACCATCCTGTTTTCTCACATAGGCAGAAGCAGAACAGCAGCTACTTGCATACAAAGCTCCCCACATGGTACTCCCTTACCGCAGCTGGATGCATGTAGGGAACTGATCTGTCTTCCTCTAAAAGACAGAGATAGATGTGACCTGTTGATTAATTCTGTTCATTTCTTGGTATATTTGTTTCTGTAAAGGCATATAAGCAATGACGTCTGTGCATTTGACCTATTAAGTGATAAAGGTATTGTAACATGTAACTCATTTTATGTTGATTATTACTGCAATGTAATAGACAGTACTCTGTAATGTGAAGTACAGAAATGTTCCTCGTTGATACAAAATATGCAATTTATTTATTTCATACCTCTGTATTATCATTGTGTTTTCTTCATTTTCCTTGAATACCATTGACAATTCCCTTCTTTGCTCTTGGAATTCGTCCTTCATGCGTGTGTTTGACATGCTGTTCTCCACCACCGCTGGGGGCTGGGCTCCTGAGGGCAGCAGGACCATGCTGCTGTTGAGCAGGAGCTGCAAGGGCAGCATCCACACCTCCTCCAGCTCTCACTGCCTGTGGACCTGCCGCTTCAGAACTGGACTAATAATTAAAGAAAGAGGGAAACATTTTCCTTTTCCCTCCCCAGAAAAGGCGGAAGCAAACTCCATGCCTGAGGGATATGCACCTATGTGGGGAAGGAAACGTTGCACCTCCCCACGCCACTCATCTCCCTTTCAGCAGGCAGGTAGCACCACGCCTTCCGAAGTGGTCCTTCCACACCCCAAGGAGTGCCCTTCCATTGCTCCTTCAGAAACCGACACCTGTGTGCTTCAGACCCTGCAGGCCCAGAGGTTTCTTCAGCTCCTGGAAGATGCTGTGAAGCTCCATCACCTTCCCTCAGGGATCTGAGCCCCTCAGCCTTGCAGAGGCCCAACCCTGCTGGACTGGCTGAGCTCTTGTCTAGTGGGGGCACCTGTGCTGGCTCTGGAGGCCCCTACACTGGCTCTGGGACCTCCATGCCATGCAGACTACCTGAAGGCACTTTGCTGAGGGCTGATCCCTCCAGTGCTTGCCCCATTAGGCTAGGCATAACCCTGCTTTCTGACTGCCCTACCTGCGTGCTGGGGCAAAGTGATGGCAGTGGTGATTGGGGAAATACATACCCCTCCAAAGTATGCACACCCAATGAGGGAAGATTTCACCCCTTTCTGTGGGGGGCATGGTAGGAGGTTTATCAAAGCTCCAGAGCAAGCATATATACCCCGGGGCATGATGTACACAGCCTGACTAGCCAAGATGTGTTGAAAATATCTTATGGCATTTTACAACTCCTTTTACCAAACAAACAGGAATAAAATAAAATTATTAAAGAAAAAACTGTGTGTGCAAACACAACATCACAATTCATGCTGAAACTTTCATTAAGTCGCACAACCAAGACAAGGGGTAATGGCTTTAAACTAAAAGATGGTAGATTTAGACCAGATATTTGGAAGAAATTCTTCACTCTGAGGGTGATGAGGCACTGGAACAGGTTGCCCAGAGAAGTTGTGGATGCCCCATCCCTGGAAGTGTTCAGGGAAGCCTCCAGGTTGGATGGGACTTTGAGCTATCTGGTCTAGTGGGAGGTGTCTCTGCCCATGGCAGGGGGGTGGGAACTAGGTGGTCTTTAAGGTTCTTTCCAACCCAAACCATTCTACGATTCTGTGATTTTATGAAATACCCTAGGTTACAACTGAAGTACCTGTACAGTGCTAGTGCAACTCTCCAATGAATATAAGGTATGATATAGTTTAAACATACGATCACATGCCATTTTTTCCTAGGGATCCATGATTTATTCACTGCACAGGATGGATGACACTTACTTCAAAAGCAGCTGTTCAATATTTTATTTTTCCTTCATTGTTCGTGTGTAGTCATAAAGTTATTCAAACCCTGCTCTGAAGATAGAATTTCTAATTTCCCTTTGGGCTCCTTTAGGGCAATCAGCACTAAATACCTAAATTTCTCAGTGAGTGCATTTATTTATTTTCATCAGACCCTCGTACAGTGATCTTCTGATTAACACCGTTTAGCAAACAAACTGATTCCTCAGCCCCGCAAGCATTTAAGCGGCCTAGCCTGGTGCTGTCCCCGGCCCTTGGGCTCCTGCCTCCTGGCTACCTTCTCTTTCTGGTCCAAAGATCCGTGCAGGGGTCTTTCCTGATGACATGCTGCTGGCTTTGAAAAATCTGAGTGTAGCACATCTACAATTTTCCCAGCACGGAACAGAAAGCAAATTACCTTAACCTACCGAAAATCTCCTTTCTTCTGGCAGAGAATCTGTACTTTGAGGACGCAGTATCAGAAACACTGGTCTCATTCAGGCTTGAGTTGCTGCTTTTATGTTCCTGTGGGTATGATAAAGCCGCTTCCTCATAGCTGGAGACCTAGGCAAAGTTGCTTTGCATCTTGAAGTGCTTAAATGAACTTCTAATAACCGGAATGAATATACTAATCTACAAAGCAGCTTTTAAAGTATAACAAAATAACAAAAGCTTCAAAGGGGTGGACATTTCCAGTCAGACCTGATAGACCTTGGCACTCTGACATACTGCAGAAGGTTCAGACCCCTTGTAATGGCTTTGAGAGTTTTCTTATTCAAGACAGGAAAAGATCTATATAAGAAATGTGAGAATGTGATAAGAATTTATTCCTCACTCACGAGAAGTGACTGCTCACTGTTTCTTGCTGTTAAGCCACAACTAGATCTTTAGTATTCAGTAAGAAGAGGTCAGCTTTCAGCTATCTTTAGGGCATTAAGGATGTTTCCTCCTATTACTGCTTTAACTTCCCTCTCGGAAGCAGAGAGAGTTGGGAGATTCTCATAGGTACAACCCAGTCAACACCTCTGTCCTTGGCTCTTTCTGTAAATGCACCGCAGCACAGATCCAGTATAAACTATGCTACAGGTCACCTTAGCAGTCCGCTATGCAACTCAGCCTGATGAGCTTGTAAATTACTTTCTTTTCTTAAAAGGAGAAGTTTGTAAAAACTTTGTTAAGATACTTGTTGAATTCCCCTAAGGATTAGAAACACAGTTCCTTAAAAACTCTCTGTGACTTGAACTGTACTCATAGGAAGTTCTCATACATAACTAAGGTCAAGATAATCATTGTAACTTAAAACTGTACAGTTTTGAGGGGTATTCAGGTCTCCTGTGGCTTTTGGAGTTGAGGGGGCTGTGCCTCCATTTTGACAAGATTAATTTGAATTCTTCAATATTCTTTGCAGTCCCTCCTGGTTTGACACTGCTCACAAATATAGTAACTATGCTTTCTCTTCCATCAGCTAGATCGTAATGAAAATATTGACTAGTACATCACTCAGGACAGTCCCCAACAGAATCACACTCAATACATGCTTTCATTCAGGCAATGAAACATCAATAATTCTAGTGAGCTTCTGATCAGTCCAGAAATCCCATCTTTCAGAAAAAGAACTGTAAAGCATCTGACCATATGATCTTTAGAGTCACTGCTTGCTTTGCAGCATTCCACATCACACAGCACAAAATAATTTCTGTCATTCTAGTAGTTGAAAGGAAGTAAGGTGTTAGGGATCAGAGAACAGTTGACTGGGGTACAGAGGCAACACTACCCACAAATGGTTGTAGTTTGTGCTAGACCGTTACCTTGAGCTAGACTGTTTCTCAGGGTGGAACTCAATACTGCAGAATAGGACTCCTCTGTTGCAAACTAGTGACTAATCTGCCAGGCTGTCTGGAAAAGTGGGCAGCATTGCTCTGCAAAACAGCATGTGGCTTTTTCTGTGACGTTGCTCAGAGCCTGGCAGATAATGGTGTCTTCTACCTTGAATTCATACTTTCCTAAAACTACACCTGCCAGAATACTTTGAGTAGCTTATACATGTGTTTATTTTAACACAGGAATTATTTTAATTCCCAGACCTAATTTGCAAGGTAGCATCATCAGCCGTGGTGAACCAGGAGTGTCAGTCCCTGTATGTGCTCAGGTCCAGCCAGCAAGAAGGAATACATGTGCATTTGCTCCTCCCTGCTACATACTTTTTCTTCCCCGAAATTCACAACACCAGCTTTCAGCTCACCATCACCTGCACTCACCACAAACAGATGCCAGTCCAATCTCCTTGCTTGCCCACACTGGCATAGATTGTTCTGGGCTCTTATCTCATCCTGCCTTGCCAGCCCACCTCTGACAATCATCCTGGAAACCTGTGGGCAGGGGAGCTGGCTGCTTCAGTGCTCAGCTAAGCTCCTGCACCCAGGGAGGCAGGCAGGAGCTGCTGCAAGGAGCCCTTCAACGCCTCTCTTGAACTCCTTGTCTGTGAACCATGATTAAACCAGTGAGGAGTCTGTAACCTCATGATTACTGAATGAATGGGCTGATGTACAGGACAGTGGGATCCAGGAAACAAACCACCAAGACCAAGGCTTGAGTAGATCCACTGTCTCGTGGTTATGCTGATTGTGTGATCGAAGAATACCACCAGGCAAGTAGATATAAGGCTGGGCAGATGGTTGAAGAACTTTATCCTGTTCCTTTATTTTTGCACTGGCTTAGTCCCATAACTTCAAACGTAACTGCTCTCAGTGCCTATAATTGTTCTCTGACTTGGTTTCTCATGCCTTGTATATGAGACCTGCCAATTGAGGAATTCATCAAAAAAAAAAAAAAAAACAAACAGTCTTCAAAACAGCTCTACACAGCCTGCCAAAATGATGGAGAAGTGAATCCATTTACTCTTGTTCAGCTTTTGGTATCTTCCTACAAATCACTGGATTAAATCAACTAATACATTAAAATAGGAGCAATGAAAAATTATATTCAAAGGTAGTTGTCATTTTTCTTTCTTTTTTTTTTTTTCAAAACAAAAATGAAAGGTCTGATTGAGGGATTTCTTTCTGGAAAACAATGTAGGAAGGAACATTATACTTTTTTGGGAAAAAAAAACAGTTAATGAAAATTATTCAAATGAAAATCATGTTTTCTTTTATTTGAGAAAACACAAGTGAAACAGGTTGTTGTGTGATATTTTTAATGACATTTTCCACTCTTTATTTTTTTTATGTTTGCCCGGTTAACCTCAAGCAAAGATCCACGCTTCCATCTAGTTTATCATAGTAATGATTCTATATCAATAAATACATTTACATAGAGATTTATTACCATAAAAGAGGAGAATGGCACTAAGCTTTTGAGATTTTGTTGCTGTTGTTTTAATTATTTGACAAGATATCAAACAGTTCTTCTGGCAAAGGAAAGAGACTACATGTGTAGTCAAGTTAAACCTGGCAAAGAAAGTTAAAATAGTGATTTTTTTTCATTCCTATAGATAAAGAGAGGAAAAAAAAAATAATTAAAAGAGTGAGAGAGAAGAGAGAAAGCTTGTACCAATAAAGTTTGTAGGTTTGAAGGTTTGCAGGATCACTGGCTCCAGAGAAGCCTGTATAATGTGGCTGGCTGAAAGAAATTCTGGGAACCTTGGGAAACAGCCTGCAAAGTCTGTATTTTTTCTAGTTTTGTTACGATTAGTAAGAAGATCAAAGTTCAGTGTGGTTTCAGTTCACATAAAATTAAAAGAGAAACATAAAATATAAGGGAGATATGGCTCCAAAAATAAGTATTTTACCTGAGTTTTCAAAATAGATAATCATTTTTCAGGCTGACCATGAGTCAGCAATGTGCCCTTGTGGCCAAGAAGGCCAACGGTATCCTGGGGTGCACTCAGAAGAGTGTTGCCAGCAGGTCAAGGGAGGTGATCCTCCCCCTCTATTCAGCCCTGGGGAGGCCACACCTGGAGTATTGTGTCCAGTTCTGGGCTCCCCAGTACAAGAGGGACATCGAACTACTGGAGCGAGTTCAGAGGAGGGCTTACTAAGATGATTAGAGGACTGGAGCACCTGTAATACGAGGACAGGCTGAAAGAGCGGGGCCTGTTTAGCCTGGAAAAGAGAAGACTGAGGGGAGACCTCATTAATGTATATAAACATCTGAGGGGAGGGTGTCGAGAGGATGGAGCCGGTCTCTTCTCAGTTGTGCCCAGCAACAGGACGAGGGGCAATGGGCACAAACGGAGACACAGGAGGTTCCTGCTCAACATGAGGGGGCACTTCTTTACTGTGAGGGTG
>VXAL01001579.1:26962-50891 GCA_013399475.1 Chauna torquata | reverse complement strand
TTTTTATTATTTATTTATTTATTTATTTATTTTTAATTTTCCTGACATCATCTATTGCTAGCTGAGTAATGTACAATCCTCTCAGTAAATGGGTTGCTCCTTTTCTATCAGTATTAAGACGTATTTTCACCATGCTGTTTCTTTTACTCTTTGGTATTTTTTTTTTCTATTGCTACCACCCCATCCATCTGATTTTCCTCCAGCTGTGCACTGAATCTGTGTGTGAGTTTGTACAAGTTTCTTCCAAATATATCTCATCATTTTTAAAGATCTTTTTATCAAAAGCTTCATACTTGATACTGAAAGTTCACTCTACAAGTACTCAGGTAGATAAAATTTCCTGTCCTGTGAATACCTCCCATTTGTTCACAATTCCATCACCTTTCCTTACCTGTCCCTAAAAATATCTGTTATTCCTCTTGCATTCCTACAAATTGTTTAGAATACTTTCAGAATTTTCTCAGTTGTATTCACCATAGCTTTTCTAACATTTCCATTCATTGCTTTTTTTTTTCAAATTTATATAATATCCACAGTGTCTGTATATTAACTATATTCCTGTCTATTGCATCATACTGCATCTTTTTTTTTTTCCTCCAGTTACTTTTTAGTTCCCTTTGCTGAATAAATTTACTTTTCTTGATGTATGTTTCATTATTTTTGAATTGCAATCAATTTTGGTTAAATTGTTAAAAAAAACAATTTTTTTTTTAAAACTTCAGAAGTTCTGCATTGATTCTTATCCTACACTTTTTAAAATCAACATTTTAAATTTACTAGAATGACTAAGACTCCGGCACCAATCCAAATTTCTTTTCTGGCTGACTCAGAGAAGGTATTAGGCCTGAAATTCCTCATGAAATGATTTGACTAAGCTAAAGAAAACAACATTATTTTTGGTTCCTGAGTAGTTTCCTTACCAACTATTGTTTCCCAGTTGGTCTTAGTCATTTTAATCCTACATGATATGTGCTTTACTTTCTCACAGGCCTTACTTTAGGTTGTTTTTCCAGTACTATGTGTTTCCTCTTTTACGTTAATCACAACAGATATACCTACAGCAGCCAAAACACTAGTTTTTTTTCATCTGACAAAACACCTATCAAGGAACTTATAAATTGCCCCAGTGGATCAAAACAAAGGTCTTTTTTTTTTTTTTTTCCCAATGTCTTCTGCTTGAATGGAGAAAATACAAAACTTTTCAGAAAAAAAAAAAAAAATCCACATAATGGCTTGCAATAGCATGTTACTGGGTAGCTTTTTCCAGTGTAGGAAGGCAGTGATAGATATTGTCTTGAAGCATGACAGTGTACATCTTCCTTTAATACATATATTATGGTATGTATTTTATTGAGCTGAATTGCAAACATTCTTAACAAGTGTAAAAATGCTGAATCTTTCTTAAAGCCCCACTCTGCTCTGTCACACCTTGTGCCAGTGAGTTGCACAGTTTGTGTGCAGGCAGGCGGTTCCTAAATTCATGAGGCAAGGACCGTGGTCTGCAGCACGTCTGCAGTCAGGCCTCTGCTCCATGGAGAGTGGTTATAAGGGCTGCGGCGGTCCGAGAGAAGTTCTTACACAACTGTGACATTAAACAGATTCTCCTCCTTATTATTTTTAAATGTAGCATTCTTTAAAAATCTTTTAGATGTTCTTATGTCCTGTCATTATGAAATAATTAATACACATTTGAGCAATCTCCTTCTAAAATATTCATTGTTACAAATGCGTGTCAGATCTCACTGTTTCTTTCATATAGAAACCATTCCAAGTCTCCACTCATTCTAACTGCCTTCTGATGGATTGTTTCAATACAAGGACCCAAAGTAGCATCATACTATAAGTAAATATTAAAATTATAATATTTAACTGCAGCTTTACCTGTTGACACACCTTTGTAATGTATCTGGTTTATTATTCTGAATATTACTGCAAAATGAAGAGTTATTTTCAGTGTTGGTCCAAGAAAAAAAACATAGAACTTTATGTGAGTGGATGTACTCAATACAGAAGCCATCAGCAGCTCTGATCACTTGAAATCATTCCTTCTGCTATTGACCCTGAATTTTCTGCTGTGAAATTAACCAATCACTCAGTTGCCAATTTATGTATATATATTAGTTTCTGTGACACTGCTCATAATAACCTGTACAATCTACATTTTACACACTTTTGCTGCCTTACTTAATAACATATACATTGAATTATAAAAATTCTGTAGTCAGGTCCACTTAGTTATGAGAGAAATATTAATTATGTGATAAATTGTGAGATTTAATACAGGCAAAAACTATAGAGAGTTCATGGATTAAGTATTTTGAAGGCTCTGCTACAAACTCATGAGTCACACCTCAGGGACAATCTTTTGCAATGCAAGACAAGCCCCAAAATACTGCTGCTGTGAGATACATTGACTATCTTCATTCAGCCATGATTTCTTTAAGAACTTTTTCAGATATCAGATGGTACTCTTTGAAAGACAAATTGGAAACTTCATCTAGAAAACCAGTATCTTTTCTCAGTGAAAACAGTGAGAATAACTCAGGTGCTAAGTTTATGGCTGTCTTTTGCCATATGTTTTCAGGGTCTTCCAGAGCAGAAAGCGTCTAATGTGTACCCTGACAAAGAAAAGGATAGATGTACACTTTTTAAAATAAAAACAGAATGGTTATTTCACTTTATCTATGAGACCTAATCAGTTATTGCTAATAAGTATTTGGGCTGCTGAGCAGTGTTTGTGAAATTACCCATAAATTTCGAAAGTTCACAGTGGAGGTCCATTATTGGTTTGTATTTATGTTGAGCATCTGCTTAAAATGTTTGTTATCTATCTAATCGGGAAACAAACCTCCCTCCTGATGTGGGAATTACTTACTGGTCAAATGCCAAATCGCCATCAAGAGCCAACAGTAAATAATCTACATGATTAGCTTTTAGCATTTCAGGGAGTGGGTTGTGATCTCAAACAGTGAGTACCATATGCCTCATTGCCTCATCATATGATTCCTGGAGTGCTTTCCAGAAATTAGCATTAGAATATATTTTCATGATACAATTACTTTCTTCTCTGTTTTTCTCTCTTATGTTTTGGGTATCTAATCTTTGCTGCGTAATGTACGGAACATAAAGAACAGATGTATATATCTAGCTCATTACTGTATCTCTGTAAAAAGCCAGCATGGAGCTTTAGGAGTAACATAAGAACAAGGCAACCATATATACCTCTGGTACATTCTAGCTTTTGGCAATCTGTGGCTCACAGTCTTCCTCCAAATGGGAAAAGATCTTTGTGTTTGATATCTTTTGATTTTTTTTTCTTGTCATCTCAACAGCCATTTGGTGATGAGTTTCATAGTTTAAATATGATGTTTGTTATTAAATCTCTCTCTCACTCTTAAAAACCTTGTCGGTGTTGTAACAGAGCTGCTGACTGCTCACAGGTGTCATTGAGTTTATTTGCAGCAGTGAAAGTGTATGCTTGCAATTTTGAAATCAGTCTTTTAGCCTGAAAAGCAGAGGTGAAAAGCTTCCGATCTTAGTCGATGCCTGAGTTGCTGCACGTTGAGTAAAAGTCAGGTCAGGTAGAAATTCCAGGATTAGGTAGAAATGATGATTAGTACTGACAAGACATAGTATCTCATCTGTTCTGAGGCTGTACAAAGATTTCTGTTCATGTTTGTAGGTTCCAAATTGTTACCATGTGACAGGTGATTCAATCAGAGCTCAAAGGAAAAGGAAACGGAAACAAGCCCATGCACTTAGTAGGCACAGAGTCGAGGGTTGCGTACAGCTATGAAGGCTGCATGCTATATTTGTGTTACTTTACATTACAGATCCTTGTTTTTTTCTGGAAATTAGCAACATATCTGTTTGCCTAGATACTGTAACTGCTGCTGGCTATAAAGATCTTTGAACTGTTTTTTTTTCTTTTTTGAGTGAAGGCTGCCATTCTCTTCTGACTTTATATATATGTACAAAGAATTTATATATGTATGTGGAAATTCAGGCTGAGTGGCTGGTTTAAAAAGTGAGAAAAAAGTCTGTATAAAATCAGAGAGAGGTATTTCTTTATGAATAAAAGAAAATGTTTAGAAGTAGTTTTTTTGTACTAAGCTTAAAAAATCCTAGCTGCACCAGCAAATGGGGAAATTTGTTTAAGGTATACCAGCAAACCTATGGCTTGATAGCTCTGCTAAAGGCAAATTAAAAATATTTTCAAAACTAAAGTAATTTTGTATTTGTACTTGCAGTTCTATTAAGAAAGTAATAAATAGGAATATAATCTATGTGATGTTGACTGGCAACTAGTATGGTCTCCCAGTAATGCTTTTTTTTCATCTATTTGATCTGTTTTTCGTCACAGAAAGATTTATTTTGGTGAAATGCATTTTGTCCTTGAAAAAATCACAAAAGTTTAAAACTGTGGTTTGCATTTTGTCAGGGACAGATGCTGATTGAATTAACAAGTAAAAAGTAATAGCTATATATGTACCCTTAATATTTCCTATTATACTATACAAAATCTTTTAAAATTCAGGTTAAATGAATAGCAGATTAAGTAAACAGCAGATTAAGTGAACAAAACACCAAAATCATACAGGAACTGCTCTCAGCTAGAGACAATTTTTATAACTACAAATTAAAACAACAGAAGAATAGAAATATGGATCAAAACCTTTACCAAGCTAGAAAGCTCTTTCTCAAAGGCAGTTTCTTCTTTTCCCTTGCTCAGAAGTACTCCATGTGGATATATGTACTACAGAAACAGAAAAAAGGGAGGAAGAAATCTGTTGTTTGCTTACTGGTATTCATGATGACTGTATGGCATGTTTCAGTCTTGAGAAAAAGTATACACGTTTAAAATCTGTGGCTGTGCTTAAAACTGTGGCTTACATCGCCTTATTGAAAAGCATACCACACCATGTTATTGGATAATATCACAAACAACACTGAACAATGTCAGTTAACGCAGACTGTATTTAGATACTGCAAGCTGAAAGGAAAAAAAAAGGTCAGTCATATGTAAATTTTTTTCTATTTACCAGTACCAACACAAAGTGACACAAATCTGAAAACAAATACATCCCGTAATAAAACTAGAAAATTCACAAATGCTGCATTAGACAGAAAGAGAGGCTGAGGAGAAAGCTCTTAACTGCAAAATTGTCTGTGAGACACACTTACCAAAGTTTCTCCTCGTGCTTTTCTTTCGCAATTTCCGTATCACATCAGGCTTTGTACCACGCCAGTAAGCAGTCACCAGTTCCTCTCTCATGCTCCACAGTACCACATCCTGATGTGGCTGCTCTATCATCTACTGCTAATTCCATGAGATGAGAAATAGTGCCCTGGTGCAAGAGAGGACATAGTGTTACATCTTGTGTGATACTGTGCACTGCCAAAGGACTTAGGGGACCCTGTGTTCACCTGATTGTACTGATACATGACCCAGCGTGCACGCACTTGTACATAGGCCCTCTGGGAAACTGAGAGCAATGTAACATCAATAAATAAAGTGCAGCTACTTCTCTGGAAAACTTTGTTTTCCTGAGATACTGTAATTAAATGAAACATCTCAATATTCACTTTTCTACTTCATTTTTGAGCTAAACCCAGTAAATTCAAAGTGCTGTCTTATACCGTAACATTGCCACAGTTTTAGCCATTGAGATATCACCACTACCGTCTGTGGAACCCTGGTGAAAAGGTGCTCACGCTTATATTTAACACCTTTAGCATCTGAAAAGTCTATTTTTTTTCAGTGTAGGCAGCTTCTTGTATGTAGTTCCTTGTTTTATGAATGCTAGTTCTGTGGTTGCGCCACTGTGGGGCTGTGGCTGCAGTGGTGATTACTGTTTGTCTTCACTGCCCACTGTGTCTCTTTTACCACTTACACAAGCAGCCTGATGTTGTGGTGGGGATAGCAGCCAAAGGCTAGCATGTAAAATCCAATATACAGAAGGCAATTCTGTGCGACTGCTTCTTAACATATTAACCTATAATTAGAGGAGACAGTAAGCTAAGGAAGAGGAGATGCTTGAAACAGAGCATTGAGTCATATGGAAAGGATAGTTCATAGCTCCAATAACCTGTCCGAAAAAGTTCGCTCTTTCCTTCATGCAAGCACTGAAATCTTTTATTTTGCAAATCATTTCCTCCTGTTAACCCATCCACTTGCATACTTCAACAATACTTGGCAACTTTTTACTGGCATGAGCTACTTTTGTGCTTCACTCTACAGATGGTTTTAGTTTAGGTTAGAATTGTAAAGCTGCTTATGGTACTTGAGCTCAATCTCGGGGTCGCAAAACTCTGTGTACATCCTTTCCACATACAGACCTTCAGGGTTATGTTGCAGTGTCTCTGAAAGCAAGAGTTTTTTACTTACAGTTATCTTGTGTGCACTCTTTCCTTTCAGATTGGTGTGCCAGCAAGCCACGGTGAACCTGGCAGCAGTTGGAATTGTAGATTATCAGTAGCTATGTGACAGAAGTCAGACTATTAAGATTTCCTATAAGTTTGAGCTATGCTACATGATCCCAGGCAAGAGAAAAATAGCAATCCTTCACCAGTACTTTTCTGTGCTATGGTTCTATGAAGAATCAGAAGAAAGCTAAGTTTTTGTCATTACTGGAAGAAATTATGTTGCTAGAATTGCTCGCTGCATATAGGAAGTTATCAGAAAAATGAAAGCAGTACATGGAATGAGGTGCTTTCGTATTTTGTGAAATATATTCTGAAGGAAATTGTAGAAGTTACTATCCTCTACTATTATGATGGTAGGACCAAATGTGCTAGAAGTTAGTCTACTGGCAATGTAAAGAAGGTGAGAAACTGAGACAAATATCTGACAAAGTACAAAATATGCTGGTGTTCTCTTAAAACCATTACTTGATGAAGGCAAATTTACAAGAAATGTAGAAGTCAGGATCAAATGTGGATGGAGGTTTGCAGGTAACAGAAGTTCAGATGTGTCACCAGGAGACTGCTCCATGGGAATGTGGCTAAAATGAGTTACAGTTAAAGAGTCTTTGTGAATACATAGTTTAATGAGATCTGGTTATTTGTAGAAACATAAAGAAGAGGTTATTCACTCTGCTTAGCTTCAGGCACATAAATCAGGAATCTGAACTCCCATAAAGTCATTGTAGGCTTCTTCAGAGGGCTGATCAAGATAAGGAGGTTAACTTTGATGTTCAAAGTCATCTTCATAATGCACATCATTGTTTAAATAGGGAGATCGTTCTCACTTGGCTACCTATCTCAACTGTTCACAGTTAGAAGTTGTGAATATACTCTACCAGATGCTGTAACATTAATACTCAGCACATTTGTTCATGAAGCAAAAGCCAAATTCCAAGTGTGACCGCTTGACATTATATTAGGAATGTGTGTTCTGAGATTGTAATTTCAATTTGCATAACTAACAAATGGATTATTTCTTTTATTACTGATAACTAGGTCTAAATGAGGTTATTGAAATAAATTGACTCTGCTTTCATGTGGAGAGTGAAAACCATGCTTCTCCAATGAAAATATTAATAAGTAATGAAGGGACAGAATTTAACAGACAAGATTTAATTAAAAAGTCATACTAAAGAAGACAGAATAAAAAGACAGAGAAACAGCACTAACTAAAAAGTGCAAATGAGGTGTCTTATTCAGCACTCCAGGAAGGAACAGTGACAGACACAAGAGTGTTTTGGTTATTCTGAACCACAAAGAACTACCAGTTGTAGCATAGCCATGACCTGGAGAACAATATTCTTCTTGTATGTTTGAAAAGATGATGACATGAAATCAGAGTTGTGTTAGATTGCCTAAAAAATGGCAAGTTATAAATCTGGATACTATTAGTTTTCTGGTAATTGCAATGAATTCTTAAAAAAGCAAGTATATCTCTGAAACTATATCTGCATATATCTAAGATAGTCTTGTAAGAAAGAAGGATTATCTCATTAATGAAATATTGTTACCATTTTCTGATGGGGGAAAAATAAAGGAGTCACACTGAAATCAGAGTTTCCTCACCAGGAGATCTTTGATTAGTAAATTAAAAATAATGTTATTTAATTCATTATTGGTTATTTTCATCAAATCTTTCTCATCGGCTCATCAATTTGTTGGTGTCACACCAAAATTTCATTTAGTGGATTTAAAGGCTTATCAAGGAATTTCCTTTCCACCCATCTTGTTTTCAAAGATTAGTAACCAATGCACGGATTCCCTTCAATCAAAGACAAATTATTTTTGAAACAGTTACAAATAAATGGCACACCTGGAACTCAGAGCAATAGAAATATCATATCAAGCATATCAGTTTGTTACTAAGCATGGAAGATCACTGAGGATACTTTCAAAGAATGAACAGAGAACGTCTAAAAAAACTGAGGCAGACTAAAATTTTCCATTCCTTGCAGAAATCTGAAATGGTACTTCACTGATATTGTGTAGTATGTCTAGTATGTCTAATAACTGAAAATAACCAAAATGAAAATCAAAAGCATCAAAACCAGGATTCAGATTATATTCTGAAGCCAAGTGAGAGTCTGAAGAGGTGGGCCTCAGCCAAGGAGGCAAAGAGAATTGACATGACATCAGAAAGTGATCCTACTTGAGAGATACAGTGTTATATGTCACAATCTCCACACCCTCCCTGCATGCTATGCAGCTTCTACTTCTGTTTTATTAACTATTTTGCAGCAGTGATGTTTAATTCATATTGCGCTTTATTAGGTACTGAAGGGCAATGATAAAAGTAGACATCAACAACAGAAAATACAGGCCCACACCATCTGTGTAACACGACCTGGCTGTCTTTTGCCTTTGCTGTATTTGACATTTATAGCCAGAGAAGACATGCCTTTCTGAGTGAGTGCAGTGGTATTAGCCTGAACTACCGTGTCAGGCTGGTGGAGCAGGAGATGATAACAAAATAAGGGCCAGGAAAATGAGACAGTTTGTGAAGAGCTGAAGAAAGAGAGACAGTGAAACAAATGCGTGCCCTGATCCAAGAATGAAAGGAAAAGAACAATGAGCATAAGAAAGACAACAGGAAAGAAAAGTTCAGGATCAAAAAACTAAAGAAAAGCTGTGAACTGAAAGAGATGGAGAAAAATAATTCTGGCAGGCAACAAATGACTGAAATAATACTGTGGTGAGTAAATTGTGGAAAATATTTTTAAATGGCTAACAGGAGAAAATTCATGAATTCAATAAAAGATGGTTCTAAGTGCACAAAATATAGGGTACAGTACTGAACACTGCACAAACAAATTTGCACACATTACAGTTAAACTTGGTGGATTCACTGTATTCAATAGATGGTATGCAGCAGTTCATAGGTTATTTATACATGCCTTCTGGAACTACTTCAAAATATATCAATCCTGTTTAAGCATTATATTTTTTTATTCACTACCAAGAACAGGTGGCTGTTCACCAGATCTAAACCACCAGCTAGCTTTCTTGACGGTTCCCCTAGACAACTGGATAACTTCCACTTAGACCGGAGACGTGCGCAGCTTGCCTTGGCTTGTGTTACCAAATGCACCATTAGATTAGGGATGTGTTGAATAACCAGAGGTCCAAGGGCTGATTTGAAGAATGTCTGCAGTGCAAGAAAGTATAAAGGCTTACCAAACAGATTTGGGAATAGCATCTCGTATAGAAGGAAAGCCTGGCAGTAGGCATGGAGCTCTCTCTCAGAACTAACAAAGACAGTGTACTGAGAGCAGCAACCTGACAAGATATGGAAGTTGGATAAGCAGTTGGATATGGGAATTGTGAGATATAGAAGAAAATTTTTACTCTCCTATTTTCTAGATCATTCTTCAATATATGGAAATATATACATTATAGTTTAAGATTCTTATTAAAAATCTTCAAAATTAGAAGGACTTTGACCTTTAGTTTCCTTACAGCAATCACTATAGACATTACCAATGCCAAACCATCTTTCCTGCACTTAACTCTTTTCCCTTATGTGTCATTGCCTCGTAAACTGGCTTAAATGTTAGAAGAAATTGCTTTCCTAGCATTTTTAATTTTTATTTATTTATTTATTTATTACACATCTGGAAATAATGCATTATATAGCTTTCTCTAAGAGCATTTTTTCTAATGTATATTTTGGGAACCTTAGAAATTTCATTTATTTTTATCATGATTAGTTAAGTATAGATGTGAGACTTGCTGACAGGTCATTTTTCAAAACCTTATCATATGTCACTGAATGGGTGGTCCTGATGTCAGGAAGTGATTGTGAGGGGAAACCTGGCTGAGGGGAGAAAGCAAGTAGAGTTAAAATTTGCACAGTGTCAGGTGGGTCACCACATTAATGCTGTGTGGCTTTTTACTATAATATTACCTTAAGTATGTGATATGTTATAATTTATATTTAGTAATTCAGTTGTAAATACATGTTATATGAAATGTTTAGGAGAAAAGAAAGTCCTTGACTCTGTGTAAGCACTGCTCTGCAACAACTAGAAGCACTGGTGTGTTATCACCACTATTTTCATCAAAAATCCAAAACACTGCATCATACAAGCCTCTGCAATGAAGAAAATTAACTCTATCCCAGCCAAAACCATGACAACAAACACAGCAGCATTCTGGTTTGCTAACTGCAAAGGATATACGGACTATCAGTAGTATTTGAGGACTAGCTCCTTTTTTCCTTCATTATTGAATCTGTATGATTTACACATGGGAAATTGGAAGGAATTAAAATCTTCCCTTTCTAGCCATGCATTAGCATATGGGGAAGTTACAGGTCTAGTTCGTTAGTGATAATAGAAGCAGACAGTCATATCTTTCCTACGTAGCACTTAGGGGCTGACACAATTGTTCCCTTCACCGACCCTACCAAATATATGTCTCAATTGTGCAATCGTACCATACCATCCATGGGCTCCTTTGCCTGATGTGTACCAGAAAGCTAAGGAAGACTTCTAACTCCCTGTCCCCTGTAAGATACAGACCATAATTCCAGGAGCTCCACTGCATTTTGGACATTTCACAGCTCCTCTGTAGTCAGTGTATTTCTTGCATGGTACAAACTGATTAAAATGAAGCCACATCAGATTTTTTTTCCAAAGGAAACAAATTTTGAGTAAATGTTATTGATTCCACTTGGTTGCACTAAATTTTATAACATCCTCAGGAGGACCAGCCATAAAAGACCATATGGCTCATAAAGTTTATCCTCAGATTGGTCAGGTACCATACTACTGCAAAGATGCCAAGATGTCAAAGCTCTCATCCATATCAGCAGAGATCTGCTCCTTTCACCTCCCTTTTTTAAAAACAAATGAACAAACAAAAAACTGTGGTGTGAAAATATTGCAGGGGCTGTGGTGTGAAAATATTGCAGTCCATACCCTCTGTAACTGTCTTGTTTGCATATATAAATATTGCTTCTTTAAGAAAAACAGACACTGGCACCAGTGTAAGAATGTATGTTTTAGTATTTGCGCACATACAGATATCAGTCTGTTTAGAGTGAGAAGGCTGGAGAACAGGCACACACAACTGGCACAAAAGGGAAGCTGACCTTTTAGTATTTACCCTGGTGGTGTTTTCAATGGCACCCACCTGGCTGATGTTGGCGACACTGTTTTGGAAAGAGCCAATAGACTGCAAATCTGAAAGCTTCTTTGCAAGAAGTTTACTATATGGCTTGCTTGAACTTCCTTTTCTGGGGCCCCACATTCTGTAACCAATTAATTTTGTTTTATAACATATGTATTCAGAGGACAGGTCAGTGTTTTGATGCACATAACCTGCACTCTGTTAAAGGTGCTATGCCTTCAAAGCAGCAATTTAAATCCTCACGTACCATCCTGCCGTAGCTGTAGCTGTGTGAGTTTGCGCTCCTCTGCAGCAGCTGTGGATGCAGAGGTGGAATTACAGGGTGCAGAACATCAGGGTATGGAAGGCTGATGAAATGGGAGATTCCTAGGAAAAAAGGAGTTCTCTAATAAACATCCCTTTATATTTTCCAGCCACCTGTATACCCATGCCCATACTGCTGCCAAATATCAGATTTTTTAATGCATAACCCACATTACACAAGCAAAGGTTGTAAATAAACTGTATATCTACTTAGAAAAACATGCCCAGTTATTTTGAGAGGTGAGGTAGGAAGTTAGGGAAATTGTGAAGAGGTTACTCCTGAAGAAGAGAGGAGATGGAGTTATGATATGAGGCAGGTATTATTTGCAATAGCAAAGCTGAAGAGGCAGAAAATAATGGGCTGGGTCTTTCTGTGAGGGAGTGGGAGTAGGGGGTCTGGTTGCTTGCTGATGAAAGGACACAGCAGAAGTGTGGAGGAAACAGGGAAGAGTGGCACTGGGACACAAGGAAGTGAAAAGAATTTGGTGCTTGGCTGATCTCCTTAAATCAACAGTTGACACCATTAAGTTTAAAGAAGAAATGAGGGAAGAATGCTTCTTCCCGCATTGCCTGCAACAGGCAGAACTGCCAGTCTTACACTTTTATGATCATATCCTTCTCCCCTGGATACAACCAAATGTGCTATATGGAACAGTTCCCAAAGCTGCCACTGCCTCAAAAACATACTGTGTCACAGATCTTTTCCTGATACTGGAAAATAATTTGCCTAGTGTGAGGAATGAGTATTTAGAGGTGCTAACAGCTAAGGCCATGCACTGAATTCTAAATGAGTGGCAAATAAGCTATTAATTAAAATAGAAATTGATTCCATCTTGTGGGATTTAAGGAGAAATAAGATTCTCACATGGTCTCTTCTGAGTGCTGTTTTAGTACAGCTAAAGGCAGTATTTTAATTTTCAAATAATCCAACCCTATAATTAAAGTTACATTTTTGCCACAAATTTTAAAATATTAATGAAACTTGAATAAGTCTGGCTGAAGTGCTCCAGGGCAAAATATAGAAATATGCTAACAAGCACCTTCTTCAAAAATCTGCTTATGAAGGAGCCATATTCCAACAGACATAGTTCATTGGTTTAGTTGTCCTTTGTAATTCTAATTAAATCTTTCTTTATTAATGAATTTTTAAAACATTCCTTCCTTTCATGAGCTGGTGGAATCATATATTTAAATACATTTATCTGGAGATTTACAGGAAATATAATAATAATAAAATGTAATAATCCTAACATCTTTGTTTTAAACACTGTGTTGATTTTTCCAACTAGAATGAGTTGCTATTGAAAACTGAGGTGATGTGTAGGATGACATAAATTAATTCTTAATAAGTGGATCATAACTGTGCTTGCTGGTATAATTTATGAAGACCTTATTCTTGCACAGCAGGATTTGAGCAATTTATATAGAAGAAAAAGGAATTACTAGCAACCTATAACAGAAGAATCAGCATTCTCAGACATACCAAAATGAAATCAGAATTAAATATTCTTACTGATCCTTGAACAGTCCTATGTTGAGTGTTCAAGTTGCACTATTGGGATACGGGGAAAGGTAATTTCAACTGACCTTTTGGCCGTGGTATCATGAGATACTAAAGGACTCCCAGCACCAATTCAGAATTCTAATAGCTAAATAAGACAAATTTCCTGTCTGATCCATACCCCTGTAATAGTTCAGATATCTTCAGGAAAAAAAAAAAAAAAGTGCAAGAAGTTATGCTAGATTATCTAAAACTATCTGTGCTGTAGATGTACTAGCTGTATCACAGGCATGACCTCCAGTACTTCCTTTGTTCCTTTAGCTTTTGGCGTTCCTGGGGGCAGCTGCCCCCAGAATCCCTTATAGGTGTCAATCCTTCCTCTAGGGGAATGCCACCTACGATCAGTGGAATTATGATGCCTCTGCCTGGTTTTACCCAAACTAAACAGACATGATTAAAACGAAGCAAGGCCGAGTACATCATCATGTATTTCACTGCAGGATCTGTTATCTAACATAACAGAAGTTGGATGTACAGTTTGACCAAGGCAGAGGTACTGGATGCACTGGATCCCTAGGAGAAAGGTTGCTGCCAAGGAGCCACTTAGTAGGGAGGTATGATGGTGTGAGGTGTTACAGATAGTGGTGCATATGATTCAGTATTGGCACCTGAATGTGTTTCACAGAGGAGGATGCTCTACTGGTGTCACTATCAGCCCAGTTTCTTGTTCTGTTCCAGTCATAAGAAGCTTGACGTAAGTGAGGAAGTAGACCTTTTCTTTCCCTACATCTCTCACCCTCAGCATGGCACACAGCTTTTAAGACTCTGGGTGATGTGGGAAGCAGAAACTGAGTCCAAGAGAGAGGTGCAATCCTGGCAGAGGATGTGCCAGGATGAAAACGTATTTCTTAGAGCTAGAGTCATAGAAACATAGAATATTCTGGTTGGAAGCAACCCACTCATCGAGTTCAATTCCTGTGTGCACCGGACCACCCAAAAATAAAACAATATTTCTGATAGTGTTGTCTAGGCACTTCTTGAACTCCGGCAGGCTTGGTGCCATGACCACTTCCCCGGGAAGCCTGTTCCAGTGCCTGATCACCCTCTTGGTGAAGAACCTCCTCCAAACGTCCAGCCTGAACCTCCCCTGTCACAACTTCATGTTGTTCCCTCAGGTCCTATCGCTGTCACCAGAGAGAAGAAATCAACGCGTACGTCTGCTCCCCTTGTGAGGAAGCTGTAGGCCGCCATGAGGCCTCCACTCAGTCTCCTCTTCTCTGGGCTGAAGAAACCAAGTGACCTCAGCTGCCCCTCATATGTCTTCCCCTCTAGATCCTTCACCATCTTATAGCCCTCCATTGGACACTCTTTAATAGTTTCATGTCCTTCTTATACTGTGGTGCCCCAAACTACACACAGTGCTCGAGGTGAGGCTGCACCAGCACAGAGCAGAGTGGGACAATAACTTCCCTCAACCAGCTAGAGCCATGCTGTAACTGATGCACTCCAGGGTATGGTTGGCCCTTTTGGCCGCCACAGCACACTGTTAACTCATATTGAACTTGCCGTAGACTGCTCCAGGCCATTCAAGACATCTGAAGTCCTCTGACTATTCTGCAGGGAACTGAGTAAAGAAGAAGAGCAGGCTGTGTAGAAACAATTCCATAAGTTCTCTTTTTTTTTTTTTTTTTTTTTGGTGCATGTTTGATTTAGAAAACAAACAAACACATAACAGGGACAAACCAGACCCAAGCATGTCAGTAGGAAATTCAAACATCCATACCTGTCACCATTTCTAGCTCTGGGGTTAGTCCTACCTGCTATAATTTTCCTCTCAACCAGTCATGCATCTCTCCCTGCTATCTTACAACAGCTCTGAACTAGCTGGATTTGGAGCACTGCGTTGCTATTAGTTCAAAGTACCTCACAGCTCTGGTCATGCCAGTGCTATGTAACTCACAGAAGTTCTCAGCTGCAGCTTCTCTCAGAAACGGACCTTCAAGTTTAGCAGGGTGATAGTGCTACTGATTACATCTGACAGTACTGCTTGAAATTACAGTCTGCCACCATCTGCCTTACCGCAACTATGAAGGATAAAGCTCGCAAATATTTAGAGGACATCAGGTCTGATACAAATGGGTCCCCACCTTCCTTTCATTAAGCAAAATACACATTTCGCATACAGTCATACAGCAAAAGCCAGTCTGGAATTTACTGGCAATATAATGTCTGGATCTAGAGAGGATGGCTTCTAAATACCTACAGTACCTTACTCACTGACAGTGGAATTTCTAGTCTGTTCAATGGCCCAAAGAACTCAGCACAGATATCTATATCATTTTCGTTACCCAGTGATGATTTATTCATCTTTGCAGGGAGAGGTATTTCACCAGTCATTGCTCTTCTTACATTTCCAAATGCTTTTAAGAGAGATTAGAGATGTAGGCCCTCCAGATGTCATCACTGGTAAAGGGCATCAGACCAATACTTGCAGACTGCATATGCTACAACTGTGCACACTTTAAGCTGTACACCTACAAAGTTTACAAAACTCTCACCACCAAATTAATGATAGATACATCCTTGTGGGTCTGGTGGCACAGCAGGTGACAAGCATGGCTTGGGTAACCCGCAGCATGTAAAGATGTAGGTCTGGAGGTAACAGGATTGCCAGTCTTCAGGAGGTGGAAGCGGGTTCTGATTCCCCATTGCAGCTAAGCTTGGTTATATGTAGTTCAGGAGCATGGGAACCTTAGCATCTATGTTACTAAACCAGCACAGGTGTTGGAGGATGAAACATAGGGATGTTGGGGTCCCACGCTGGCATCACACCCAGGTTCTGTGATAACTTTGACACTCTAGGTGAAGATGGGACAGTACAAAATAGAGGCCCACTGGAAGGAGTTTTCTTCCCCCTGTGTCTTTTACAGAGCCCCGGTCACCACTTGGGGCCAAGATGCCAAGAGGCCAAGTCCCGTCCTTGCCAGAGAAGAGAGATCCCTGGTAGCCAGTGGATCATTGCCTCAATCGTGAGTGGAGGTGTTGGTGACACCATGGTGAGAAAACCACCACTGAGGCCTTCCAGCCAAGAACTCCACAAATGAAAGAACAGCAGAGGAATTGCTCCCTGCAGCTCGCTGTGCCTCTGTAGCCAGCTCTACCTCCTGGGCCTTCTCTGGGCCATAGGCACAGGCCCAAAGTTTACCTTCTCAGGTGTTGCAAGATTTTTCCCACCTTAGTAAGGAAGGTGCTAGGCCCAGGATTTAAACCCATTGTTTTTGTCCTTCTCCCAGAGATAATCAGGCTAGAATATCTGGACTCAAGGCCACTGGCACCAAACATTTCCTATGCTTAGATTTAGATATTCAGAGAAAAAAAATGCTTTAAACCTCCTAAACTTCATAGCACACCTGTGATTTGGTGCCATCCATCTAAGACAAGCAATCAGGGTGCCTGGGCCAATGGAATTTATTCCTGGGGGGTGGAGGTGGGTGGGGGAGGGGAACAAAACAAAAAATCAAAATAAAAAAACAACTAGACCTCTCATATCATCGTTATTGAAAGGTCTTGGTCCAGAGACATACTTCTCCACAGATTCTTATTTTCAAATTTTCTTCTCAACTTCTTGTTGTAATTCATATGTTGATAGAGATGTTACTTTTAACAGTGATCCTGAAAAATACTGATATTCTCACCTCACTTTAGAAAGGATGATATGCTTAGGGGATGGCTAAATCAAGCCATTTCTTGTCCAGAAAGTAAAGAAGGAATTAATGACTCTCACAGCATCAAACTGTGAACAGGACTGTGCCTTACAATTGCACTGTTAAGCCACAGTGAAATTAAATGCTCTGTTCTAACCATCAGGAAGGGATGCAAACTTCGGTTGCTCCCTCAAGCATGCAGTTCAAATAACTCATACAAATAAATTTGTAATTAAACTCTCAGCTACATTTTAGATAGAAAATGTAAGTACATGTAGTTTAGCACTTGATTTTGTTCAAAACTTATCAAGACAGTACCCACCCATCTTGGATTAAAAGCTGTTTTGGGGAAAATGCTCCAATCTTGCCTCTGAAGCAATACTGTGAGCACAAGAGCAACATTTAATTCAGTTAAATTATTTTATGGGGCAAAGAGCTGGAGACAATAAAAACCACCAGCAAAGTTCTCAGTCCTGTTCTAAATCAATCAGCAGCAAAGGACTTGGAAAAGAATGTTTCTGAGTCAGGACTACAAACACTATCCTAAGGCTTGAATTTGTTGGAGCTCCCTGGGCATATCTGTTAAGGCAGAAACAAAAACAAAAAAACAGCATGTTTATAACCCCTCAGCCTTTAGCAAAACAAACAAACAAACAAACAAACACACAAACAAACAAAAAAAAAGAGAGACGCGTATGTCTGTGAGCTTGAGAGTGAGCAGAAACAGAAAACTAAATCCACAAGATATATGGTACCACATACCTGCCCCAATTAGTACTTCATTTCAAATACCTTAAACGCAAATATTGGTGTTCAGTGTGATTTCATTTTACCAAAAGTGCCCTCATCACTGGGTTACAAAAGCATTACTACACATCTTCCTGGGTCCAAGCATACTTGATTATTTTGTGAAGTAGAAGTGACAGAGAGAATGCCATCCTGACACACTGTAAGGTACAGGTTGGGGAAATTAATCAAGCACAAACAGGCACAAATACTTTTAGAGAGGGGTGGAAATTGAAACCTGCTCTTTCAGATGCTGACTGATTATCTCCTGTTATACTGTGTAAAGAAAAGGGAGTATGTATTTGTCTTTTGCTTTATGAACAACCATATTGAAGCAAAAAGTATATTTGTTAGTGTCTAAATAGAGACTATTTCTGGAAGAGTGCAATTGTTCTTCTTTTCAGGAGTTTTTCTATTTGATAAATAATATACTTTTTGATCCTTAACAGCCAAGGGGAGCAAGTTAATCAGTTTTATAATAAACAAAAGTTCTGCAATCAGAACAATCTCCTGTATTTTTCTTCTATATATATCTTTAAAGTAATTTAAATCATGACTTCTTTCTTTTTTTTTTCCATTAGTGATAGTTTGCCTTCGACTCACCCCAGCTCCCCATTGGCCTGTGGCTCTGACATCAGGAAGCACTCCATTACTGTATGGGTGATGGAGTACTGGCACAGGCTGCCCAGAGAGGTTCTGGAGTCTCCCTCCTTGGAGGGACCTCCTGGTCATGGTCCTGCATGACCAGCTCTAAGTGTCCCTGCTTGAGCAGGGGGGTTGGACCAGATGACCTCCAGAGATCCCTTCCAACCTCAACCATTCTGTGGTCTTGTGATTCTGTGATTTCCCCATTGGCTGAAAACTTTCTTGGATTTCCTATTAGTTACAGAATGTTAATTGCTGATAACTTCTGTTCATTGTTGATCTTGGGCAAAATAAAACTAAAAAAAACTGTTCTTAATCTCAATTAGATATGAAGTAGAAGCTCCCCTAAGCAGAAATAATTGCTTCCAATCACTGTGAATAGGCAAGAATGACTTTTTCAAAGTAATGCAATGATACAATCATACTTCTGTCCTCGTGCAAACATTGTATTCAAGTTTTAAAAAGAAACCTTTTAAACTAGTAACATAAAAGTAAAGTCTTCATTCTACCTGTTCACAACCTGAGTATAAAAAGTTCAAATAATTGCTCTTTAAATCAGTGACTATTTCATGCATCTTTACAACCCAATTTAAATTTGACTAATTCATTTACTTTCACAGACAATTGTGATTAATTTTCAGTCACTTATGTGAAATAGCTGATGAAGATCATGCAGAAAAACATTTCTGCCAGTTTTGTTCTCCATCACAGTGATGGATAATACATGATAACAGATATGATTCCTTTTTCCAAAGGCTAGTTAACAGTGAACTGTCATGAGTATCTTTGTTTATTGCTGATCTTTTAAACATTTTTCAAGGTCCTCTGAGAGACAATGGGAAACCATGATCTCTGTGACCTCTGCTGGTGAAATACCAAACAACATGTTGCACAAACTGTACTAGAGAATGCATAGTAATGCTTGTTGATAAAAGGAAATATTTTGCAATGCTATCTGATACATGGAAAGTGCCCAGGCACTTGTGTGATTTCTATTAGATTATATAGAACCTTTATGCATCTTTTTACCCTGGTAAATCTCACCATAGGAAAGCTATGTCCCATTGTTTTTTGTTGAGTTCTGCCTCTGAATCGCCAATAAAGCAGTGCTCTCTGAGAATAAAACAGTTCATGAAGTCCTCAACAATGGATGTGGCCAAGACATTTTCAGCTGAAGGAAACCAGCTATCAAAAGATATTGCAACATTGGAATAATTTTGTTCTGGATAAAGGTTTCCCACCACACACAGAATAGCACAAATACCGCCACCCATCCTCTCTTTACTTCTTTCATTGTCCTTGCCAGAAGCCTTTTGTGACAGTTTTTCAAACCTGATATTGTGGTTTAACCCAGCAGGCAGCTAAGCACAACACAGCCATCCACTTACTCCCACCCATTGGGATGGGGGAGAAAACTGGAAAAAAAGGTAAAACTCATGGGTTGAGATAAAGATAGTTTAATCGGATGGAAAAGAAAGGGAATAAAATAATAATAATAATAAAAGAGTATACAAAGCAAGTGATGCACGATGCAATTTCTTACCACCCACTGACTGATGCCCATCCCATCCCTGAGCAGCGGAAGGGCCCCCCTAGCAAACTCCCCCAGTTTTATTGCTCAGCATGACGTCATAAGGCATGGGACATACCTTTGGCCAGTTTAGGTCAGTTGTCCTGCCTGTGTCCCCTTCTAGCTTCTTGTGCACCCCTAGCCTCCTCTCTGGCAGGGCAGCATGAGAAGCTGCAAAGTCCTTGGCTCTGTGTAAGCACTGCTCTACAACAACTAAAACATTGGTGTGTTATCAGCATTGTTCTCATCCTAAATCCCGAACATAGCACCATATCAGCTACTAGGAAGAAAATTAACTCTATTCCACCCGAAACCAGGACACCAGACCAGACAAAATCCAAAAGCTGTAGAGGCAGTTTGGGCAAAAGCTTAAAATAAGGATTTGAGCATACTTTCTCCATTTTCACCACCAACTTACAGATGATTTTTTTTTTCTTAGCTCTATCTACATTTATTTACAAAATGAAGCAAAGCCACCAAAAGCAAAATCATATCAGACCACTCAACATCATGGTGGGCATATCCCAGCAAAGGAGCATTCAAGAGCCTGCTCCACATCAGACAGAACTGAAATTTGAAAATTGGTCTCTCACCTTATAGACATGTCTCCTGAAATCTCCTGCTTGGCCATTTTTGTGGAAGTCTGGAGCAATTTGCCACATGATTAGCACAGGTAGGCAGAGTGGTGCCTGATTTGAGAGAGCAGCATTTTTTTGTTAATGTGATACTGCTATGTCAAGTAGAAAACCAGAAGATATATTCACTAGAGATGTTTAAAATCAACAGAAAGATGCTCTGACTTTTGCTTCTTCTGTTTTTAATTAAAAGCCCAGCTCTTGTAATTTAGCAGATTGGCTAACTATGTGCTTATATGTAGCAGAGTCTTTCTCACTGTTTTTTTTACTTGGTGGTGTCACTCTTTCTTAACCTAACTATCCACACTTGTGGGCCCTGTGTATTATTTCTACTAGGAAAACAAATTGATGATGAAGTAAAATATATTTCATTCAGTCCTTTGTTTATTTACAATGACTGCTGGAACTCTGTCTCCTCAAACCCAGAAAGGCTCAAACAGCAGAAGATACTCTTCCCCTCAAAAATGAAAGCATTTTAGCCAAAGTTTATGCTAAAAATCCTCCATTCTATGATTTTCTGAGTGCCATGTTCTCAGTGCTAATCCAGCATGTACCTGGTGCCCCCTTATTGATTTCTTTCAGACTTTTTTTTTAATGTTTCTGGTACAGCTATTCAGAAAGCAGTTACTCAATCAGTCTGCATCGCCCTATCTGCATGTGCCTTTGGGCAGGGAGGATGGTTAGTTTTAGTTTCAGAAGATGTAATGGTGCCTAAATGTTTGTTATAACAATTTTAAATTATGGATGGTAGTTATACTCTCAGTGTTAGAGGTTTAAACCAATCCAGAATAATGCAAAAGGAGAAAATGGACTCCCCCAAGATGATCAAGACAACAGATTAAGGCAATTACATTTATGTATACACAAAATTAGGGGATAGGTCAAAATCTCATTTGTCAAAGTCACAACACTTTTGCGTGGTCACAAATCATACAGCCATAAACCAGATACAAAGGGCGCAGTCACAGAATATAATGGGCTTGTTCACTTGCTGATAAATTAACTGATCAAAAAAAAAAAAATTCTATGAGGCATCTTTTTATATTAGTATTTATTTAATTCACTCTAAAATCTGCATTATAATATGCTAATAAGGTCCTCAATCTGACAAGGTCCAGATATGATCAAGTGCTTTCTAAAAAGTGTGATGAATACTCAAAATGAAAGATGGAAGGTGATGCTTGATCTATATTCTATACCAAGTTCAGCAGGTGTCCAGTGCTGACATACAGGGGCAGCTACTGCACTTTCCAATGATCGCTGGAAACCCCACAAACATCCCCACTTCTTTAGATTTTTTTTGGTTTCTTGGATGTGATAATAGGTAACCACAACCAGCTATAACAGTAAACTTTTTCCACTGCTTTCTAATGAAATAGCACTTGTGCCGATACAAAGAATAAATGGCTTAGTGTGGAACATACTTTATTAAGTGTTGGTAGTGAAGCTGTGCCCTGATGGTATAGAGGCTGTTTTGGTCTACAGAGGTCTATGTAACTACATCAAGTGAGACAGATAGGATGTTAAGTATTACAAAAATCCAGATGTGATGTGTAGACTCCATCAAATTGTTTAACTTCTGGTTTCCATCCACTTTCCTCAAACTCTTTTGGATGAACAGACTATAATAAGGCTCATTCTTCTGTACCAAAAATGACAGATGTTCATAGAATCATAGAATCATAGACTATCCTGGTTGGAAGGGACCCACAAGCATTATTGAGTCCAACTCCTGGCTTCACACAGGACCACCCAAAAATCAGACCATATTTCTGATAGTGTTGTCCAAACGTTTTTTGAACTCCGACAGGCTCGGTGCCGTGACCATTTCCCTGGGGAGCCTGTTCCAGTGCCCAGACACCCTCTCAGTGAAGAACCTTTTCCTAATATGCGGTCTGAGCGTCCCCTGTCACAGCTCCATGCCGATCCCTCGGGTCATGTTGCTGTCACCAGAGAGAAGAGATCAGCCTTGCCCCTCTGCTCCCCTCATGAGGAAGCTGCAGGCCGCCATGAGGCCTCCCCTCGGTCTCCTCTTCTCTGGGCTGAGCAACCCAAGTGACCTCAGCTGCTCCTCATACATCCTCCCCTCTAGACTCTTCACCATCTTATAGCCCTCCTTTGGACACTCTCTAATAGTTTTATGTCCTTCTTATATTGTGGTGGCCAAAACTGCACACAGTGCTCGAGGTGAGGCCACACCTGCGCAGAGCAGGGTGGGCCAATCACTTCCCTCGATCAGTAATGTGAAGGCATCCTGGTGCATAAACCCTGAAAAAAACTTTGTGTATCCAGCTGCATGGTTGCATTTTACCTCAGAGCTTTGCTAGGAAAAAGGTTTAGCTCCTGATACTTGGGTGCAGAAGTTCACACCTCAGTATTGAAAAAAATAGTCATAAAGAGAAACCAACATAGAGCTTAACAATATCGCATATTGTGGTTTGTCAGTAATAGAGTACCCATAGCATTTGCAACACAGGTTACGTTTAAAGTTTTAAGGGGAATTATAACTCAAACTAAGAAAGAGAGAGTACAGTAAGAAGCACTGTGTTACTTGCACAGCATTGTTTCTCTTGGGCCCATGAAATTTGGAAGCATTTATCCAGCTGCCTGAAGCCAGCTGGATTCTGATGAATTTTAACCTCAGCCTCTCAACTGCTGAAAATGAAAATACAGGAAAACTTTGCAAGCCGGTACAGCAGTCCTGTGAAGACTGGAAGCTGATCAATCCTAATGTTAGCTCAGTGTATCAAATTATACTAAATAAATGAAACATTGTCCCTATCAGCTCGCATAAAAAATAAAATAATAATAATAAAAAAATCAGGCTATAAGACTCTGATGTAAATACAATGCAAAAGTACACCTCTGATACCTAGTTTTGCTGGAAACAGAAATGAGTGGTTACAAGCTTTTGAACTCTACTTCGTAAAGAGAAGCCTCATGCGGCTGTTCAGAACCCGCAACAAAATTCCTGCCCTGATACCTCCTGCCACATTCACACGATCCGGGCCTTTGCGGAGCTCGCGTGAACACCCAGCTTTTTCGCTTTGCCCTGCTTCTGCAGGAGCAAACCGGCTCAGCATCCTCTTGCCAGCTACCAACGGATGGAGGCGGCAGGGGACAGGGCCCCTCTCGACCTTCTCTGGACGACAGCCTTTGCAGGGCCGAGGCTAACTTCTGGCAGGAGGCA
>VXAL01001579.1:3898-22791 GCA_013399475.1 Chauna torquata | reverse complement strand
TGTGATTGACCTGACCATGTATGTGTCCTGGAAAAACCATGCTTGCTTAAATCATCAATAAATGTAGTTTAACTTGAGTTTACCTATATGAACGTTAGGCTAAGAGTTACTACATTCCATCTCCAAACAAAGGGAGGATAATATCTTAAATCCCTTTAATTCTTTCAGTTACAATTGTCTACAAACTTTATTTTCTGTTGTGACTTTTTCAGACCTTTCTATATTGTGGGTTATATTTTTGTTCCCAAAAATGCAAGTTGTTTTGTTTCTGGAAAACTTAAGAAAAAGTTGTCTGGCCTTTTTGTAAAATGACAATGGGAAGACTGTACTATTTTCCCATGTTAAAATACTGCAATACTTTTTCCTGAGATTACACAAAAGGGTAGCTTTGTTATTTATTTATTTTATTGTTAAGCACCTTTCTCCATTCCTAATGCCATTCTCATTTGCCTTCTCATTTGCGATATATGTCTTGGAAAGAAGAATTTGGATGTGCTCATTGAAGTTAGATTTCTAGCAGTTGTATTCTTCAAAGATTCCTTCTGCACTGCATGTACTTTGTCCCAGACTTTGTGTTAGGTCTGTATCTGGAACAAGTTGGTAGTTGTTTTTTTTTTTTCTCCTGTGCTCCCCAGTGACCCCAGACCCAGAATACAAGTAAAGAAAAGACATTACCTGACTTTAATGTAGAGGAGATATTCTTACGGAGAAAAGAAGGAATGCAGAAACAGGAGCAGAACAGGGCAGCAGCTCTTGAGACTTGATTTTAGGCACAATACCCAAGGCAATCTGAGATTATGATAGGCAAGAGTTTGGGATTAGTGAAGATGAAGGGTTTGTGATTTGCTAGCCAAAGGGATGGAGATGTGTTCAGGGGCAGGAAGCTATGAGAAAGGCCTGGAAGGAGGCTGAGTGTCTGGTCTATGAGATGTTCAGGAGTCAGTAGCATGAAGGGAAAGAGCATTTGATGAATATTTGTGGCTAGGGGAAGAACTGGGATTCTGAGCAGATAAAAATTGGGAGTAGGAGTTTATGGCGGGATTTTTAGAGCATAGAAATTTGCTAAGAGGCTACTTGAAAATACTAAACCTGGGAGTGAGGGGGAAGGGAGTTTGTACCTGGAGGAAGCAAGCAGAAGCCAGGATTGTGAACCAAGAGGATGGTTTAAGAGACAGCAGCTCCACTGCTGGAATAGAAGGAGGAAATAGCAGAATTTATGATTGTTTGAACATATATTTTACTATACAGTTTGTGATTGCGTGATTGTCTACCTTCTTTTCTACATTGGATGTCATAAAGGAATCAGGGCTGTTTTATTGTTTAGTAGGACAAAATTTTGGGTATAAAATTATAAATGAAGTGGGGAGCCACAGACTGAACAGCAAAGAAGCATCAGTAAGTGGTAGTTCATTAAAGAAGCTTGATTTGTTTTATACATTCAATGACAAAAAATTACCTTGGAAAAGCTAATATCTGGTCATTATCATAGTGCATATATGCAAGAAGTAAACTACAGAGGTAAAGTCCATTCTGTCATTTCATAACTTCTGACTGATATTGTAACTGTACAATTATTAGTGCTATTTCTTTTGTCCACAACTGAATGGCATGTTGTGACACTTAATAGACACTTCATTGTTCTAGACTCATACTCATTCATGTACAAATGCCACCTTTCCAGATAAAGAGAGAAATACTCTTAGATCTGGTTTTACAAGGTTCCATGACTTCTGAATCAGTTTTGTGGATGACAGAAAGATCGAACAGCCAACTATTGATGGAATTTAAACTTTTTTTTTTTTGTAAAATAAAGGATGGGTGTTGTTGGGGATCTTCAAAAAAAAAAAAAAATTGATTAGGTAGACCTATGCCACTTATAAAAGTCTTTGTAATTTGATTAAGATACATCAGGTCTTATCAAAGGCAAGTTCCAGTGTCCCAGAATAGGGAAAAAAAAATCCCTCTAACTCTTTTCCTGATGTTTAGTGAGCTAGATAAGTATAGTTGAAACACTTTTGTCTACTTTTGGGGTGCTTTATTAGTGTAGAAATCCTGGCAAAAAAATTCCTGCTAAGGGCACAGCCATGTCATTATAAGCAGCCCTTTGTACTAGTACAACCTCTCCTTGTAAACAGAGCTGGCTCTGCTTGTGGAAATGAAGTTTTAACAGTCTTACTGAATCTGACTGGAGGTGATCAAGGTTCAGGTGCCTCACCTGAACCTTATCTCTCTACAAGTCCGTCATATAGTTTAAAATTTTCAAGTGTGCTTGGTGCTGTGAGAAAGTGTGTGGGGACTGTGTGCTCTCACTGCACTGTTCATATTTAGCAACTAAGCTAACCTATGAGGCAGCTCTGGCTAAAAATGCCTCAGTCCCGCTCCTGCCACTGGTTGATGTGAGTTGATGATGAGGTTGATTCAACTACTTATAGAATCAGAAAACTTTTTTTTTTTTCCTCTGTAGTGTTAATTTTCTGCCAACTTGAGTTATGGAACTGGCTCCCTACATGGCTGAATCAGATGAGTACCAGTGCTGATAAAAGAAGAGGGTGGGAAGGGGATTGGGAGGGATGGAGAACCACACCTTGAGTAGAAGCTATTGGTCATATGCCTTGCTTGTGATGTCCAGCCATACCTTTGAGGGAACTGCAGGGCTAATTCCGCATTTTGGTTTAGGTTGTGCAGAGGAGAAAACACTTTTTACATCCTGTATTTTCTAACATACTTCTGTACAATGTGTTCAGTGGGTAAATGATACAGCATAGAGACTGAAAAGAATAAACCATGACATGGTATTCCATGTCATACAGCACATTACATGTTTGATTTAGCTTCGGTGACATGTAAGTGATACAAAATAGTATCTGTGTGGTGATACTCTAGTATAGACTTCTGTGGTTCTTGGGTATGCCAATGGCTTCCCTTGTTTTTGAGGATGGTCTCCAGCACATGAGATCTTGATTCTATTAGAGAAAAAGAAAAGGTTGAATTACTGATTTGCTATACAGCTGTAAACTTTCCCCTCTTGCCTTGAAAAAAGAAAAAGAGTATGAGATTATCATAGTTCAGAGACCTAAAATTACTAACTGCAGTAAGATTCACAGTGGATGTGCATAATGAACAAAATGTTCTCATGGTTGTCTGCCTGAATGTACCAGATGAAAAGTTCATCTTGCTGAGTACTGTGGCTCTGGTGTTGAGCAGTGACGGATTCCTAGGGTAAAAGGATAAGAATAGAACATGCAAACAGAAACTTCTGCAGTGAAAGTTCCAGCTTCCAGCAAACAGCAGCTTAGGGACTTCCTAAATCTGTAGCTGTACTTCTCGTTTCCAGTAGTCTCGGAGGGGATTTTTTTTTTTCTATGAATCTAAATGCTTTTTTGTCCATTTGTATTCTTTGTGTCCGTGATATCAAATTGCAGAGCTCTATAAATATAATTATGCACTACATTAACAAGTGCCTTTTTCCTTTAAACCTGTTCTTATATTTGATCCTCTGTTTTTCTTTATTGTGAGAAATAATGCAAAATTGGTAGACTTTTAGCATATACTCAGTGGTCACAGCTTTTTCAGATGGAGTGGTTTTCAAGAGAAGTAGCTGGAAAAGATATCTCATTTTGTTTTGCTTCTCTATCTGCTATGGTTCTACTATTTTTCTTTTAATTTGAAAGGAACACAACATAAACTATTAATATTAAAGGCATACTGCAGATTGATATAGTTGTATGTTTTTCTTTTTGCTCTTTATTTGCTTCCTAATAATTTCTAACATTCTTTTGCTTTATGACCTTGGCTAAACGAAAGGTGTCATTTTCATAGCACTATTCACAATTGCTCCAAGATCTTTCCAATAAGCTAACATGTCAACACGTCATTTACTGCATCACATGTATGTACAGATGGCTATAATCTCCACTTCTCATTACTTTGCGTGTGTTGACATTGATGTTATCTACCATTTTGTCTTCCAGTCACTTAGTATTAATGAGTCTTCTATCTCTATTCTATCTCCTTTTTTAACTACCTTAAGTAGTTAATACCATCTTGTATCCTCTTTTCTTGGGCTGTTATGAAAAAGGTATACAACAGAGGAACAAGGACACACCTTTTGGGGAATTTTATAAAGTGATTGCTTATTCTTAAATTTGTCTTCTGTCTTTATGTCACTTCTTTACCTCATGATAGCTTTTTTTAAAGAACTTAGTGAGGAACTTTATAACAATGCTTAACTACACTTTTCCGTTTTCAACATCTTGACACCTTCAAAGAAGTCTAATAGATTTGAGAGGAATTCATATTATCTATTTATTTATTTTTTTATAACTTGTCCTACCAGATCATCCCAGTAGAAGTCAGTTTCTGGTCTGCAGTTTCTCAGAATCCACTGGAAACCTTTTAAAATATTAACACCCACATACTGGCTTTTGTTAGTGTGGTACTGAGGCCCTTTTAAAAGAGAGGTTGTATGCCACACGTTAATTCAGCAGTTTCATAATCAAGTTCTTCCACATTCTTGAATGACATTGTCCAGAATGGTAACTTGATACCTTTAATATTATCAATTTCATTTAACGTTTCTTCTGCTTAAGGCTGATGTGGGTGCTCCAACTCACCTTCTGTCTCTTTTCTGTCTGTCTCTGTGAGAACCTGCCTAAGCTCCTCTGTAGCAAACAGCAGTCCGACAAGTTCAGTTAGCTCCTCTGCAGTGGCCTTATATGACCTTATGACTGCATGTTAGATCATTCTTTCCTAGAACTCTTCCTTCAACGCTGAGAGTTTTGAATTGTCAACATTACAACTTCAACAGGAAAAAAAAGAAAAATCTTTCTTGAGGTTATGATGAACAGCTTGTTATGAAAATGGGTGGCAGGTCGATACTGTATGGATGTTTATCCTGCTGTGTGCAGTTAACAAGTGCTTCCTAGCAAAGAAAGGAGTGAGGAACTCTTTTCTTCATGTTGTATGCAAGGATTAACAGCACTGGAAAGGGAGCAGAGAGGGATGATATTTCCCAGCTGATGTTCCAAGACACCCAAGCAAAATTATATTATGCTTTCAACACTTCCCATCCCAGGCCATTGACCCAGTGTGGCCTTCACACCAGTCACTTGGAGTAACTCTATGGAAAAGATATTTGTAAAGAGAACTGAAGCAAACTGCTGATGGCAGTCATCAGTCTGACCAGAGCAGTGTGCTGTTGGGGCTCTTCTGCTCTGAGGCTGATCTGGTGTCCCTGCCAATTCCTGTACTGTGCTTGGGCTGTTTGTTATTGCCCAGCCTCCCTTGGCAACCTGTCCTTTAAGACAAAAATGGGAAATGTCATGATTTGTCACACACTTGCCAATAATCTTGGAATGTATAAGGCAATACATTTTTTCTGTGGTTAAAATCCTTATTTGGTAAATTGATTTTTAGACAGCATTCTGTACTCTCCTGCCATCAGTCCCACCCCTAAATAAGTATCATACAAGAGACAAATCAGGAAATCAGTATTGTTTGTCCTTTAAAACTGGGTCGACATGGAAGACTGTGTTCCACCTTAATCAGTTAGGGTTTTTTTTACATTGTTAATAAATTACTAAATAGTAAAGTATTAATAAAACTTGAAATACTAATTTTAGACACCATAATCCTATAATTTCATGACCACTTGATCTTTTTAACTATATTTTTGTAAGTATTACTTGTGTATCATGGACTAAATTTGCAAAAACATTTTTTTTTGACATTTTCTGTGGCAACATTGTACCTTAATAAATTTGAACATACTCATGAAAACTGAGATTTTTTTCATGGCTATGGTCAACACTTTAAAAATAGTAATCATTGGTTGGATAAGGGAAGTTGTTAGTTCCTTTTTATTTTGATCGGTTGTACTTTGCAAACAAGGAGCTATCAAGAGTAAAATTTATAAAAGCAATTTTGATTAATAAATTTATAATACATTCTACTTTAAACCATTCTTTTAGTGTTCAGTCCTTGATTTCATATAAATATACATATTTTCCGAGACAAATGAAAGTTGAATAGCTCATGTGAGATCCTTATTCCATGCATATGCCTCTGCTGCGCTGAAAAGTGTTTAGATACTTGGTAGATACTGCAGTGTATTTCAGCCTGGTATTTCTTGGCACCTAGACACACTGCATTTTGTAATTACTGTAATTGAAGAACATCAGTGTCCTTTAGGGCAAGGAAGTCTTTCCTTGTTCAATTATTTTTAGTCTTTTGGCCAGGGATGTCATCACAAAACCCATGCCTTACTTCTAAAAAGTTTCATTCTGCAAACTTTGTGAAAGAAATAAAATCTTGTAGGGGTACTTCTTTTCAAAAGTTCAGATTAGAATATTTATCTGGTATAGCTGCATGGTTCTTAGGGACAATCAAGTATGTGCATCTGACAGCAGTATTGCATCTATATTTTGTTCACAGCAGGGAAATAGAAATACATTTATTCTTACTTTGTGCTGGCATATTATCTCTGAAGATCTTTTCTTTCTGAAAACTTTGACAGAGATGTGTTGCAAGCGCTGATACCATATCATTCCTTTCAAAACCGACTGAATCCTGGCTTCCATGGGGCTTCCTATTTTGTGGGTCTTGAAAACTTGCCACTTAATTTCAGTAACTTCATGAAGACTTCAGAAGAAGAAAAAGAAGAATGACTATAAATATTTCTCATTTAGATTTTTCTTAATTTTCCTCAGGCACATTCCTGATGTACTTAAATACAGATCAGTGGACTTTGGATCAGATGAACGCACTGGCACACAGACCTCTTGTGTGGATATTAGTTAAATGTCGTACATATCATAGTGTCTGATTTCAATCTCTGTTTCAATAGGGATTGAAATAAATTTCAGCTATCTTATGCTGCTTTTAGATCATGATCTGCATAAGTCTGGATCTAACAGTTTCTTTGATCTATCAGATCTTGGC
The DNA here is from genome assembly GCA_013399475.1 of Chauna torquata. Lineage (NCBI taxonomy): Eukaryota > Metazoa > Chordata > Aves > Anseriformes > Anhimidae > Chauna > Chauna torquata. The sequence continues at coordinate 15,852 of VXAL01001579.1, read as the reverse complement.
TGAGATTTTCTGTCTATAACATACTTAGCTACAGAGTTGAAATCTGCTCTGGAGTCAGTCTCGCTGCTCCAATGTGTGGAGAACTGCAACAGCATTAGGAATCATAGAGGCCCTGCAGTGGACATACAGATTTTGGTGAATTTTTATGTGCTGAATGACAGTGCCCTGTCAAAATTCCTTGACATTTCTGATAAAACTCTAACATGTCTCTATTTAGTTTGTATCGTCCATTTTGCCAAAACTCTGCAGGTATGCTTGGTTAAAAACAATTCCCATTCCTCTTGAGCAAAAAACCTTGGTTTATGGAATCCTGTAAGTGGCCGGAGAGCACTTTGGGTGCCAAAAACAGAGCAGCCTTTTTCAGAGTGAACCTGTCTGCTTTCCCTCTGGTTTTCCACTTTCCTGCTCCACTTCAAAGGCTGGTGGAAGTGCTTCAGCTTCTTTGCCTCTGCTCAGAGCCTACTGACACTGCATCAAAGAGCACAGTAACGTTGACTTACTCCTTTATTCTCTCTAGCAGTTTTAGCAAAGGATTGTGCAATGTGAAGTGGCCAAGTGAGCAAGTGGATAAGTCCACGTTATGACTTTTATTGATGTAATGCCAACAACAACTAAGCAACTCCAAATAAAGAAACAAAGTGGAAGGTACCAGAAAGGCTTACTGTCTCAAAGTTTATAGGAGCCTTCCCATAATAAAAATAATCAGCAATATAGAACAGATTGTTTATCCTTTATTTTGCCGTCAGATTACAGATTATTAAATATTAATCAGTAGTAACATTATCAAAGCTTAAATATAAAATCTGGACTGAACACAGAAAGAATCAGTGAGATTTATGAAAGTAACTCCATGTAGCCTGTCAACTTCATGACCTCTGTCTGGGAATCTTCTTTAACTTACGATTTTTTAATTGAGAAAAAAAAAAAAAGATTATTTCTTACATAATGTCATTGAAAAGCTAGAGATGAATTTAGCCTGTTGTCTATAAAAAATAGTCCTCAACCTTAGATTTGGCATGAAGTAGAGTGACTATAATAGTCAGAAAAGCATGATTCATTAAGAAGACTATCTTCTCTCTGGACAATTTTTATGTTATTATGAAGGCTTTATTATGAAGGAAGATAGCATTAAAAGCAGAATTTTGGCTATGTTTCAAGAAAGAATGATGCCTAATACCTATTGCAGTATATATGTCCTGAATTCACTGTTGGCTCTCTGAATGGTCAGGTACTCTTTTTAAGACATTTTCTAACTCCCTTCTTTTAGATTTTATTTAAACATTTCTAACAGTAGGGCCAAGTCACATATGATCACTGTGTGATCTCTGACAGTAGGTTCAATTCACTTCTGCTGTACTAATGTCAAATTACGGTGGTCACCTTTTAAAAGCTAACATTAATTGTGACACATATTTGACATACTGTGGCTAATTCCTGTTCAAAGTCCAGGAAATTCTGTAGCATCTCTAAAACTGCTGTATGAAAGCAATCAGTTACAGCTAGTTTATAGTGGTAATGAGTACTAGGATTTGAGGTAAGGAGCCGTGCTGTGGTCAATTTATAATTAGCTATACATATTCATGAATACTATTTGTAATGAATGTGTGTAATTCATACTTTGACAATGGACAAAATGCAGAAATCAAGATCAGTTTGCACATCACTGTTGCTTCTCTTCCTTTCATGTCAGAATATAGAAATGAATAGATGATTTTTAGTCATCTCTTAATAGAAAGTCTTTATGTACTGCTTTTAAATAGTAGCAAAGTAAATGTACTGCCTCAGAACAGCTTGGAAACCTGAATATTCCAGCAAAGTTTTTTTAACTCACTTAGAGTACACACAGAATTAAATGTGATTAGTCATGTCTGCTTGTTCCTATTCCTGGTTTTTACTTTTTGAACACAAAAAGCTCAAACACATGAAACTGTAATGGAGAGATACTTCTAAATATTGGTGCAATTTATTCAGTGTTCAGGAACAATATTTTTGGCCTCATACTGCTTTCCTGTTTCCAGGCAAAAGCCGCAGTTTTCCTGCTTTTTACTCTTTTCCAAAAGAGTAGCTGAAACCTCAAGGTCTAGTCAGGGATCTCTGCCCAGTTTAAAGCTCTATAAACTCCAATCTACTGCATGGTAGCATGTAAGGTCCTTACCATTTCATTTCTAGACAGGCTGTCTTCCTCTAAGAGAAAATGGATGCCTAAATTTCCTGCTAGTGGAAAATTTAATGATTTTACCTATCCTCTTTCTTTGTGTTTAAGGGATATATCAGTACTTTTTAGAATGGCTGTCACTGTATTTTCAACGAGAGTTGTCTGGTGTTTCAGTACTCTTGAGTTTTTGTGCTCAATCTGCTATATACTACGTAAATGACCTCTGGCTAGCATGGAGTTTGGTATTTTCAAATTCAAATGACTGAAAGTAAGCATCTCAGTTGTGTGCTGGTAAGAAACTTTTCAGATATGCTGAAAAGTCATTAGTTTCTGTGGACTTCCCTCAGCAGCCCATGTATGGATGAAAATGCCTCACCTAAGCTTAACTGAAAGTGAAGCCAAAGAAAACTGCCAATGTCAGTCAAGAAGATATCATATCAAACCAATCTATTTTACTTTTTTTGACCCAGTAATTAACTAGCATAGTGTATTGGGGGAAGTAGTAGGTGTCATATTTTTGACTCTGGAAGGGTTTTAACACTCTTCACCTGACATTTTCATGAGTGGAAATTGACAGAAACTCACTGTTAAACTGGCAGAAGATCAAAGGTGTTGATACTGTTGGAGCCTGTCCTGTTTCAGTTAAGCATGTAGGTTATGACTTGGATGAGCAGAGAATACAGTTGAAAACTGCAGAATACTTTAACCAGGGCACATTTTGAGATTGGTTTAGAGACCATGATCAAAATTATGAGAACCTGACAAGAGGAGGTAATGGCCTAGAATCAACATGACAAAATGCAGTAAATTTAACTGCAAGATATAGAGTAAGAAGGAAATTGAACAGGTGGAATACAAGGAGTAATATGTAGAGGTAACACTACAATAAAAAGATGCATGAGTTGCACTGAGTTACAGAATAATATGAGGTAACAATATGTGAAAGAAGGTGACTTCTCTGTGTGAAACTGGTGAGACCTTGTCTGAAATGTGGTGTCCAGTTTTGGTAATTTTTTAGGAGTGGTCCAGTCACTCCAAAGTGAATGAAAGAGATTAATGGGATTAATTATAAACCCAGAATGTGTGATTTATGAGGAGGAGTGAAGGAGTGAAGCAGCTGAGCTTGTTTAATCTAGGAAATAAATAAAAGTTGTTACAGGAAAGAGAGTGATTTCTTGTGTGTGGTTTTTTTTTTTTTTTTTTTTCCTTCAAAAAAAACATCAGCTAGCATGGCAGGGAAGGAGGTTTATGTTGCGTACCAAGAAAATCCTCTTTATTCTTACAGTCATAAAACTCCAGAAGAAAAATGCAATAAACATTCTGAAACTAGCATTATTAGTTTTAATAATAATAATAAAAGAGTGGATAATATACATATGTTTGACTCTGGCTCAGTGGAAGAGACTAGATTATAGTCAAGATCAGTCTCTTGAAGTCATTTTCAGCTGTACCTTTTTGTCATTCTGCGCTGGTGCCGTGCAGCTGACTCTAGTTCTTAAGTGTATTTCTGGCTATTTGCTACTGACATTTCTTAATCAATGTTTCAGCTTTCCTCTTTTTTTTTTCTTTCTCATTAGTCTTAAAGAATACAGTGGATTCTATCAAGAAGTAAATAAATACCCATACTGTACTGTGATATTTACCTTACTACTCTCTCCCTATATTTAGAATGTATACAGCAATGAGGTATTTATACTATGCCATGGTAAATGTTTACTTTCAGTGGTGCCCACTGTACTTACTTTTCCATCTTTACTGAGCTTAAATTTTAGCTCTTTTTTTCTTTCCATACAGTCCCATTCCATATGATTTTTTTCCATTTTCCTACACCCATGAAAATCTCTCCAATTCAAATGTTATCACTGTTTTTTGCATTTTACTGGAAAATATTTTCTGATCTACTGGGCTTCTCACTTTTGTTGCAATACCTGTTGGTATAATTGGTGGACTCACTTATCCTGATCTGCCTTCGGTAAGAATTCACTCTTGATTTAACAATTGCACAACATAAATAGTGGGATTCATCTCACCAAGTTTTTGTTGTCTCGTGCAGATGTCTGCATTTGAGCTGGTCTCCTTTCTAGTTAGTGGAGAGAAATAAGAATTTCCAACACAGAGTTCATCTCAATTAAAGTTGAGTAGCTAAAACTATCTGTAGACACTTATTTGTCTTTGTAACTGCAAAAGTAATTCAGATAATTAGCTCAGATGTAGGTATCTGCTTTGAGGCTGTTTAAATTCAGGGGAGGTTAATCCCACCCCATGAAATTAGTTGGGCTGTTGATGAGTTGTACTTTAAGCTGTGGTATCCTCACTGAAACAGCTTCTCCATAAACAGAGCACTGGTTTCAGTCTACATGCTACTTGAACCCCATATTGACAGAGGTTAAATACCACAATTTGTAGTCCAGTCTGTAAAGTTAAGAGTTGACAGCTGGAGTCAATAATTGCTACCACCATTTAGTTTAATCTACCACCCTGGTTTTAGCCTCAGTTAGTCTAGCATAAGTTTTATGAAGCCCTAGTAGTGCTGTCGGTACACTAGGTTTTAACAAGATATCAATGAAGGCTAATACAATAACTTGTGTTAGCAAGTGTTGTGGTACAATGCAAGCACATTTGTCGAGCAAAAGAATTGGTGCTGAGGACCTGACATTCATGTTCTCTGCATTTCAGGGCTTTTTATTCTGAGCTAGGTCTTATCTGTTTGTGTGGGCTGAACTCCCATTAACAACTGCAAAGCATTAGATGTGCTCCAGCAACAGAACTCCTGGCATTTTGTCTGGAAGGAGTCCAATTTGTACTCCAAGAGTGCTTTGTGATGTACAGTAAGTGGGAGTGATCAGGAGTTTCATTTCAAAATCTCATTCCTGATCTAAATTAAAATGCTGCCATAGAAAAACCTTAATCCACTCTTGTCATGGTGTAAGTGATAGTATTGCAGTCTGAAAAATCACCATAATTTCCTGACTTCTGGCTTCATGGAAGGGAATGTTTTAGATAGTAAATCTGTGTGAATGCTAAGAAAAGCAGCAGAAATGGCATAACTAATCATGACAGTTGGATGACACACAACTTGTTTTCCAAAACTGGAACAGGAAGACAATCATAGAATCATAGAAGGGTATGGGTTGGAAGGGTCCTTAAAGATCATCAGGTTCCAAACCCTCCTGTCATGGGCAGGGACCAGGTTGCTCAAAGCCCCATTCAGCCTGGCCTTGAGCACCTCCAGGGATGGGGCATCCACAACTTCTCTGGGCAACTTGTTCCAGTGCCTCACCACCCTCTGAGTAAAGAATTTCTTCCTTATATCTAAATAAACAATACAAATGTACAATTAACAACCTAACTGAGATTGTAAGGCTGAAGTATGTAGAGCTTAATGTTTTCTCCTCTTACTGAAAATAGATGCTTACAGGGGCTGGAAATTAGCCAATGCCCTTGCTGTACACGCTAGCTCAGGTATGTTTGGGATAGCAATTTTACTGTGGGAGTACACTGATTTTGGTAGCAGAAGCATCTGAGCTACATACCATGCCATTCAGAATAGATAACAAAATCAAGTCTAGAGCATCATTGAACCTTCAGCTAAGCATTTTTGTATGTGGATGAATTATACTGTGGGAGGAACATGTTTGACAGCAATGATACCTAAAAAGTTAATATAGACCTTTTCTGTTGCACAGCAGGATACAAGAGTAAAAGGGAAGTGGTTATGCTGGTAACTTTCTGCAGAGAAACATACGTCCTCTTGGATGACTAAAGAGTTGTTTTCCAGCATTTGGGATATCCTGTTCTGAATGCATATATTTCATTAGAAGAAAAGATTGTTTATCATAAGGAGGTGGATTACTTGTGAACTTAGTCATGTCTGCATGACCTAGGGGGTTTTAGGAACAGTCAATTTGGCAAGCTTAAAAGCTAAGAGATCTTGATTAAGTTTCAAATAAGTACTTGCCTGAGGGAGTCTGCTTTGCAGAATGTTGATCTTGAATAGAAGCAAACTCTATATTACCTGTGCCTGTTTTGTTGCTTTTTCTCACATACTTCTGAATTTTTATGTCAACAACTGGAGCACACTGAGCATCTCTAAAATTATGATCAGCATCACTGTCCTACCACTCAGTAACCTCTGCCAAATATTTCAGTTTATTCAATGAAACACAGACATACTCTCATGAACAACCTAAATTCAATCCGATCTACTATGCAGCATGATTTGTTTCTGTAGACGAAGGGCTGGATTCATGAATCTGTCCATCACTTGGAACTAGACCAGCAGACAGGAATTTTTTTTGTCCAGAATGGGATGAGGAATGAGGGAGGAATATCATTCTTTGCCTTCATGTGTCTGATGTTGGTTGTAACTGCAGTCTTCAGGAATATCCGTGTACTGAGTGCTCCAGCCATTGGCTATCAGCATAGCAGTATCCAAAACCGTTTGACTATCAGCTACATTTATTGTACCGGATGTCTAAATTAGCCATTCAAATCAGAAGAAATGTACAATCCCTGTATGTTCACAGAGCAAATGTAGACTTGTGGCAGTACCATAATCTGCAGCTGAATTAAAATAATTTTTTTTTTTTTTTAATGATACAGCTCATCCTTAAAGTAGATATGGACAAAAATGGAAGAAAAAATTCAAAGAGATGAAAAGAGATGGAACATCAGACACAGCCTGGAATACAAGAGATTAATATCTCTCTAGTAGAGGTTAGGTCCATGAACTTGTAAAATTGGTACATGACTTGTAAAAGCCATGTACATGACTCATTAAAGTTGATAAAGTCTAGTCTGCAGGACTGTAACAAGTTAATTTGTTAGATACAAATAGTTTTCTGTGAAAGCTGGAATTAAGAAGGATTTAATGCATACGTATAATATAAGAAAGAGGTAGGATAATGGGATCTATTTTTCACAGACTGAATTTTCACATGTCAAAAACTGACCACTCATTATTTCCTGGAGTTCTGGTGCACAATTACTTATGTATGCAGAATGCTAGAAAGTACTGAAAAACAAAACAAACAAACAAACAAAACCAAAAACAAATGCCATCTTGAAAATTGTTCTCTGTATAGTATTTTGGCCTGAGAAAATGTAGTTTATGAGCCAGAAAACTGTATTTGTTGTGATAACCCTCTATTCAATAGTATCATGGAAGAAACTATGGCACAGATGAGACTGTGGACCACAAAATGGCACAGCATATACTGTTGTCTTAGATTTTAATATATATTGGTTTGCACCTGTCTTGCACTCTTATATATGAGGTAGATAAATATGACATATTTCTAAGGCCGCGTGCAGATGTAAACTTGATCTATGTGAGAGGAAAGGAAAGAGGTACATATCTTGGTAGTTACAACCACTTTGACATCATGAATACTGATGGATGAGAGGGCAAAAAAAACCCTCTTTAGTTTCTCCCTATCTCTGCAGTAGCACTGTATGTTCCCATTGTTGGGTACCATCTTTTGGTCTTTATAATAAGCATTACTGAGTGAACTTGGAATTTAATAAATACAAGAAGTATTTGGAAAGTAGAAGGACATTTTTTCAATTTAAGACGTGTTAGCAACTCCTTTTACTTCTGTTGCTACTCTAACAGAGTTCTGTGAAACAAAAGAAAGAGCTTCAGGTAGGTTTGTGTTGCTGAGCAGTTGATGTGTTCACTATCTATCTGTCTCTCTCAATGTGGAAAGCCGCCCGCTGTGATGATCCCTTATCTAAAAGATAGACTACGTGTAGTTTTCCCACAATGTGAGAAATATTTTTTTCTTGATAAACAGGTTGAATTACCTTGCATGTAGTATCAATTTCCTGTCAATATCCTTGGGAATCAGCTGCCTAGTTCCATCTTCTTGTGCTCCCATCAGTACCCAGTATTTACCAACGAAATCTGCAAGTTCATTGAAACCTGGGCAAGTTAGAGCAGGAATGAGGAAACTAGTGGATGAGGCATGAGGTGGATGCACACCTACATTTCAAAAAGACCATGGTCACCCTTTTTATGAAAGTAAACAACTTTCTGTTTTGTTGTTGTTGGTGGTGGTGGTTTTTGTTTGTTTGTTTTTAAAGTATTTTTTGTTTGAAGGTTTTATTCATCCTTCACCAAGTGAAAGAATCCTAGCCTACAGCTATGCAGAGATTTCTTTTAAACTTTTTCTGTACCAATTTGTTTCAAAGTTGTTTTAGAAGCTTCTTTCACATAAATCTGTAAAATGTCAACTGATAATGAGGAGTATTCTGGAAGAACTTTTTGTATGAAGTTTAAAGGATCAGAACTATGTCAGCTAAGTATATACTTCAGTAGCCAGATTTTAATATCACTAGTGACATTGTGGTTAAAACATGAAAAATGCCTACTTCTGTTATATGTAGGATGTAGTTGTCTATGTTGCTGTGACCATTCGTATTCTTCTGTTCTTATTCTGTCTTTTTAAACACCAAGCACTTTGTTATGTAAAGATTCACTGATCAGTTACATATTTCTTGTTTGAAGCTATTGGTTGCTTGGAATGGACTTTTTCATTTGCTTTTCCAAGGCTTTTGGAAACCTTTCCTCATATGTTTACTTTACTGCTTTTATCATTTTTTTTCTCAACTGTTTTAAGGAGGAAGGGAACACTAGGAGAACAAAAGCCTTTTTAATTTTATGAAATTAACCATGAAAACATATGTATATATCTTGCATTGCATATGGAGGTGCTTTCTTTGTTTGAAGCCAAACGCCTGCCATCATGTAAGTGAAACAAGGGAATGCTATTAAGAACACAAGAATAAAACTCCTCTTCCAGTAAGGACATAGGTTTTATATATTCATATAGGTTTTTTTTTTTTTTTTACATCTTCATTTCAGTTAGCCAGCTACATGAACAAACTCAGAACAAATATGATAAAATGCATTCTATTTAGAGCTAATTTGGCAGTATTGGTATGAAAATACTTTAAAATTAACAGTCTTTTAATCCTTATAATTTAAAAGCTCAGTTTCCTTTCATATGACTTCAATTGTATTAATTAGTTTAGGAAGGAAGTTTGGATCTCCTATTTTAACTACTGGAAGAGGATAAAACTCAAGGTGACATCATTGATGCAAAGCATTTTCTTTCTGTTGTTGATCCAGTCTCTGAAGCAATGATAAGGTGTGCCAGGAAAGCAATAGAAAACTTTTTGAATTGTTTAAGTTGCAACTACATGTAATTGCAGAAAAGACCTTTAAAAATGCCCTTCAGATAATTTACTGTTTGCTGTGATATAGAATTGCAGTCTGTCAGAATTCTTTTACAAGTTTTTATTTTCTTTAGAAAAATTCTATATCTGTTCCTATTATTATTAACACCCATGTAAAATTTTTTGTGTCACTGGAGATGTCAGAGATAAATTTAAGATAAAGTTTTCCCAAGAACTGTATCATTATTTTCTTCTTCTTCTCCTTCTTCTTCTCCTTCTCAAAAAATGTTAGAGGGATCCTGGAGATTCAGAAAAGCTTTTCCATTGTGATTTGGAGTTATGGTGAATTGCTTCTGTCTTGGTAGGGATTGGAGGCCCAAGTTAATTTTTACTTCTAATCCATTCTACCTTTTTTACTGGCTTTAGGAGGTTATCAGTGTTTTATCCCCTTCTAATTTTCCTTTGAAAGTCTCTGGCAATCAAGAAAAAGTCTTGGATCTCTAGGAAATTCTTTAGAACATTGGTTCATTTCTTCCAGAATATTTAATCAGTTTTGATGTAATTTAGGAGAGGTTTTGTTTTTCTTCTGAAACATTTGTAACAGAAGTTAGGAAGCAGTGGCTTTGATGAGAAAATGAGACAGTGGGACTATGAGTACTGTAGATAAAGATTGGTTCCTATATGATTTATACTTGCCAAATTTTTTACATCTGAATACATAATGGTTTTGAGACTTACTCTATCACACACAACAATACTTAATTAATTAAAATGAAGAAGAAATTAACCTAGATATTGATAATCTACTTGGTGTACCTCCATCCTGTGAATTGAAATTTGGCATTGAGATACCTAACTAGCTTTGAAATAACTGGATCCATTAACAACAGTAGTAATTATTGTGTAATTGAACATATTTGAACTCACACATAGTCTTAATGAAGAAGAAGCAATGTTAAGTTGTACTGTAGGTAGAGATTTCTTCATGACCTCCTTCTTATTAAAAAAAAAAAAACAAAACAAAACACACACACACAAAAACAAACAAACAAACAAAAACACAAAACCAAATCCTGGATCTAATTAACATTTGCTGGTAGGATAATAGTCAGTGTTTTCTGACGATAAACCATGCTAGCTTTATGTGCACTATATCCATGCCAGGTAGTTTTTATATCTGGCTTAGAAATAAGGGATTTAGTTGTTGAAGGCTGAGAAACAAATGAATGAGTCCTTTTTTCTCTGGCACACAGAGAGAATTTCCTGAACAGCTGACTGTTTTGAAGTGATTTCACTCTGTGGTACATGCATCAGGGAGAAAAATAAGGCATGTGGCATTGTTTGTTGCAAAACTAAAATATATATGCAGGCTTTCTGATATATGATTCATTTCAGATATCTCATAACATTTTGAAGTTGGGGTTATCTGTTGATTGATCACCCTCCCATGCATTTGGGTATGCAGTAGAATTGGGTGAATTCAGTCCTAACACAGCACCAACTATTTACTATCAGATTTCTGATGATTTTGTCATAAAAATATTCTTATTCATAGCTTTTCATCAAAATTTTAGTGATTAAACAAAATTAATGAGTGTGTGAAATGTATGTGGTGAAGTTTTGTACTGCATTTTTAGTAAAAAAGATACATGTCTTTTTATGCTTATATTTAAATACAATTTATGAGACAGTTCCCATGAGATAGTATCATGGACATTTTACAAAGGTACTGAAATATGAATTGCACAAGTTTTAAAAATTGTTTTCTTTTTACAGTGGTATAAAACAGTGTCAAAGCTGTTGGTAGAAAGGACAGTTGTTAACTGAATGGAGTAAAAATGTGCGTGTGTGTGTGTGTATGTACACATATATAAAGTTACCATACTAATTAAAACAATGTATCTCATTAGGCTAAATAATGACTTTCTTTGACACATTAATAAATGACAATTGTCTAGCCTCCTAGTGCTAATTAGAATGCGTTTTAACTTTTTTATCATAGGAAGGAAATTTGAAAAAATTTAGTTAAAAAAAATTGTTTTTTGGCTTTCAATGAAAATTGGCAAAAATTGTGACTAGCTCAGTTCTTTATCTTCCTCATTATTTCATGCCCTCCTTTCCCTCATTCATATATGTAATGAATTGATGAGTCTGTAGAGTTCCTGTCATTAGACCTGTCATTACAATTGACGTGGAAGGGCAGTGACCAAGAAAGGCTGATGTTATCACTGACTTAAGAGTAATCCAGAGCAGAATCGTAAATGAAGCTGCTCCAAGGAAAGTGCACTATGATGAGGCTCACCTCACCATAAGCAGTAGTAAATAAAAACCCTGGAAAGCGCCGGTGGGATAGATTTGAGCTCTGTAACGTGAAAAGAAATAGGATAATTACCTCATGATAAGCCATAAGCTAGGATCTCTTGCCCTTAATTAACTGTGCAGATTCCTGTCTGAGAAAATCTTGTGCACATATTCTTGGGAAGAGTGGAGTTGCCTCCTTGGCTCATATACCAACCTTTTCTGGAGTCAGGAATAACTCTGCAAAAAAAAAATATCCCAGCACCCCAAGCTCCTCATTGCTGATAGAGTTTTCTGCATTGTGCTTCCAGCGAAGAGCTTC
>VXAL01001578.1:11186-49077 GCA_013399475.1 Chauna torquata | reverse complement strand
GGCCCCGGGCTCCTTCACCCTGCGCAGCGTTTGTACCCGGCTCAGCACCTCCCGTGAACGTTTTTTTGAATAAAACCATTAAATCCGCCTCAGTTTGTCCTCGGGAACCGGCTGCCCCCGCCGTGGGCAGGCAAGCACAGTCCCAAGCCGGTACCCGCCGTTTTGTGAGCCGCAAACTGGCTCTCGGGCTGCCAGGCAGCCGTGCCGGGGCAACGGGTGAAGGTAGGGAGCCAGCAGCGGCTGCTGCTTGGTTTTGAGCGCTCTGATAGCAGCTACGCTGCAGCTGCTTGAGCCCGTGGACATCAAGTGACACGTTTTCCCCCCAAACGCAGCGCTGTGCGTGAGGAGGGGCACATTCTCACCCCCTCTTCTGCAGCAGCGAGGAAGGGGGGAGCAGAGCAAGTTACAAACACAGCACAAAGTGACTCCTGGCGGGTACAGAGCAAAGCAGGCGCCTCCCCCGCTGAGTGAAGCTTACAGATTTATTAAAAAAACAAAAAAACAAAATTCAGATAAAAATGCTTCAGCTTATTTTATTGATCTGCACAGCTCAGCCTCCCTCCGGTCCCTCCCGCCAAGCACTCCCCCCCCCCCGGTACAAACAGTCCCTGGCAGGGAGAGGCGCAGCAGCTCCCAGCCTGCTTCCAGCTGAGCTTGGGGGTGCCCCCCATGCAGGGACTTCACTGTTCTCCTGTGCTGAGGAATGTCAGGAGCATCTTTGGTCCTTCGTGTTCACGCAGACAACAAATCCCCATCACCGCTGCAGGCCGGTCTGACGCCGCAGGGCAGGAGCCCGTCCTCGCCCTGCTGCAGGATGCGTGGGAGGGCCCAGGATGGACCTGGCGTGCAGCAAGGTGCAAGAAGGGGGAGATCCAGTTCCTCCTCCAGCTCCCTTCCGCTTTAGAAAGGCTCATTAGTGCCGCAGGGGGTGACAAAGCACAAACCCGTCTCCACGCTGCAGGCTCATGCTCAGAAACGCGCTCAGGAGGCTGCTGCCTTCCCTGGCCCTGCCAAAGGCTGGCACAGGGCGCCTGCGGCGCGGGCCTCCCGCCACGCGCGGTGCCAGGGCTCCCAGCCGTGGGGTTTGTGCTTTAAGACAGCGCGATGGAGAAGCTCACTTGTACGATGAAGTCCTGAGGGTTAAGGCTACGACAGCCACATCCGAGACACACGGGGAAGCAGCACGGGTGGTCCTGGTGAAGAAGTAGGGCTGAATCCGCGGCCGTTGCCCTTTGGCTCTGTGTCATTTTAACTGGAGGTTAAGACGACATCCTTCAAGCAACAGGCACACGTTCCAGGCACACGGCAGTCTCTGACTGCTGGAGCAGACATGAGCAAAGCACCCAAGGCCCAGTTCCCAGAACCGGTGCGACGGTCCCGCGTCTGTGATAACGACCCGTCCCTGGCTCCAAGAGGTCCCATCGGACACAAACTCAACGAGGCTAGTTGACCAAAGACACTTTGAGATACAGATATAAAAACCACCACAGTGATGAGGTCTGTAGACTGCAGGCTGGGAAATTTCAGCCATTCTAGTGAGAGCTTTGGGATTTTATTTCTTACATTCGCAAGTCAGGATGCAAAAATAAAAAACAATGGGATGAATCACTGCCTGGGAGCCTGAAACAAACCAGGGCTCTTAGAGAAGCTCTTCCCTTCCTTGCTCATAAAACACATTTCCAGGGGCACAGTACTGACATCTATGGATGTAAAACACAGCACAGAACGAGGCTGGGAAGAACACACAAAACAAACAGCTCCATCGAGTTAGAGAAGAGGTAGGTATGCTTGAGCCAAGCCCCCGAGTCCGCCCTTTTAAGCGATGCTTTTTGCTACTAAATTAGTCACCTCTCGCAGAAAAATCAAGCGGGGGAGTGGGGGGCAGTCTGCAGCCCCCGGGTTGAGCTTTGTAATGCACTTTGGATAGGAGAAGTCAAGCTTGAAAGTACAGATGAGAGTGTGAGCATCCAGAGGGTGGAGAGAGCAAAGCTCGTCGTTATTGCTAGTGTGTGGCCAACCAATTAAATCCCTGGGAGTAGAGGCAGCACAACAGCAGCAGTTGTGCCCGTTTAAGGCAGTGTTTCTACTAAACTAGGTTCCTAAACCACAACTATCTCCTAAACATGCAAGACTAACAGCTCCCATTTCAAGAGAAACACCGAAGCAATTGGCTAAGCTAGTCCTCAACTCAAGCTGACTTGGTGCTTCTCCAGAATGAAACCTTCCACGAGATGGGCACCTCTCCCCGGTTCCCCTCCTGCAATCCCAGACCTCTGCTCCGAAGCCCTGAGCAGGCTGGGTGAAGGAACCCAACGCAACGGCCAGAGAAGCCTTTCCACGCAGGCAGGGGAACCTCGTGGACGAGCACCTCGGTTCTGAAAGGGGTTGAGAGCCAGAGGGAGAAGGCAATTTGATATGAATGAGATGCTGAAAATGGCCCTTGAAAGCTGGCCGGGCAGGGAACCAAGTTGGATGGCAACCTCTGAAAGCCAGAGGACAGCAGGAGCTTTTCTTTCACGGTTGCCATCTCCTCGGCCACCTGCAGGCACACACGGGGCGGTGTTCCCCCTGCAGAGACTTGAGAAGCCCGCAGATCCCTGCAGGGTACTCGCAGGTCCAAGGAGACCCCGTGGGTCCACGCACTGCATCCAACAACGTGCTGCTGGCTCAGACCAACCGCTGCCTGAGCGACGGTGGCCAAAAAACAGCTGGTTAACTTGGACCTTCCCTATGGAGCCCACCAGCCTCACCATGCCTGTGGCCAACACCCGCAGCCACCCACCGAGCGCGACCGCCCCGCTCACATGCTCCCGTCCGCCTCCGTCATCTGCTTGATCTGCCGGCTGTGGACCACCTGCTGCGCTCCCTCCGCCACTTGGTTCAATCGTGTCTCGAGAGCGCTCCGGAGGTCGTTTACTTTCACATCTGGAAGGGGGTTCAGGCCGATGAAGACCCCCGCCCCCTGCACAGCTTCCTCCTCCTCAGGAGGCAGCAGGTCTCGTCTCCTCCGGCGGAGGTCCAGGTCCCCCTGCAGTTTCAGGTCCCGGTTTGGTTTGACATCGTGGTCCTGTTTCTGGTCCCCACGGGCGGCTGCTCCTTTCTCGGGCTTTTGGGCAGCAGTGCTCTCAGGGCTGGGTTTCTTCTCAGCATCATTTGCGAGCCTCCCATCCACGTGCCCCTGCTTGCTCCGGAGACTTCCCTGAGGGTCCCGGGCCATGTCCTCCGCATTCTCCCGAGGATCTTCTTCCTCCACCTGCCCTTTGCTAGCCAGGTCCACCTGCAAGGCCTGCTGCTGTTTGCCATCCCCCTCAGCCCCCTCCGCATCTGCAGCTCTCTGATGCTCCCGTAGGTGCTGCTCACTCCCTGCCACGTTCAGTTTACTCGAGGAGTCCAGCGCAACTGCCAGGTCTTTGGGCTCCACCTGACTCAGTGCTTTGGCTTTAAGGTCTATTGCCGAGTCTCTTTCCAGACTCTTTCCTGCTACTCTCTGAACTTTGGCAGCCCCCAACTGTTCTCTTTGGATGGGAGCTGTAGCTGCTTCCACAGCTTTCACGGAATTCTTCTCGTGGACGTCTCTTCCAGCTTTGGCTTCGTGACCTCCTCCTAAATCCTCCGCCAAGGGCCTCTTTTCTAGGTGGTTTCTGGCTGCTGGAACATGCTGGGCATCCCTGTGAAGGGGATCCCAGTTCTCTGCGGCATTTTTAACAGCTCTGTCATTCTCCTGTTGCGGCACCTTCCGCTCCTTGGGAGGAACCCCAGGAATCTCATGCCTGTGCCCAGCCTCTTCCAGCTTTCCTGCCATCCCCCTGCGCTGCTCGGCTGACTCAGCAGGCTGCCTGCCCAGGCCCGGTGCAGGGTGCTCCAACGGCTCCTTACCGAGAGGCCTTGCAGCAGCTTCTTGTTTACCTCCTAGGCTCTCTTCCTCCTTGCTCTTGGAGAAAGGCACAGCGGGCTCCTGTTGCATTTCTGCTGCAGAAGAAAAACCGATATATAAAACCTTTTTCTTATGAGAGATGGATTCCCTTCTCCCGCCACCACGTTCTGCACAACAGGGGACAGGAGAAGAGATCACCAATAGCAGCCAGGTGGGAAAACAGGGGCCAGGTGAGACGTGAGGAAGAGCGTTATCCCTGCGCACCGGCGCAGGAGCTCCCCGCCTCGGAGTTCAGGGTCAGACATAGCCAGGAACGGCTTTTGCAGAGCGGATTCTGCCATGTGCCAAAGGGACTTGGATCTCTCCCAGCCTGATCTTAGAGCTGCTTTGAGCAGTGACCAGCTCACGGAGGGCTCATGCTCCTCAGTCATTTCCTCACCTTGTTTTGGCTTCTCCTCTCCTCCCTCCTCCTGCCTTTGCTGGTGGATCTCCTTGTGCTGCTCTTCAATTACAGCCAGCAGTTTTGCCTGCTGGTCAAGTAGCTGCTTCTGCTGCACCTGCTGTTCTTTGATGACCTGCAGCAGCACAGCATGATCAAGCAGTTTCGCCTGCCCCGCTTCTAGAAAAAAAAAAAGGGAAAAAAATCTATGACCCCAAATCCTCACTAATCATCTCTCAGCGCTGGAGGGACTGCAGTGGCTTTCCTCAGCAGGAAAGTCCTGGTCTGCAAACGCTGCCAATTCGCCAGGAGGGAGGGAGGCGCGTGGCACAGCTCTGCTGCTTGCACTGACGGCCATCGCCGCAGCACCGCGGAGTCCTTCCCCCGGGGAGGGCAGCCAGAAGCCCCGAGCAGCTGCCCACTGGCACACGTGCTAACGCAGGACACTGCTCCCCCAGGAAGTTTTGCGTGGAGGGACCAATACTCTGCTCTCATCGTTGACCGCTCGGGGAGAAGAGGCACGAAGAAGAGGTACAGAGGAGCAGGCTTGCTGGGGGTGCCTGCGCACGAAAGGACAAGTCTGCTTGGCACAGGAACTGGGAGAGGAGCGGGTTGTCAGCAGCCGAGAGCGAGGGGCTCGGCTTCCCGAGCGAGCCAAGCTGCTTCTAAAGCCGCCTGCGGTGCCTCTGGAAGCCCCAGCACTGCAGCAGCGCGGCTCCAGATCAGCCAGGCTTCTCAAACACGTCATCTCTTCGAATGTGCTGCAAAGGCTTCATCCCAGCTAAACTGAGCCAGGATGGGTCACAAAAAGCAAACGTGTAATCTTAGGAGGAACTGGAAGAAGTCGGCTAAGGCACACACCTGGAGCTACCCTCAGAGGGCAACGACCCGCAAGGTGGGGTAAACCTGCGTGCAGACAGCTACCCGACACAGCAGGTGCGGGCTTCCCGCTGGGTCTTTTCGGGGGCAGGTCCTGGCTGCCAGCCGGAGTGACGAGATGTTACGTTCACCTCCCAGCTTAGCCAAGCGAACACCTAGTCTGGCCCACGGCAGGAAAACACCCAATGAACAATCCTGCCCAAGTTTTTGGCTTTGAGCACTGTGAAAGGGCTGGCATCCCGCGCAGCAACCAAGGGTCTGATGGCCAGGTACGCTCGCACGCAGCTCCCGGGGAGCGAGGAGGGCGGCTGCAGAGAGGGGCCCGGGCAGGCTGAAACCGCAGGGGCACAGAGCGCCAGCCGCACCTCCCGCTGCAATACAACTCCGCGCGCCAGGTAACACGGCAATCCTCGCCCATCGGCCCTTCGCAGCCAGGGAGACCCTGCAGAGCGAGTTACACAAAACAGACGGGTGCATTTCAGGCCAAGCAGAAGTGACTCAAGTTGATTCACTTGCTGCAAGCTCCACATCACACACAAAATATGAGTCCCAGGTCTGCACGGAAACGTTGCTGCCTTTTCTCCTCTTGGACAGGCACCCAGACGTGTCCTATCTGGGCTTGTGTGTCACTCGCCTCCCACACCAACAAGCAGCTTTTCTCTGAAACTCAAGGTGTTTCTAGACTATTATGCCCTAAAGGAAATAACGTCAAAATTAATAGCCTGTAAAATGCCATTTAAATTAAAAAAAGATGCTGCCCATGTTAATCCTTTTCCAGCACACACTGCCTCCCCCTGTCCCACTAATAACCCACAAAGTGATTACAGAGAAGTATTTCCAGTTCACATTACAATGCTATTAGCCAAGGGCCTCTGGAATTCCCCTTTCACTCCACTGCAGAAAGCTGGGCTATGAGGGGGAATTCAGTCCTTTCAAGAGAGCAATTGACTTTTCAAGATCTGTTTATTTTTCACACTTTGCTCAGAATAAACAATGAAAACAGAAGTCACTTCTACTATCTTGTTTTCCAAGCCTGCGGGTCCCAGCGCAGCACGGGAATGTTTGGGCTGAACATGCAGCAGGCAAAGGTTTAACCCCAAATCAAAGCATTTCTCATCGAGAGCTTTGCAAACATGCAGCTCCTGGATTTGTGTGACATACCTCTTCCACGCACACAAAAGGCTGCGCTGACTCCCAGCCCCTCCTTTGATCTCGGGGAAGCAGGCCTCAGCCAGTGCTTTGGCTGGATTTTGAGAGGCACTCCTCATAAAAACCATCTTCAACAATTATAAAGCGGAAGTGCTTGGGTTCACACCGCCAAGGGCAGCTGCAACCGCAGCCCCAGAGAGGCAGCTGCTCGCAGGGAGCACCCTGGCACGCTCCTGCGAAGCCTTCTCACCCTTTGCTCCCCGTCTCGGCCTCCAGGTAGGAAGCTCAGCTCTGAGCAGAGGAGCAGAACAAGCCCGAGGCACCTTTTGGTGATGTCCTCATGGGAGGGCTCCCCTGGCACGTCCCCACGCCCTGAGGTGGAAAGCCCCACAGAGACTCAGATCCATTAATCCTTCTTGAAACATGGGGAGTCCTCACAGCCCCCACCTGCTACGGGCTTTTTACGCTTGGCTTTTTCAGCCCCATTGCAATGCAAAAAGGAAAGAAATGAATTAGAAAACGAAGACGTGGCCACCAAACAACGAAGAGGGCAGTACATGCCCCACGAGCAGAGCCTGCCAGCTGCAACACCCTTCGGACCCAACGCCCATCATGTCCGGAGCAGAGCACCGGGCATCGCACGAAGGCGACAGCCCAGGGACCGCCCCGTGAGCCAACCTGGCTCCGAACCCTCACGGCATCGCGGGGCCGGGGTCGCAGCAGTGTGCCAGCCACGCGGGAGCAGCACCAGCGCCCTGAGGAAGGGGCAGACCGGGCTTCCCCACTCCCCTGCTCTGCCAAGGGCCCCAGGGCTGCAGGGCGATGCCCACCCCTGTCCCCATGCTGCTGGGCCCCATGTTTTGCAGAAGCCAAACGGTTTCACGCCAGCCGTGCTCTGAATGAGCCAGCGCTGCTGGCACTCAAGCAGGAAACTGGGGAGAAGCTGGGCCTGGCCTCCAGCGTGACTCACGTCCCCGAGCCGGCCTTGCCTTGCCAGGGACTTCTCCACAAATACATGCCAGCCTCCGCCGGAGGCGTTAGCCCGCTGCAGACCGGCACTAACTGCTGCCGTCGCCGAGGTGACTATGGCCAAAAGCTATGCACGCGCAAGAGCCAGGGCCGGCAGCGCTGGCACGTTTCTCCTGCAGAGGAATCCTGCTCCTACAGCCCACGTCCCGGAGGAAGTGCGGCGTCTTCCCTCCCCGTGCACCCCAGGGACGCGCACTCACCCTCCAGCTTGCTCTCCGCGTTCTCCGGTTGCTTTTCCTCAGCGTTCCTGCTCTCCCTCTGCTCCAGCTGTTGGAGCTGAGCCGGATCCGCTCGGTCTGAGAGGGGCAGCTCTGGCTTTTCACCTGCGGACCAACAGATCAACAGGCCCTCGCAGTCAATAAGGACGCTCCAGCGGCAGATGTTCTCTAAAATGACTCCACATCATGTTGTCCCTGCCTGCCTAAGCCCACATAGTTTATATTCAACCTGACGACTGCAAGGGAAGTAATAAAAAAAAAAAATTTAACAATCTTATAGACTTGTGGCAGTGAGCCAGTGCTAACTACCTCAGCCAATTAAAATGCAAGAACAGTTCTAACTAGCTTTTAGACGGGCACTTAGCAATGTGTTACCTGTCAAGATCTCCCGGCTCTGGGTCCCCAGTGAGTTCGGAGACGCACAGGAACAGCATGGCACCTGACATTTAGTAGGCTAGCAAACAACTGTTTGACAGATATTACAGTAGCTGTCAAAGCCACCAGATTCCTCCTTTTCCCCAGCAGCTGCTGAAGGGGCTGTGCATGCTCACATGCTAATCTTGTGAAATTAAAAGGAAACACTGGCATGTAGGTAGGAATAACTGCATTGCCCAGTCGCCGGGGGCAGATTACAGGACAAGAGGAGAATTTGTTCCGATAAGCCACCGCAGAGGGAGCTTACCAGGGTCGGCTTCCTTCTCTGCAGACTTCGCAGCCTCCTCCGCTTTCCTGGGGAGCTGGAGCTTTGATTTCTCCCCAGCCTCAGCTTTCTTCTCACCGTCCGGCATGGCAGCTTGTGCCTTGGCGTCCAGCACTTGTTTGTCTGGCTCCTGCTCTTTGTATGGCGGCCTGCCATCCTGCTGCACGTTCACCTCCAGGACGTTCTTCAGATTCTTCACAGGCTTGTCAGTCCCTCCCCGCAGTTGGTTCTCAGCGATCGCTTCCTTCCCTTGTTTTGGGCCAAGTGCCTCTTTCTGGGGATTCGGCTCGGCTGGCTCCTGCAGTGCCGGCTCGAGCAGATTACCTTTGGCTCCTCCGAGCACAAGCTTGTTCTCATCAGATTCCTCCCGCTCCCGCCCCATGTCCACAATCACTTCGTCACGCGGGACAGGTGGCTCGTGGCGATGCGCTTCCCCCACGGGCAGGGCGATCCCTAGGGCAGATGTCAGGCAGGGTTAGGGGGGCTTGATGCTGACGTGAGAAAATAACAGCCAGCAGGCTCAGCATGCTCGGCCATGCCCAGATACCTGCTGCCCTCCTGCTGCCTGCATTTGCTTCCTCATCAAGAGGCTGTGTTCCTAACAAGCCCCAAGAGCACCAAATACTAAATCATCTCCAACCTACAAGGTAACCAGCAGAGATCAGGACCTCTACCTGAAGCAGCACTACCGAGCACTCGAACGTACGCCGCCCAACTCCAGAGCTGACGCCCCTTCCCCAGGTTCCTCCTTACCTTGGTCGGGCCGGTCAAGCTGCACTTTCTCCTCTAGCTTTCCTCTCTCCTCATCTCTCTTGGGAACCTCCATGGGCACCTTGATTTGCGGCTGCTCCATCTCTTCCTTCTCATCCAGCAGCTTTGGTTTATCGCGGTCATCCTCCGCCTCCTCGACTGCGGGGTTCTGGTCTGTAAACGCAGGACAGTTAATTGAGCGAGGTTACGCACGGCTGNTTCCTTCTCATCCAGCAGCTTTGGTTTATCGCGGTCATCCTCCGCCTCCTCGACTGCGGGGTTCTGGTCTGTAAACGCAGGACAGTTAATTGAGCGAGGTTACGCACGGCTGCATCGTCAGTCCACCGACAGGATCAAGGCAATCGCTGTGCCCGCTGCAACCCTGTTTCACCAACGCGAGCCTAGCAGCTATTTTTCTTCCAGCGTTAGCACAGAGGGGCTGGGGGCTTTGTTCTGCTCGCTGTTTGTTTCCCCAGCAGCCGCTTTTGATGAAGCCTTGCAGCGCGGGAGCCAGAGCCGCTGCTGCTGCGAGCCCGCACCGCCAGATGGTAGCATCCACCCGGGCTGCCCGCCGCGGGGGACGCGAACACGGAGAGCCCCCGGGGGGGCCCGGCCGCAGCCCCCAGCACCCACCCACGCTGGGCCCACGCCGCAGAGCAGCTCCACGCCTTTTTTTAATTTTTTTTTATTTTTAGTTTTTCCCCTTTTCATGCAAGAGCGTTTCCACAGCCCTTCCAATGATGCAATAAGCAGGGAGGGAGGAGAGCCGCACGACCCCAGGGAAGGCGGCGGAGTTTTCCGGAGCGCAATTAAACAACCATTAGGACAAAGTCCCGAGGGACGCGGGGACTCTCGTCATCGCTCCCTGGAAGAGATGGGGTGTTCCTGGGAGACGCAGCCCAGCGAAATGAGTCAGCGGGCTCAGCGCGGGAGCAGCCACGTGGAAGCCCCTGGGATCCGAGCGGTCCCTGCTGGCCCCGCAGACCGAGGCGGCGGCGGCAGACCTGCGCTGTGCGAACACAGAGCACGCTCTTCCTTAGAAGAGAAGCAGAGGAGGAAATGTAATTGTTTCCCAGCACTGAAGTTGTACTGCAGATTTTTTTTCCATCCAACAAACAGAAAGAAATTCATCTTCTGTAACAAAAAATTCCCAACTCTCCCCCCATTTGCCCTCCCCCGCCATGTGATTTCCTTTGGGGAATTAATTCTATAAACATCTTTCAATTTTCTCCTCCCCCTCCGCAGGGCTGGTGCGATTTATTACAAGATGAACTCATGGGAAAGAAGAGATTGCCACAACTTCAGCTGCGTGGGCCTTAACCGAGTTGGGGAAAAAAAAAAAAAAAAAGTACAAATTCTGGCCCAGAGGGAGCCGTGCCAGAAGCACCCCAGGCTCGTCCAGAAACCTGGGCTCCTTGGCCCAGAGCTCTGCCCCCGGGTGCGAAGGGACGCGCGCTGGGGCTGGCCGGCGTTCAACGCTTCCTTGCTTCAGCGGTGACGGTGGGAGGGGAAAAGGACTTGGGTTTTCTGAGAAACTCAAGCCTGGTACCCAGGGGTCTCTCTCCACTGAGGGACTTCCCAGAGTTCAGCAAGTCAAGGCAGGACGCTCCTCCTTTCAGGAAAAAACTGAGTGCAGGAACCAGTGCCCACTCCTGGACGGAGGCCCTGGGAAGCAGGACGCGGGGCCTTGGATGGGAGGTGCTCGGCCTTTCTCCTACGGATGTTCCCAGCGAAATTCTGGCCTCGCAGCAAAAAATTATTTACTCTATTGGAGGAAAGTTTTCGTTAATTGGTTCATGAAGCAGGGAGATCACTGCGTTCAGAGAAAACTGCGTCGCATCTGAAACCAGAGCAGCCAGAGCACTGCAACGCAGAGCTGTTCTCACAGCACTGGAAACCACGAGCAGAGGCAGCCATAAAGCACGAGGATGTTCGAGGGGAAAAATAACAGGAAAAAATGGGGAGAGGAAGCTTTCCACGCAAACGGGAAACGGAGGAGCTAGAACCAGAGCGAGCCCTGCATTCGCAGCCCAGCTTGGCCGGACGGCGAGCGCGGGCTGCCCGGCACGCTGCGGCAGGTGACAGTGCCAGCGCGGCCAGGACGCGGCCGAGCGGCCGGGGGAGGCCCCGTGGCTGCAAGAAGCATCAATCGTAAATCAAGAGAGGGCTTTCATGGTCCGCGTTTTGAAAACAATGCGAGAAAAGGCACAAGCAAAACACAAACGAAAACAAAAGTCTCCATGCCATAATAAGACAAAGTTGCCTCTAAGCCGTCATTTGCTCAGCAGGAAACAAAATTAAGTTCATCATCAGGGCGTGAATTAACGACCTCTCACGCTGCATAGAAGTCTATAAGGAGCTGTATGTGGTTTGCAGAGAACAATTTTGCTCAGGATGTGTAATAATCACTCTAACTGTCTAGTCGCCCTTCAGGTCCCTTCGGAGAGCGTTACAGTAATGCTGTGCCTCTTAATGTTTTATGAGTGGCGTTGGACTTTACAGGCAAAGGCTGAGAGGCTATAAAAGCTTCTTGGCTTACAACAACAAAACCCTGGCGTTCGGCACCGCGGAGGGCTCGCTTCGCCTTATGAGGCAGCGCAGACCTCGCCGCTCCTCCCGCGCCGCCCCAGCTCACGCCGCTCCTTAGCGGCTCTGCTCGCATTTACACGCAGGGAAGCGGAGGGAGCCGGCGGGGGGGGAGCCGGGGCTTTCTGCAGCTGATTTGTGTGCGCGTGTGCGCGCGTATGTGTTGTGGTTTGCCAGCAGCCTCTCCAGGCTGCAATAAAATTTCATGATTAGCAACGTAAAAGCTTCCCTTCCCCCTGCTCCTGGTTCGGATCGCAGCAATGGTCCCAGAAAGGCATTAAATCCCTCCTCACGTGGTTTTCGCATCGCTCTTGTCCACCGCAGCAGTGACCATACCAAATCCTGCACCTACGCGTCCCGCTCGCTCGGCAGGAGCGGCGAGACCAGCCGGGGACGGGGCGAAGGGGCCGGCCGAAGGGCCCAGGGACGTCTCGAGGAGCCCGGGGAGCCGCGGCCCCCTCCGCAGCCCGGCCGACCCGTGCTCTTCCTCGGTGCACCCGCTCCGGCACGCCCAGGCTGCCTTAAATCACTTCAGCCCACCGAAACGGAGCAACCCTGTTTTGCAAGATGTACGAGAGGAGCACCCCGTTACGAAAAACAAGGGAAAAGTGGGGACGCAGGGGTGGGGGCAAACCAGCCCCTCCCGAACCCACCGAGCCCCCGGGGAAGGCAGGGCTCCCCCGCGCAGCCCCNCGCACGCGGAGGCAGCCCCCCGCCCCAGCGGCGCCTCCGGGAGCCCCCCCCGGCAGCTGAAACGGTTACAGATTTCACAAGGTTATCGAATGGCATCACTGAAATTAGTTCACAGTTGTCTCCTGACGCACCAGCAGTAAAAACGAACCCAAATTACAAGAGGCTGATAGTTCCTTTTCTGTGTCACAGGCACTATTAAAAGCTCGCTCTCACAAAGCACCAGGGAGAGCTGCAGCGGAGTCAAGCTGTTCCTACGGCTATTAGGAGCTGCGCATAATCCACGTTGCACACATGTTCGGGGCTGCTCCGGCCCATAACGCGGCCGCCGCCGCCGGCGGGGTCACCGCTCGCAGCCGAGCAGGTTTCTTTTCGGGGGCCAACGTGCGCCCGCGGCCGCAGCCGCCGTGCCCGGCCGCCAGCGAAGCAGCCGAACGGGGACCCTGGCGTCACCCGCGTCCGCGGGGCACTAATCCACACGGGCACGTCGAGCGGAGCAGGGCCGCTGCCCGCGGCGAGCGGCACGCGGGCTTCCAGCAGCGGCGGGGAAAGGGCACTCTTGCATAACGGCGTGAATCAGGTCTTTGTTACCCGACATTGCACAACGCGAGGGAAAGAAAATGAAGCAGCAATGATCAAGTAAGGAGCCGAAAAATATTACAAAATCTTAATCCGCCCCATGAGACCCTCTAGGGTGCTTTCAAATACAGAGAGAAATTGCCTAATTAGCTTTTTTTTTTTTTTTTTTTAAAATGGATAATTGCCTTCATGAGCTTTCACAGGCAGCTTAGCAACCTTTTAACATACGCACACACACTGCATGGAGCAGCCGAACGTTTCTGAAAGGGGTTTTATACCTTTCCCGAAGAGCTGCTGACAGTAAACCTCAAGCAGTACAGGCTGGGGCTGTAATGGGCACTTGGGTGTCGTTAGTAAAAACACTATTCAGAGCTCGCTGGTCAATACGTGCTCACATAAAAGGGCAATGTTCTAATATTCATAATCCCGGGACCCACAGGGCAGGGTTTTAATGAAAGTCTGTACAGTTCTGGTCTGCGCGCCATCAAAGAGGCCAATAAAACTCCTCCCGCACGCTGACAGGCGCGAGTCAGACGGTGAGTGCAGAAGGGAGACGGCTCGGCGCAGCCCGAGGCTGCCCCGGCCGGGAGAGCCGCGCGCTCCCGCTGACGCCCGGCGCAAGGAACCGAACCCGACGCGGGCCGGGGAGGGCGCCCGGGCGGCGCGGGGCAGCGCGCATCCTGCGCGCGCTGGAGTGACAGGATGCAGCTGCCGCGGCGTTTTCCAGGCTTGTACCTCTGCAAAACAAGCCGGGCGAGGGGGGAGCGGCGGCGGGAAGAAGGGCACCATTTAGCGCCTCTCATTGCTAGTCAGGCCGACATCCCACGGAGGCACAGGGAGGCACGGGTCCAAGCAGCGGCGTCCCGCCGCCGCTCCCCCCGGCTCCTCGTCCCGCGTCTTCCTCCCGCACGATGGGGACGCGGCCGCGATCGCCTCCCCATCCCAGCGGTGCTCGAGGCGGGCTGGGATGAAGCCGAGCTTCCGCAGGGAGCCCGTCCCCGCGCTGGGAAGCTTGCGAACAGAGAGCACCAAAACCGCCTCCCTCCCAGGTAGGATTATTTAATTTGGCCGCAAGCACCACGCGGTGAGGATGCTGCCGAGCTCCGAGCAGGCGAGGCGGGTGCGGCAGGGCAGCCCCTGAGCCGCTGCGCTACGCGATGATTAAGCCAGGCCTCCTGCTCTGCCGCCCCGGTTCATGCGGAGAAGTGGAGAAGAGATTTAGGAAACTCCAGCGGACACCGTCTTTTATGGGACTTTTTTTTTTTTTTTTTTTTTTCATTTCCCAGCCACAAGCACACGTGTCATTAGCGACTCCTCCTGAAACGAGCAGCTGTTCTTTGGCCATTACTGCTCCAAAATTAACCAAGACGGAAGAATTCAATTGCATCCCTCCTCCCAGCCCTGCTGAGCGTGCACGATTAAGGGATTGAGAGCATCTTTCGCTCAGAGTTCATGGGCATCCTAGCGCCTGGGAAGGCGCGCGCGCCTTGGGTGAGCCGCTAGCGTGAAGGCATAAACCCCCACCGCTGCCAGGGACGGAGCAACCCAGGAGTGAATGTTATCGGCGGCAGCACCGGTGTCTCGGAGACACTCAAAGCTGCTCAGCAGGAACACAGCCAACAACCAGGAGGGAGGATAATCTCCAGAAGAGACAGCCCTTCTCTCGCTTCCGTTCTCAATCTCTGCGAGGATATTTCAAGGCCCCCGAAGAACAAAAAGCAAGAGCAGAACCAAACAAAAATAAAATAAAGAAACAGGACACAGCCACAGATGAGGGGCAGCACAGGGTCACACGACACCTGCTAGCGATGGCCTTGCAAGGCAAGCCTGCAGCTGGGGAAGGGAGGGTTCGGCCGTAATTCTATCAACGGCCACAGTAAACAAATAATAAATAACACGAACCAGTAAACAAAGCTGAGGCATAATCACAGGCATTGTCAGAGCTAAAACCGAATCCAAATTTATATCCTCACAACCAAAAAAAAAGTCAGCGCCCATAAATTTACATACCTTTGAGCGCAATGAATGGCTTGTTATTGGAACCACGGACAATGCGCTGGCAGAAATGCTGAAAGCAGCCCTGTTTGGCCGCTCACACCCTCATACAGGTGGCCAGCGCTGAGCTGTCCCCGGGCTGCGCTCACAGAGCTGTGCTTATTACCCCTGTGGGGACATCCATGCTCTGTCCCCAGAGGGGGGACCCCAGCCTCACACCCCACCTTCCCTTTCCCTCCCCTTCCCTAAACAACAGCTCCCACAAGGTACCATCGGAGCTCCCACCAGGTGTTTCCAGAAGGCACAGCCTTTCTAGGGAAAAATCTCCAGGACGACGCAAGCTTGCATGGAGCTGCCTGGAAATGACCCTTTGCCCACCACACTTTTAAAAAAAAAAAAATTTAATAGGTGGAGCTGGAAGCAGGGCTGGGGACACAACTCAAGCAGACACATACCTGGGATTTTGACAGAGTCCTGGTCAATTCTGCTGTCCTCTCTTTCAAGGTGCTCCAAACCCACAGCTTCTGTCTTCACAGGGGCGTCCTCCGTCGCAGACAAGGTGGTGTACGTACTAATAACCAGTATTCCCAGGCCGATCCACAGTATAATCTGCACAGTGTGCCAGAGCTTCAGTTAGCACAGCAAAACAAATGGGACTGCTCTGTGCAGCATTTTTCATGCAAACAGTGTCTCCAAACAATTCAAAGCTCAGTGCAATTACACATGTCAATAAGAGAGAGAAGAGGAGAGGAGTGTGAGAGGTGAAAAAGAAGAAACAGTAGCTTTTGGCAGAGGTTTGTATTTGGATGTAGAGACACAAAATGAGAGTTTCAGATGCTGGAAGCTGTTGAAAAGACAACTCCTGTATCAGAAAGGCTCAAAAGGAAGTGGACAGGACATAACAGAAAAATGCATGTGGTGGACAACAGTCCAGCTGCAAAGGCTCATTGCCTGGTATTTCGAGCAGCCACACTGGAACACCATGAAATCTGGTCCGGCTGAGAACAGAGGTGCCCAACCTGTTTACAGGCTAGAAAGGTTTCTAGTGAACCATTTAAGAATTCTTATTTTTGAAAGCAAGAAGAATAAGACCTCCACACACAAGTCCTGGTGGCTAATGCTCCAGGAATACAGTAGAAGCTAGGAAGAAGCTGATAAGAAGCAACTCGCTGAGTCCCAGAAAGCTGGGACCAAAGAGAGGAAATCTAGTAAGATAGAATTTGGATCCTGTGAAGGGAAGGACTCTAAGAATTTCTCTAACACAAAAAGGAGAAACTGAATGCCACCAAAAAGAAAATTTCTACATCTAATCTTATTATCTAATGACAAAATGATCTAAAAGGATCTAATTCAACATGAGCTGTAAGAAAGATTAAAAAAAACTCTCTTTGATTGCAAAAAAACCCTCTGGAAGCGCTAGCAATGCATGGGCTAACCGGAGAAGGACGAGCGGAAGACGCGCAGCAGCAGCAGAGGAACGCCTGCCTTCCCCGCGTCGGGGCTGCCAAACGCCTGTCGGCTCCTCCAGACGAACGTGACACCAGTTCAAAGAGTGGCGTGGATGGATCGCTGGCCGACAACACTGACTGGGGAGATTTAATTAAACTCCAATATATTATTTTTACCTAGTTAATCATTGCAATTGTCACAGTAAGGGCTTCTCCGGGAACACGGTTTGCATGCCAGCGAATTAACGGCACTGTGAATGACTGGTGGGGACGGTCTGCAAGAGCTTGTGCTGAAGGCGGCCAGCAAAGAAACCGCACCCTCCACCAGAAACTGGGGTCTCCCCACAAACCCCATTTCACAAAGGTGCACAACAGACCATGGCAGCAACAGGAACAATCGTATGCAAAACAAAATGCCTCTGCAATGCTGAAAGTTTGCAGCAAGTTGTATTTATTATGCAGCAACGCTCCGCCCCCCCTTTTATTTTTATGTAAATCCTGTTGTCTGAAATGCCGGGGACATGGCTCATTTCTGCTGCTCTGCACACAGCAGCAAAGGTTCCAAGACAATGCTGCAAACTGCATCTTTTTTTTCCTTTGCACCTCGCGGCCGCTCGGCACACACAGGCAGCACGCTGCGGGTTCTCCTCCGCGTTTTGCCCTTCGCCATCCCCACCCCTGCTGCGTGCGTGCTGACTGCAGGCTCGCTGGGGCGAGGACACTGCTTTTTTCACCAAATGCCTAACGAGAACAACTTGCTGTGCACGCTTCACAAGGCAATCATGTCAAAGTCTCCATCTGGCAAGGAAACCCGCTTCTCTGGTACACAACGTCGTTGCTGCCCAGTAGGAACCACACAAGCCCTTTGCAGAGAGGCGCAATGCGCAGAGTACAGGTAATTCTGACCGAGGCTGCGGTACCAGAACCTCATGAGAGGATCGTGAGAGCCCTGCAGGACTCATCCTCTGACTTACTCCCCAGAATCCTTATTCTGCAGCATTTGCGCCACAATTAACAAAAGGCACAACAAAAGGATGCAACTCAGCATGAGAAAAAGCAGGAACGGCCACTGGGGACCACTAACACAACCGGGAGCTGCCGTGGGCTACCGGAGGCAGAAGGCTGAAAATAAAGGGGGGGAATGGCAATTGAAAGGCAAAGTCCAAGCGCCGGCATCCCCGAGGGAGGGACGGGGGCTGGCGCTTTGCTCTCCCCCGCTGCGCTGCCCAGAAGCGGGGGTCAGCGCGGTCGGAGCGCCGGGGAGCCCGCGCCCCACGCACCCCTGCAGACAGGGAGACGCCTTCGGAAGGAAAAGGCTGGCGGGACGCGAAGCAGCTCTGGACGAGAGACCTGCAGTGCGGTCAGGGAGCAGAGGCCAGGTCTTAGAGACGCTATAAAGGAAACAGAAGCAAAGCGTGCTCCCTGCCTCGCTGCGTGGCTGCACAAAGAGCAGATATCCTGCCATCCTGCCCAGGCCAGGAGCAGAGTCAGCAGGTCCCTGCCGCCCTGCCCTCAGCGCAGAGCTCCTCCGCTTCCTCCCCTCGCACAATCCGTGGCCCCGGCAGAAATGAGTTTTGTGACTGGGCGGCTGTGCTGGCGTCTTCCAGAAACAACAGCAGAGAGGAAGAGCGTTTCCACAAAGAGGATCTATTCTGGTGCCACAGGAACTAGGAGCAATGTGGGAGAAAAGGGAACTGTAGGAAACGGCTGAAAACACTAAATGCTTTAAAAGGGTTTTTGTTGTTTCTTATCTTAGTAGGCAACCATGCGCTTGAATGCCTTGGATTCAAATCCCTTTGATTGTTTAACATTTGGAGTTCATCTGTGAGCTTCCCAGAGCAGTGGGTACGGGCACACATGGCAGTCAAAGACGGGCTGGGCTGCCCGTGAACCAGCAGCTGTCCCGCTCCTCCAGCCTCCGTCCTCACCTACCCCAGGAGCAACCGAAGACCTGAATGAGGAGGTCCGTAATTTGGCTCAATTCCCCAGTGGTACTAATGACACCCAAAAACACCCAGGGCTAAACTCTGGCAATCAAGGGAACAGGAGAGTGGGCTACAAGGACTCGGTGGCTCAAGGAACCGAACGCAGGCAGAGGATCCACCCAAAGTATTTGGAGCAGAGAACCTGGAGCAAGCAGAGGGGCAGCACTGCAGAGCTGTTATAAGCCAGTGTCTGGCCCCACAGGAAGAATCTCCCCCACGCCTCTGAGAAGGGAACCTGCTGAGAGCAGAGACCCCTCTCCAGAAGGGCTCCTTAATGTGGACATCACAGGAGGAGGTGCAAACCCCTCTGGCCGCAGCGTCCTCCGACACGCAGGTCAGCGTGGCAAGAGGCCCGTCTCCTGAGAGCAGCACTCTGAGCCCGGACGGGAACTCAGAAGAGGAAGTTTATGCGTCCGTTTCCTCTGCTGGTTGCTTTCCCTTGGCCGTCCTTCCTCCCAGAAGATAACTCGAACTTTGTACAGAAGTGTCATTAGCTCAGACCATCTCCTCTAACCACGCCTGAGCCATCAGCGGGAAGCAAAAACTGCATTTGTCTCGAGTGACGACATCCTCTGAACTGTGTTGTTTTGGACGCTGAGCACCGAGGGACAGCGTAAGCGCGAAGGAATGCAGAGCCCCGGTCCCTCCCGCGTTCCTCCGCTGCGCCGCGACAGCGACGCTGTGCTCGAGGCGCTGTACCGACCCAGAACGCCCGCAGCGAAGGTGTGCTGGCTGCTGCGAGGGGAGGCAGAGGGGAATCTTTTCCACCCACACAGGAGCGGGCAGGGGGTCACTTCCTGACCTCGAGCAGCCTCTCTGCAGCTCCTCTTCCCCAACTGGGACAAGAGCAACGCCGGCCTCCCGAGGAGGGGCCTCTCAGACACCGCTTGTGTCAACACCGGGAAGCCAACACCTTCCTGTTGGAAGCTGAACGCTCTGTTTACAGACCTTAACGCGACCTTCAGCAGTGCTCTGCCGGACCTCCCCGTCCCCGCTCAAGGCAGCCGGAGGGCAGCAGGATACGGACCTGCACCGTTACGGGAAGGCGCTCGATGCTAACTGCAGGGAAGGGGACGCTCTTCCCCAGTGCATTCACAGCTCCGCGTGCCTGACTTTAAGCTTTTTAACTTCCCCGAGTTGCTCTGTCACATGCTGTCCTTCCAGGAGAGCATGCCACCCCCAGGCTAACCCAAGCTGCAGTCCCCAGCCCCAGCCCGGCCAGCGGCTGTGACAATTAACAACTGGCTGGCAGAAGCCAGCGCTCCTTGCTGGCCAGCAAACCTCTGGGACTGCCCGCACCCCTCCCCGTGGAGCCCTCTTCACTGCTTCCAGTGCAACTCCCCTGTCTCGCAGCCTAAGCTTGCGCCGTCTTTCCAGCTCTGTCAAACCGAACTTCAGCCCCGCCAGCCGCCCAGCATGGGACTTCGCTGGAAGCCAGAGGTGGCCCAATAAGAGCAGCCAGCTCTCAGCACAGCACACGTGGAGAAGGAGCACTGCAAGAGTCCAGGTAACAGAGGCAAGCAGGAGCTAGATCTGAGAAGGCCTGCTGCTTTGGAAAAAAGCTCAGGATGATGGAGGTGGGGAGGGAGAACATGGACGCACATTCCTTAGGCAGGGAAGAGCGGGGAGGGACAGCTCTGCCCAGGGCTGGCTCCTTCTCCCCCGACTGCCACTTTTCACAGGAGCAGATTTTGATGGAGTGGAGTGCCTGATCAAAGAAAGCAGGAATGAAGGAGGAGACCAAAGACACAGCTCCAGGGAAAGAATAAATGAGTCTCTGCAGAAGACCTGGAGGAACGAGGAGAGGGTGGGCCCCGATTTCAGCTCCCAGAGTGGAGGCAGGGAGGTGCTATGCAGCCTAGCGCGTTTCTGAAGACAGGTGTGCCCCTGCTGCAGCACTTCAGAGCATCGGTCAAAGCAAGTATGCAAACTTGACAGGCCATGGATCATTCAAGAGAAGGCCGGACAGCTTGCTACCAGCCCCTTGAAATGCCAGGGTAACCTGGGGGCTGATGCTTCTTTAGATAAGCCCTTATTCCTCTGTGGGATTTCTGCAGGACAAACATCTTCACCAGTCTTGTGACCAGCATTTCAGGTCACGCATTGTGAGCGCCCCAGTGCTCAACCCCGAGCAGCTGACAGTTGCCTCTGGGCAGCCAGTCTAAGAGCTCAGCACACCCTAAGTGCAGCTTCAAGGCACTGCAGAGAAACGTTCTGGCTCAGCCGGAATAGAAAGCAATGCTTGAAAGTGCTCTTTGTTTCCAGGCTGGCATTCAGACTCTTGCTTGGGGTTTCAGTCAAAGAAGTTAGGACCAAAGTGTCAGAATTCAGAGTGAAAGCTGGAAAGTTGGACTATTTCCTTGTGTCAGAGAAAGCACGGGGAAAGAAAAAAATACACCCTGTTTAAAAACTTCATGTACGTTTGCAAACCCACAGGCCATTAAACACAGAAAAAGCCATTAGTTCTGTAGGACCCACAAAAATGTCTTGCTCTCCCCCTGCTGACTCTGCAGTTTGCCGAAAACCTTATTCCCAGACCAACACTGTCATGACTGGTAATGCTGGAGCAGAGGCCTGCTAGAAGGCAGTGGATTAAGTTATTGTTAGAAAAAAACAAAACATGTTAATTTCAACCCCATAAAAGCACAGTATTTACAGAACCAGAAAGATCAAGCCCAGCAAAGAGCCACTTTGTTTCAGTCCCCAGGGAGGCCATTTCAAACTGGAGCAAAAGGAAAAGCTAAACTTCTAATAGCCTCTGAACGACCCCAATTTTTTAAAAATCAATTCCTGAAGCAACACCTCTATGTGTGTGTTCCTTTTTATTATTATTTTGGTTGAAACGAAAAAGCTGAGGGTCAGCAGCAAGAACCGCATCGCTGAGAAACCTTGTTTATTTTACCCAGCCCAGGCAGGTTGAGATGTAAGGCCCGTTAAGGTTTTATAGGCTGCCTGGATTTCCCAGTCTACAGATACAGAACCTGAAGCCCACCAGAAGGCGGACTGGAAGCAGCATTTTACACACCAAATGAATGCTTCGCTTGCTGCTGGAGGGACAAAAAGAGCTGGTGTTCCAGCACAGGGCAGGCCACGCACTGCGCGAGCCCCTCTGCTGCTGTCTGCGTGCCTGTGAGCGATGCTGCTCAGAGCAGCTGACCAAAACGGCTCCCACCTGTAATGGGGGGGCTGGAACGGGGAGGCTGGAGGAGGCACTGAGCAGTTTCCCTCCCGCAGCCAAATTAACTACGTTCCCAGGCTCTGCACAGGGCTTAGGGGGATGTCAAGCAGCATCACCACTGACCTGTGAACAAAGTGCATTCTTGTGGATCTTCTTGTAAATAAGAGCTGGGCAGATGAAACAAATGAGGCTTCCCATCGTAGCACCTGTCAGGCCCAGGACTGTTTCCACTGGCAAAGAAGAACAAGAGAAGTCAGCAGAGCCCTCCTCTTCCAGGAGCGCCAGCGCAGCGGCACTGGGCAGCTGCCCGAGCACCGAGGCAGGCTGCTGCACCAGCCTGGCGATCCCACCCAGCAGAGCAAACGAAGTGACCAACAAGCAGTCCTTTCCCCCAGCCGCTCACTCACCGTTCGGGATCATGATGCCTCCTATCATGGTTCCAAACACAACAGCCAGCGTCAGGGCTTTAAACCGAAGCGGGGGCATGTAACCTCCAGCAGCAAAGGTGCCATCTTTTTGCTGGAAGAGAAAGGTTGGGAGGGGGAGAGAATGAATTGAGCCCCTGCTGCACACCTGCACAGTTCCAAGGCAATTACCCCAGCAGGCTCTGCCAAAGTGGGGCCAAAGGGACCACGGGGGACTGAACAGGGGCAGTTTCATCACCTCAACGCTGTGGTCTCTGCAGAAATGGGGGACAGTTAGATGTGGTTGAGAGGTTTTAATAAGCAACTGCATTTGAACCTTCAGAACAAGACTGATGGGAGGCACGGAGCCAAAGCTGCTGTTTCCATCCTGCCCCAAATGTGAACTGTACAGCTGTATCCAAATCCCTCTGCCAGCGCTGCTGCTGCTCAGCCTCTGTGAGCGGCCCCAAGGCCAAGGGCATGAGAAACAGGCGCAGCTGAGAAGGCAGGAGGGAGAACGGGCGTAGGGGAAGAGCTCTGGTTTTGCTACACTAAGGCATCCCTAACACCTCCAGGAGCAGGGCTATTCCCACTGCATTGCAACACGTGGGTCAGCTCCTCCAGTGTGACGGAAGACACCCCAGCGGGGCTGCAGAGGATGAACGGTGCTGCGGGGGAGCTACCGACGCGGGAGGGTTTCCAGACGGCCTCCATTTCCCGTCCCACACTCCCTGAGCGGGAGGTGTGGAAAGCACAGGATGCCACGAACCCACGTGCCCTGGAGAACCAGCAGGTCCCCGCGCTCCTGGCCACACAGATGGGAGGCAAAAGCAAAGTGACACATTCAGAGCCCAGGGGAGAACCGAGGCTCCCGAGTGCTTCGCTCCTCTGCGCCCGCTGACTTTCACCAATAGTCTTCCCCCATCCTCAGACCCTCCCGACGTGAGAAAAGAGCCGGGGGCTTCTCACAGGCAGAAGTGGCAGGATTTAGAGCTATAAATTGCTCGAGTTTTATTTCCTGCCCTAAGAGGTTTCTATTTATGCAGATACACAAAGGCCTCAGAACATTCCCACAATCTCTTACTGTTATTTACTGAATACCATCGGCATGCTTAGTGCTGTACAATACACAGAGGAGAACACGCTACTGCCACAAGGGACTCACAGTCTAAATCAGACAGACCAACTATAGTCACAAAGGCTGTCTGAAGATCTGACCCTGGGAAAGGTGAACGTGTGGGAGAGGGGTGTACTCCGCCGCATGTTTCTGCACCGCATCGGCACCAAACAGCCTGGGGAGGCACTGGAGGAAGGGGACATCTGAACACGGAGAGAAGGCTGCTCAGGGAGCTATTGACAAAGGTGGAAAGATGAGAATAATAATAAAAGAGCAGAAATGAGCAGGCACGCACAGAAGAAATGAGGCTGGACTCTGAGGCCAGGAACAGAAGCTTGAGCTAAATGCAAAGCAAGATTGAGTTGGCCAGCAAAAGGATGCCAGCTGGAGCAGCAGGAAATAAGGAGGCTCCTCTGTTTCCAAAAGCACTTTTCTCCCTCTTTGTGAGGGGGAGAACCACTAGGCTCTGAACTGCGCGACACTTCTGTGTGAGAGCTGAAATCACCAGCAGAGCAGGGAAGTAGCAGCCACGTGAGCTGGGGCGTAGCAGAGCAGTAGCCGACTTCAGACTCGCAACCCTAGCACTTCTGCCCATGAAATTCCTCTGCAGAGAGGACAAAAACCTCAAAGTACCACAGATTAACCATTCTGAAGAGCAGGATTTACAGACTGCCATGGGCCTCCTGCTGCACCGTTACCGCACACCAGGCACTTACAATTTCACTGTGAGTTGAGGGTTTCTCCCTCTGGATAGCAAGTACCCACGAGTCAGAAACATGTGGTTGTCCGTGGAGTCTCACATAACCAAGGCACATTCATAGCCCAAGTCAGGAGCCAACAGCAGAAGCCAAATAGTCACAGCAGCCCTTCAAAAAGCATGTTTCAAAGGCGCGCACCAAGGCAGCCAGCTGCTCCTGGCCACATAAGAGGATCTTACCTGCTGCTCAAAGAGAAGGGTGTTCAGCGCCTGTCTGCACGGGAGAATCATCATCGGAAACCCCACAGCTACCGACATCATGAATCCCACTCGAATCATCTCCGTCACAAGGTTGGAAGGGAAGTTCATTAGGACGTTCCCAGCAATGGCTTCAGTGTAACTCACGTAGCCAAAGAACCCCACCTGTCCAGCGGGAGGGGAGGTGAGCGGACGGGGTTTGACTCCACAGCACATTCATATCTGCTCTTTATAAAAGGGTGGGGGTCAGCGACCGCCCCGGAGCTAGGACCAGCCAAGGAGGGAGCGCGGGGCCACGTCCATGGGAAATCTTCCAGGGGCCCTGCCTGCAACACTCCCCAGAATTGAGGCAGGTGGTTAAAGAATAGCGGGCCCTTTGTAAAAGCAGAGGCGAGTTTCTCACCAAATGCAGGAGGCTTTTGTGGAGAACACTGCAGTGAGGGAAAGCTGCCACTGCCCGTGACATCGAGCAGTGACTCTGCTTGCTGCCAGGCCCTCTTCTACAAAGGAAGGCCCGTAACGATTTCCCGCAGCAGGCTAGCTCACAGGGGCAGGCTTTTCTCAGGAATTATTAACTCTGTTTTATTAACTGGTGCTTTATGAAACATAACTTCCTTCACATTTTTCCAATTGCAACAGGCTGAAAGAGGCTCTCCTAAACTCAGGGCAGCATCTCCAGCTGCAGGCTGTGCCCTGGAAGGCAGGCAGCAGGCTGATGTGCATGGAAGAGCTGGGTCTCCACTCTGTCTCCACCCAAGGAAGTGTGCCGCGCTGAAAATTTGGACTCTCCAAATGCCTCCTGCACTGTTCTGTGCATCATCTCTCATTTCATTTTGCTTTCAGCAAAATGAAATCTTTCAGAATAAATACAGATAAGGAGAAATCAGACCCATCTGGAGATAAATCATCATCCCTGTTGCCCCTCCAGAGCGTGACTTCTGGCAAGGAAAGAGAAGGGGAAGTTTCTTACCGTAATGTAAAAGGTGGTGACCACGTTTAGGGAAGAAGCAAATATGGAGCTCATGATTTTAACAGACGGCTCATCCAAGCTATCATAGGTAGGCAAGACCTGACTGTAGAAAAGGGTAAATTATTTTGAGGAAACTTTCTACAGAGAGAGAAAAAACGAACTCAAGCACATTCCCTGCCTCAGCCCAGCAGCAAAGACTCCCTGACACCTTCCCCCTATAGAGCATAAACACTCGCTGCTATTCCACAATTTATACTGCTAATGCCAAGAGATTTCAGAACACTCATAACTTTAAGTGTTGCAAAAATATTCCTGCTCTCCCCACCCCACCACGTGGAGCTAAACGTGTGATGTAAACATTTTGGTTCAAAAGTGTTGCAAAATGAATGACCATTTGTTCCACTGAAACACCAGTGGCACCAGGCCAGGCAGCGCACTGAGATTATTGTTCTTGGAGCTCTCTGTGCTGATAATTAAAGCGACGCGGTGCTTACAGAGTAAAAGCAGGAAGAAGGTTAGAGCATCGCACTGTCTAAAAGAAAAGTTAAACAAACAAAACTAAATGCAGTGCCTGTCATATTTCAGTGCTGCTGCTAGAGCTCAGTTCATAGAAAGCTGGGAGCGCCAATTACACGGGATTTGGGGTATTTACAGACTTGGAAAGCATGTGGAACGTACTTTTTGACATCAGGTGCATATTTTAGCAACTCATTAACCTCTTGTTACTTTAATTCAAGTGGCTACATCCTGGCTTCCTGTTACTGAAGTAACTCTCAAGAGCGGGGGGGGAGCATCCAGTTAGATGGGAAGGGGGTATCCCCAGCTCTGGTGGGCAAAAAGCCATTAACAGAAAGCGTGTCAAGCCGAGGCCAAGCAGAAAAATCCTTAACCCTTAATCCCTTAACGTCAAAGGGCTCTGCACAAAGGCAGCCGAGCATCAGCTTGAGGAACCAATGAGACGCGCGCCGAGCTCACGAATGCAGCACTGCGGCAGCCAGCCACCGGCAGGACCGAAGCTTCCCGGGGAGCCACACGGTTTCGGCTTCCTCCCTGCCCGCCACACAGGGCTGGGTTACCTGACTGCGTCCTGGGCTGCAGCCCCCCCGAGGGGAAGGAGGGCAGCCAAACTCCCGGGCTCAGGAAGGGGGAGAAAGGAGGGAAGCAGAGAGGCTCTGCAGTGCCCGGCGGTGCTTGTGCGCAAGCAACAGCAGTGATGGGGAAAAAGGTGCCACGCGGAGCCTGGCTGCACCCAGACCTCCTCTGATCGCCTGACGGCGGCCATTTGGTTATCTTGGATTTGGAGGAACAGCACAGAGTCCCTCAAGCCCCAGCAACGTGCCACGGGGCCCTCCTGACCGCCAAAGCCTCTCCAGGCAAAGCAAGAGGAGATGGAGCACAAAACAGGAGAGCGTGCTGACGTGCCCAGGGTTTATTTTTGAGCAAAAGGAGCGCACTGCTGGCCAGCAAAGGATCAGGGACTCTCCCCTGACGAACGTGTCACACGTTACCTGTTCTAACAGCAGCGCCTCAAAGAGGGCACAAGCAGCTATTCCCTCTTCCCGGGCAGAGGGCAGGCAAGACAGCAGAAGCACCAAGACCAGACTCGGAGAAGACAGCCTTGCTTCACTGATGGCCAGAGCCACCTGCTCTTCCCTCCGATGGTGTGACTGCCTTGCAGTTTCCCTGAACACAGTGCTAACTCTGCCTATAGGGAACCGATGCTCACAGAGGCAATGAACACTGAATTTTATTATTCCTGTGAATTCAGCATCCACTGACACCAGAATAACCATCCCCAGAAATAAGGAGTTTTCTCCTGGAGAGCCCTCCTGACTCCACCGTCCTTGGAGGGCTCAGTGACTTGACCAAGGTCACGTAGGGAGGCTGCAGCAGATGTAACCCCTGAGTCCTCGCGTTCCCCATTCTCAGCTCCATGGCAAATTTCCATGCTGCACAACTGTAGAGGAGTGACCTACTTTGCAAGTTCAGCAACAACAGGATAGCTTTTAAAGAGCAAAGGGTATCGAACTCTCAAGTAAATTAAGGTCAGTTTTTCAAAGTACAATAATACTGCATTTATTTTTCCTTACTGTATGCTGCATTTACATGCTGAAGGAAAAGGATTTTTGTTTTAAGTTAGAACTATTTATTTTTCAAAAGGTGATTCAGAGGTTTGCAAAATTAAACCCACCTAGCTGAGAACAGCATGCTTATAAAGACTGCCTGGGCTGGGGACAGCATATTGCCCTGATGCTTGGAAAAAACACACAGCTTTAGGTTTGGCTTGCCACGTAAGTGCTGTAATGGAGTCTAAATTTAGGTATCTGCACACTGGTCCAGACCAAATGATTTCCCTGCATTTTCAACTCTCAGCAAAACTGTGCTGGGTACTGTGTGGCTACCATAAGAAAATAAATTGGAATTTAAAAATTCTAAAATGTTAACAAGGTAAAGCTGTAAAAGAATATAACTCCCTTCGCCAGTCGTAATGGAGACATTAAACAGCAAGACTGGAGCGTGTTCGGGTAGGAACCAAGCTGCCAAGAGAGCCGATAAGTGGAAAATGATGATTTGGATCTTGCATGTGGGTGTAAACACAGCAGTCTGAACAAATTTTATCTGTCACATTCATTTACTGTTGGCATGCTACCCATTTGCTAGAACTACAGGGGGGAAAGCCCAACTCTGCCAGCCTTCCAAATGAGGATGGTCTTTTCCGTGTCCACATTTGGATTTACACTTCTATTTAAAGTCTGTTACTATTCTGGCCAGGCACGTATTGCTCATTTGCCATTTTGGTAAAGGTAATGCTGCTAGAAACGTGAAAATAGCCTGGTGTGCCATCATGTCCTTCCACATGCCAAAGGAAACCCTCATTAAAAGCAGGTAACTGGAATCATGCAAACAGCTATCCAAAGTCAACGACTCTGTGATCTTCTTCTGAGGATTCTCAAAGAGATTCAGGGAAGCAGAGAGCAGCCACAAGCACACGCTACCCCACAGGGGGGCCCTGTGGCGTGGCCATTAGGAGCCACACAGCCCCGCCACCTTCCCTGGTACTAAATCATTCCCTTCAAGAAATGGGGAGAAATTCATCACTTATGCAGCTGTACCAGAAGCAACGTGCATTACACTGAGGATCTGTATGGCCCAAATGATCTTATGTTGCTTAAGTACAATAACTCCCAAGTGAAATATAACTCCCTCCCCCACCTAGGGAACAAAAGGGTCACAACTGAACGAGATGCTGTACTTCAGTGGGCTGTAAAATATTTTGATTAAAATAAAATAGGAAACCAGATGGTATCTATCCCTTGCAGATCCTCATGACCCTCTGCCCTCACAGAAACACACTGCACACCACAACTGCCAGAAGTGGGAATGGCAGGTACTTACGACTGACAGGCAAAAGACATGCCAAAGATGGGGATGCAGCGAAAAATGCCCTCCCAACGAGTGTAACTAACTCGCTGCAGCCACTGCCCGCTGAAGAGGCCGTGCTTGAAGGACGACAGCACAATCTGTAGACAAGAGAAAGAAAAGGGGGTAAGATCCAGCCCAAAACCGGCAGCAGTAACATCACTGCTGGGATAAAAGGCAGCACGTGGCAGCTCAGTGAGAACAGCTCACGCTGCCTACCGTGGCCTGAGCTCTATTAGTCGCATTCCCCAGTCCCCCGCGCCACCCACACACTTTATAACACTCGCAGCAACCTCAATAGGCCCCTCGCCACCAAGGATCCTGGGTGTATTTTAAAAGATATATGGCAATCCCCCTGTTTGATGCCATCAGACATCACAGCACACACCAGGGTGGAACAATTTCCACCGACACATTTAACTGTGAGAGTTATTGTTCCCGGCAATTTCTTTTGCACTTTTTTTAAAACAGGTTTTTAAATCCAAACAGGAAGCAACATTTGCCTTGGAGAATCATGTTCAGCAGAAAGACAAAGGTTCCTAAAAAAAGGACCCCACCTGCACACTGCTACTTCGGATAAATTTCATGAAAAAAAGGAGAGTGAGGCACCCAACTGAGGCCGGGGGAGCTCTTTTGCCATTGACAGGGAAGCTGGCAGGCATTGGGTTGCACAGGAAACAGAAGGTAAATATGTCTGAATGCCTGTTTATAATATCGCCTGAATGGGGGGTTTCTAATCCCCAGAGATTATGTTTTAGTATAGCCAACTCTCATGAAATGTTGTGGTTTTCTTAAAGGCACAACTTCTGGAACACAGTAGTTTTGTAAAACATTCATTTACAGTTTCCAGCCTCATTACAGAGGCAAGCTCAGAAGTGTGACACAGCCCAACCTAATAAAAAAAAATTAAGTACAAGGAATTTCCACTCCTCCCTTTTCTTTCTTTTGTTTCAGCTCTTCCAGGCATGAAATTTGGGGAAGACAGGGTTGGGGCTCCAAGATCAAGCTGCATGAGCATCCACAAAGCGAAAACTGAAATCATTAAAAGGCAAGTAAAAGTCTCCACCTCTCAGTAAAGGGTGCTCTGTAATGAAGCTTGGCCAAGACAAACTGAGTAAGCTTTGGATAACCCTCAGCTTACGCTACTCGATCTTAAATGGTCAAGAATCCATTTATCTCAGTAAAGGAAAATGCTTCTAGAAGAATCTACGAATATACTCCCATGTACCAGGGTTGAGAGTTTACGAAGCTTTCAACGCACAAGAAACAGAAGTGCTGGCGTTCAACAAACAAAATCACTTGTTGCCTGAAAGACGTTAACCATCAGCTGCAAAAAACCTCGCAAAGCACATGCT
The DNA here is from genome assembly GCA_013399475.1 of Chauna torquata. Taxonomy (NCBI): domain Eukaryota; kingdom Metazoa; phylum Chordata; class Aves; order Anseriformes; family Anhimidae; genus Chauna; species Chauna torquata. The sequence goes on along the minus strand of VXAL01001578.1, from coordinate 19,357 downwards.
TTTGTTCTGAACAAGAATTGCCTTCCCCCTACAGATTACAAGCGTTGAGGTTTCAAGGCAAAACACTAACGTGTGATAAAAGTCCTTCTGCTTCCAGGCCCTCTTCCCCCACATCTTTCATCCTGCGATTTAAACTTCAGAGCCCTAAATTGTAAGATACCAACAAGCATAATAAACCACCATTCGATTTGGTCACCACAATCCATAGCATTTGTAACAGCGCACAGACCTGCTGGCCAGTTCCTGCTCTGCGCTTTCCCTTCCCCACAAGCTCAAGTGCATGGGCACCCAGCTCAGTCATTGTGCCAGGCACTATCAGCACTATTTATCAGGAAGGACGTGTTAAACTTGAGCCCTGCACCTGCAGGCTGTCCCAGCAGGGTTCGACCATAAACACCTGCGTTAGCCCGATGGGAAAACAGCATTCCCAGCATCAATACTCACCACGAACATGAACACAGTGTAAAAGATGAGAGCCATGGCGCTGAATGACTGTATGGAGGCCATCATGTTCCTCTGGAGGCTCAGTGGAAGTACAATGCACAAGGAGACAGCAAAGAGCAGGACTATCCGGAAGCTGCCAGACACCTGGAAAGGCACCAGCACAAAGAACTGAAATATCCCACCAAAGCAGCAAAGTAACTCCCTGACGTGATTCTATAGGTATTTAAAGATCTGATGCTGAAAGCTTGCGTCTCTATAGCTAGGTCTGTGATTAGCTCACACAGTCACTGGGGGACACTGTTGCTCTACACCGTGCGTGACAGGTCTGCCCTGAAGTATTGGGGTGGGGGCTTTAAATGCTAATCCAACACAAGCTATTTGAGTATTTTCATGCAATTAAACAAAAACCGAACTTATTTGGGAAATAGGAGATTGAAGTCTTGAAAATTCTGATCCAGAAAATTAATCAAAACCTCACGTTGGTACTTATTATAGCAGAACACTCTGAAACGCTCGGAAATATTTAATACCTAATTTGGCTGCAGCCACAAGGCATCTTTCTAACTTCACGGTCCCTTAATCAGAGCTTAGCAGCATCAGGCGGAGCAGATAACAGCCCCGCCAAAAGTCCTTCCACACGCCCGCTCTGCTTCCCCCCACGGCGGCTCCGAGGGCCGCTGCTCGCGGCCGGGCTCGCAGCTCCCCAGAAGAGCAGCAGGAAGCAAGGGCCTCCCGCCCGCGCGGAGCTCCCTGAGAGCACCTCGCCACCGCCGGCACCAACACCGGGGGTCACAGAGCGGGCTTCATCTTACAGAGGAGGCTGGTGCACAGTGGCTTGGGCCACCAAAACACCAAGGGAAAGGGCAAAAATCCCTCTTGAACCAGAGGGCTGCAAAGGGGTAAGAGCTCAGACAGAGGAACTGCCTCTCGCTACCTGCCAGGGGCAAGAACTAGGACAGGAAGCATCAGCTCCTTCACAAATCTGCTCCAGAATTAATAGCGACCAATACTAAAAGGATTCATTTTGTTGGCAGTGCCTTACCGGAGGTTTTGCGCATCTGATTGTTTGCCGTATGCCCGAGCTTCCAGGACCTCGTTCACAAGGCATGCCGTTAAAGTTTAACGTGAGATGACCCCAGGACAGCTCGTGGCCTGCTGAGCACACACGGCTCAACGCAAGGGAACTGGGACCACTGCCTGCACAGCAGATGCAACGCAGTGAGGATTTATTTACCTGAAATCCAAGCAGCCGAGCAAAGAAGTTGGAGCCCAAATCACCGATGACAACATAGAAAGCAATGCAAGTTCCCAACATCAGCCCAATCATGCTGCAAAACAACAAAGTACAGAGATCAGGAGGCTGAAGCAGGAACCCTGGAACGCAGCTTTAGCACAGGCGAGGTCTCGGGCTACACACTGCTCCCAACCACAACCGCTGCAGGTTGCTTAAAATCCTCCTGCACTCTCCCACTGACCCAGAAGCTTCCAGGAGTTACACAGAAACAGCCAGAAGAGTACATTTAAAGTGACTTAAACCCATGCAGTCAGCTCCTCGCTTCTCTTCGGAGGTGACGCAGCCTCAGCGTGCCTCGCTTCAGAGTACATCCACCCGCTAATCCAGCGCAACTTTCTGGCATGTCGTGATGGAGACAAGCCCCAGATTTTGCTGAACCCACACTGAAAACACGTCTGGCAGCCAGTAATAAAGTAGGTTCTCCAGCTAGGGATGCAGTGGGGCTGCGCGCTCGCTCTCACAGCCGCACGAGTGGGCTGTGCACCAGAAGGGCCCTGCTGGTGCCAGAGCAGAGGACCAGGCTTTTATCCTCGGGCTTGCGAAGGGCAGGCCATCCGTTCTGCATTCAACCCTAGCAAAATAAAACCAAGCAAACTCCATCCACCTCTCATCCACAAGTAACATCTTGGCTAGAGATGTAGCTCTGCTAATATCACGTGCATCAGTTTAACTGCTGCTTGGAGCCCCAGAAGAAACAGACCTTAGAGATGACAAGAACTCACTCCTTTAGTTCTTGGAAAAACATTTATTAGAATCAGCAAGAGGTTCTCTGAGCCACACCCCCTGCAGCAAGGGCCTACCATGAAAGTCTCGGTATCAAATCAGCTCAAACTTCCTTCATGGACCACACTTAAACGAAAAGATTGTCTCATGAACTGCTTCTCCTCCCATTCATGATTGCATGGACCACTTTCCCTCCCATTTCCAATTATATAACAGCCCTGTGGCAATTACGGCAACTGCTCGCATGGACAAGTAACATCTCAGAAATATTCTGTGTATTTTTAATGTTCTGCAGCAGTTTGCAGCTGGGAGCAGAGAAAGAGCCAGCACCACTGACTGGCCAGAGCTCAAGATGCCTCCAGCAGAGAATCTCTGCTAGATAAAGCAGTGCGGTCATCGCCCACCAAGGCTGCTGAACAAGACCTGCGAGGGATTTTCTGCTGGCCTCGGGGTCGTCTGAGGAACACGAGCCCTGCAGGTACCAGGCTGGAGACCACCCATCTTGAAACGGAGACAGGGCTCCCGCCACAGGGCATTTCCCAGCGCCTGGGGTGGGCGGCACCAGAGCAGCTAGAGGGCAGATCCGAGGTGCTGAACGCTCTCCTGCTAACTCACGGCAATCTTGGCAGGGATCTCAGCCCTGGAAAACGGCCACAAGTGACATGCCCATGATTTCATAGCACATGCAGCAGAGCAGGAGATGAGTTCACTCCCCAGCCTCTGCGCTCTGCTACCCAGAAAGCGCTCCTGTCTGCGCTCAGAACGGGCGCGATACACTGAAGATGAAGCGCGCAGGCTGCACCGAGGGCACCTCGCTTACTTTCTTCACGTTCTAGCTGGCAAGGAAGACTTCTGGGACCAGGGAAGGCAGGAGTGTAGGGAACGAGCACAGCAAGGCCACAGGAGGCCAGAGAGCAGTATTTTTCATTAAAGAAAACCAAACTACTCAAACTTTAAATAAGTAGCAGATTACCTTGTTTCCACCAACATTTTTCCTGCTTTTCCATACGCATGAAATGCTAGCAAAAAAAAAAAGTTGCAGTTAATGAAAGAATGTCCAGAACATGGTGCACACACAGGTTAGAAATTAAGCAATAATAGTGACAAAGGGCAGTTCAGCAGGAACCCACCAGTGCTGTGCTTTGGGGCCAGTTTTCCTTGCCCACACTCCCATTTTCATTTTCAGACACGCCCTCCACACAGAAAACCATGTAAGACAGGAAAAAAGATGAGGGAAAGATAGAAAGCAGATTATTTTTCTTTTTTTTTCCCTATTCTATTTTAAAAAAAAAAAGTGGTGTGAAGCAGCAGTCACACATGGCAACCATTAAAAGAAAGTCAGCGAGAAAGAGAAAATACGCACGGATGAGATGCTGTGTGGCAGAAAGTTACTGCAGTGCAAAATTTCAATCAAACTCTCAATTTTATTTTTATCTTCCCACTATAACTGAACCGCCTGACGTTGCTGGATGGGAGATCTGAGATGGTGCCCAGAACGTTCAATCCCATACCCAGAATACCCAGCACTCACAACCCACACCAAAGGGCTGCTGCCAAGAGACTTCTTTCCCCCTCCCATACTTGGGTTGTAGCTTATAGCAGAAAATGATCAGTAGTCTTTAAATCATTGTTTTTTTTCTTAAAAAGAAAAAGCCAAGAAAACTCTGCATGTATTTTTAGATCTATCTTACTGGGTAGAATGTGAATTGAGACCTCGAGTTCCAACACAGACCACATTGCTCGCTTGTCAGTGTTACTGCAGTGGTCCAACACGAAAACCACCGCCCCCCGGCTCCCCCTTTGTCTTCTCTCAAGGTACAGCACATATTCCCGGAGCCCGCCAGAAAACAAACTTTATTCACTTCTGGAAGCGTCGTCTGTTATTTTAAATATTAACTTACAAACGATGACTTCTTTGGACTCTACTTGAGTTAAAAATTAAGGAAACAACATGTTCTCCCACAGAATGAAAAAAGCACAGCAGGAGACCCACAGCAGAAAAATAAACCGGAGCTGTTATGTGGGGTAGCGCTGAAAATAGCCGATGGCTCGACGACAGACGGGGTGGAACAACCGCCACCAGGCGCGCTGCCCGAGCGTGAAGAGTGGCTGCAACACAACGGCCTCCAGCTCTCATCGTGTTTGGAAACTTGCAACGATAATGGGAAAAGGAATCAGCCCCTGAGTGGTTCGGTCAGAGAGCCCGCTCCAAAGGGCTTGGTGTGAAAGAGAGGAAACAGGAAGAGGAAAAATATCCTTCCTGGAGACTGCTGCATTAACAAGCCGATCTCCAGAATGACTACTGCTACGGCATTGATCCTGTGAGCAACCTTTTCACATCATACAGAAACGCAGGTACCTCCAGACAATAACCATAGCTGCTGGCGATAGTCTAAGCTTGAGATGCTAAGAAACAATCTGTCTCCTTGGCTATTCTGAAATGATGTTCTAGGGAGAAGAAGCCTTCAAACATTATGTCAGATGTCCCCGTTTGGGGACACAGGGGAAATTGGATCCTTTATCTTCTCAAGGAGGAAGGAGACAATAGCTATAAAATACATTGTACAGTCAAGCATCTTTGGAATGGGATCTCTAGATGCCTAACAAGCTGGGCAGAGCTGAATCTGCCCAGTAATTAGAGGAGCCCTTTTAAACCAAGTGCGGTTACTACAACGGACAACCTGTATTTCAGCACTTTTTGCTGCAGGGAGCTGACCCAAGCTGCTTCCCAGGGAGCACAGTTAGTCTGCAAAGAGCTGTGCCACTTTCAGCAGCGGGAAGGGGAGGCATTAACTCATCTCCTGGTTGCAGATTCTCTGGGAACTGCACCCCACTTCCCTTCTTGCCCCACACAGGGCGAGAGGGCCTTCCCCTCCACACAGCGCAGGAGAACGGCATTGAAGAGTGGAGTATTTTTAACAACCGACCCCTTCACACACACAGGGATGCAGGGCGAAGACGTCTGGGCTACGCATCAGCCTGTTACAAGCCTGGCTCTTTTGTAGCCGTAACGATCGCCCTCAGCGCTCCTCCGGAAGGGACTGACTGGCTGAAGTTAATTTGCAAAACTTTCTTACATCTTTCAGCGCTGCCAAAGCCTCCCACAGAATCAGCTGCAGGGGCTGCCAGGATCTCTCGCAGATGTACCAGGGCACAAGCACACGGTGACAAAGGCTGTCTGTGTGGAGCTGCCCAACCTTGATGCATTAGGATGCGTTACAGGAGCGCTGCCTTTCCTCCCAGCGCCGGCCCTCCCCTGGCTGCTCCCGGTGGCACCTCTCCCAGCGCACAGGGAGGGAGGAGAGGCATTGCTTTCAGTGCCAGCACCGGCATGCCAGGAGGTGCCAGGAAGTTTGGAAGCATTACTGGCTTCTGTGTATTTGAGCCCCTTGGCTTCGGAAAGTGCGGAGGATCCCTTCTTCCTGGGAGACGCTCCAAGGTGGAGGGGACTCTCTGTTCTTGCGCGAAGGGGAAGCAGCACACAAAGGCTGGTTGTAAGGAAGCACAGAGAGGCAGCCCAGGCAGCTGGGATGGGAGTGGCTGGGCCAAGGCAAATGCTACCTGAGGGCTCCGTGCTAGCTGAGCCTTCCCTGCACAACCAGAGGCACAGCCTTTGAGACCACAAAAGTTTTTAATCGTTTCAGTTTCTAGCAGATAAAACTTGGCAGAAGCCAAGATGCGCAGCCCAGTAACAGTACGTCGGGCATCCTGAGAGCAGAGGAAATCCATCTGTCAACAACACGGTCACCAGGCGAGCCATGCAGTTCCTTAACTCTTACCAACAGCAATGCCAGCCAACTCTCTACTCCCCCAAAGAAATGAGAGAAACCAAGTAAAAACACTTTTTCTGTCACATTTCACATGCCAGTTGAGAGGCCTCGAACCCAACCACCTCCTCCTGCCCCCCAAGTCAGTCAGAATCAGCAGAGAGGTCACAAACAGAGGCCAACACTGGCGCCAGCGCAGAGGAGACAAACGCCGAAGAAGAGGGCTGGCAGACGCTGCCAAAAACCCACACATGAATCTTGCAGATGTTTCTATTTTCTTGGCCGCTTGGAACCTTGCACGCTGCTTCCTCTCCGCTCCCCCTGCTCTGCCATAAATGCACACGCAGCTCAGACCCAGGCAGCCCGAGCTCCATGCCAGGCTCTCTGCTGGCAGAACCCGATGTCCTCGGCAGCACGCTGGGTGGGGAAGCTCGTGGCTTTTGTGCCGAGACCAATAATTTACACCAGACACCCACTACACCAGCTCCTGAAAACTTGGGTTTTGATCAGTCAGCACTGCATCTCCTCCCCTGCCCTGCAGAGTCAAAACAATTTTGTGCCTATTAACTTTACTGTCAAGAGCAGAATTAAACCCTCATATTCCCCCGGGGTCATGGCGCAGGGAGAAGAGACTGACAGAGGAACAAAACACAAATTGAAAACTACACCAAGAAACCATTTGGTACGCCAACAATATCAGTATGAAAGTTGTAAATTAAGAGGTCAAAGTAAAACCGCAGTTAAAAAAAACAAGCCCTAGAGCTGAAAATTCTCACCAAGGCCAGGGTAGGTCCTGCGCTTGCTGAGATTGGCCGATTTCACCAGGAACATGCAGGATTGATGAGTCATCCAAGAACAGAAAATCAACAGCAGAGCTCCCAGGACAATGCCACACTGAAAAGGAAAAAGAGGGGGGGAAGAAGACAAGCACAGGATGGAAAGTAAGTCATTTCACGCAGCCTTACTGCAGCCCCTTACCACCTCTAGACTCCCTCACATATTTTCGGCCACACTTTTGACTGTTGAGGGAATTCCCCTGACTTCACTGCAGCCAGGACAACCCTGACATACGAACTCAATCTTACTCCTTCTGCGGTCCAAGGACGACACAGAGCAGCCACCTGCTCCCCAGAGCTTCCAGCTGCACTCACTGATGCATGGAGGGGTGAACTGGGACCGCCTGTGGAGCACAGTTCCCCCACTCACACCGTGCTATCTCCCAGTGCTCTCTGCAGCTCTCCACAGGTTCATGTAAAGCAACGGGACCACTCCTACTCCCGAGGTTCAAACTCTGTTACACGCTTATTTAATAAGAACTACCTAAAAGCATAAACATATAACCAAACTCACTACCAAGCTGTCCTGTGTCGTTCTGCCTTGCTGACTTACAAGTTTGCAGAGGGAGATGTTACTCACTGGCCGCTTTCTAAGCAGGTGACTTAGAACAGGCAAAAGCGGTGCCAGGCCCTAACGCCAGCTGCTGTTGCTGCGCTGTATCCGAGCCCGGTGCAGCCGCAGGGGCCGGGGCAGCTGCCGGCCGGGCGGCACAGGATGCGCCCCGGAGGCAGCCGGCTCAGCACCTGCGGAGCCCGCGCACGGGTAAGTTCTTCAGCGCGTCTTCCCTTCAGCTCCCAACAACGGGGAGAGGACCGCGTGGGGACTTCATGACACAGAGGGGCTGGGTCCAAAAGACATCCAGTCCTCGCCGCCGCTGCTTCCTTCGCCGACCTCCCCACCGACCATCGCTCGGGCTGGAGCAGCACAAGGCGCTGACCCCGGCCGCGGGCAGACGCCGCGCCGAAGCCCTGCAGCGACTTCACACGGACGCGGCCCGGCGGCCGTTCCCAGCGCCAGCCCCGGCCCCCCGGCCCCCGCTACCGGCACTACGCGCCCACCGCGACCCCGCAGGGCCTCCGCCTGAGGTCCCCGCGGGCGGCCCCAGC
>VXAL01001577.1:92698-103139 GCA_013399475.1 Chauna torquata | reverse complement strand
TGAAAAAACAAAAAAAAAAACAAAAAAAAACCTCAAACTCCACTTGAAAATATCTGCACTCACAATAATAAGCAAAACAGATAACAAAAAGCCCTATGGAAGAGTATGGAAGTCTAACCCAGTTATTTTTGCCCTAACAGCTATAATAATTTTTTGTACTAGAACAAGATATTATGTTAGGAAGGGTAAGAACGTAAAGGTAATCTTATGCCTACAGACATAAATGATTCAAAAAAAATTATATGAAATGGCAGTTGGCAATTTTTCAGTTACTATCTCATGCCAGCAAAGAAAAAGATCACGACTTTTCATTTAATTTTCTATTTAACAAGAAAGGCAGTCATACAGCAGCATCTTTAAGATAAATACAAGGAATTCTAATAGTGGTACCTGGAAGTAATTACTACCAGCCAAGAGAAATCTTAAGACTGATAAATCTGTGATTTTGACACATAGTTTTATCTTTAAGGTAGTGTTTGCTTCTTCAGTAGTTGCTCTTACAGCTTATCTCCATACCCAATCTTTCCTAATCCCTTTGGACACTTTTTTTTTAAAAGCTTGTCACCAGAACAAAGATCAAAGATAAAATGACTGTTGCTTACTACACTTTCAATGAAAATAGTGCAGTACGATAAGTAGAAATATCACTGCTTTGAAATAATTATTTAGGTAGGTTAAAGTGACAGCTTTGGGGCTCAGAGCACACCTACTTAGTAGATACTACTGAAAAAGGAAGAGCATTTTCTAACATTACAAGTCTGAATGACTCAGATATTTTCTTCTTAATTACATGGAAGAACTCTTTTTATTCAAAGACCTACAAAAATAGTGCAGACATTTGCAAAAACAAACAAAAAAGAAAGGTTTGGGGTTTGGTTTTTGTTGTTGTTGTTTATATTTAAAAACATGTTTCTCTCTTCACAAAGGAAGGAAAAGTTTCTTTTCAATATAACAGTTTTCCTGTGAAGAAATATTCATAACAAATCATTTACGTTTTGTAAGTTGAAACACCTGAGCAACCTCTAATATACTCTTAGTACAAATCTACCACTTTTCATTTTGTCTAACTTTTCTGTTCTATTCCTTACATTATCATAGTTATCTACATGGAATGCCTTTTCTTTGAAGACAATTTAAAAGCCTAAGAAAAGTCTAGAACACTAAGATACTAAGATTTTTTTTTTTTAAACAGAAATTCATAAGACACTATGAGCAATGAATACCATTACTCAAAACATTAATTTTCTCTCAGGTAAAGAACTAAAAATAACCAGCAATTCAGCAGTTGGATATACTTATTAGGATAATTTTAATAACGTTTTTTCTACTTTTGACAGCAGTTGTTAACCACAGCCAGAAAAATCTAATTTTGATTAGGCTTATTCTGCTTCAGATAGCTTGGCACCTTTTTAAAAAGGTATCTGAAGAAAAGTTTTATTTAAAATGAGTTAATTTTTCCCTGGCAGATAGTGAAGCTAAGAGAACATCCTAATTCCTCAACTATGACACTCTTAGAAGCTAAATGCTCAGCGCTACTACTACTATACTTCTTTAATCACACTGAAGAGGATATTTTATTACAGTCCACACTTCATTCACAATTTTCAGCATCTGCCAGTTCATGAGAATAAAAATTCTGATTTTCCAACTTGCGTGGTTATGCGAATGATTTTCAAGAACGTGATTTTGTTTTAATAGAGGTTATGAAGTTGACTGGAGTTTTCTCCATTCCTTCACTATGATGAGACTTCAGACACTTTGGTTATAAAGATCAATGGAGCTACTTCAAAAATAAAATTAGATCACAGGAAACATAACAGAATTAACAGTAAACGTAATTCCACATATGATAATTCAAGCAAAGTAAAAGCCAAAGCTTAGACTGTTTTGGAAAGCATAGATTTCTATTTAATCTGTCCAGAAATTTAGAGATTTAAAACAGCTGAAGCCTAAAGCAGGAAGATCTTGAGGTTATGAATATAACTTCGGGTTCTTAAACTGCAAAATGATCTGTAAATCTTACCTAAGCAATCCAAGTAATTCCAAAACAGAAACCTCTGCTCAAAATAGTCAAAGCAAAGACTTTCAGGAGAACTAGGAAAATGAATGTTTGTGCATCATTCTTTTTCTTTTTTTTCTTTTTTTTTTTTTTTAAATATCCTTGAAGTTGAAACTGTTAACTACAAAATTTATATTCACAGTGCCTGGCTATCACAAGTATTGGTAAAAACTTTTTCAGTCTCAAATTCTTCTCAAAAAGTCTGTTAAGTAGACCATGCATCCAACATTTCAGATGAACTGTTAATTAGCTTGGAAATCTGACAGTATATTTAAGAGAGTGAAAATAAAATTGAAACAAAGAGTATTAGAAGGATTAATTTTGTAAGACTACTGTCTATTGTAATAACAACAGAGACCATTAAAGACAGTAACAGAGAGTAAATAACTAGAAAAGCAGATTACTTTATCATAGCCTACATCCACCTGATGAGATGCTTTTATGAGTGCTTCCTAACTTGTTAAGTGAAAAATATGCAGTATTCATAAAGACTTATTATGAGGGTGCAGCTTAATAAAACAGCTATAGCAATCTAAGATTCACCTGGCATTAAACAGAGATCTTGCTACTCCCTTCTTCCATAACATGCTCTTATCCCCACACCAGCACTGATATTCAACTCTGATCCCTGACGTTAAATTACTCATTTTATTATGGGGATAGTTTCCTGCCAGTTTAGCTGAACTGATCCACGGTGCTAGAGAAAAGTCAATACTGACCAAACAGAGGAGACAGGAATGTATGTTTGGAGTTGGAAAAGAGGAAGTAAAACTGCCCATTTTGACAGCAGCTAGCCCTGATTTACCTGGGTGATCTAAGCACATGGCAAGCAAACCCATTTCAGTCCAACTAAACCTGATTTGGAATTACTCAAATATGCAGCTCCACCGTCAAGTTAAAAGAGCAGTGAAATGAAGGCAAGGTAAATTAACCTCTAGAAACAGCAACTGAGATGTGGAAGAAGATAAATTCTACGGCACGTATCATTCAATTGAGTTCACACAGTTCCAAGCCCTTATTGGGAACCCAATATATTATTGAATAAAATACATAGCAATGTACTATCACACAATGACACCAAACTGTTACTTGTACATGTGTTCAGCTGTTCATTATTAACACCTTCTCAAAGTTACTATACTCCCAAGAAATACCAGCAGCACTAATTGGGTTGGTAAAAATAGCTAAAATTCTATTAATTAAATAGATAAATAATCTCATTTTGACTGAAGTAGATTCAGAAAGAGGCTATGCAGACAGATTCACTCACATATTTGGTACCAAATGCCATCACTGGCTTGCAGTAGGTTGAACAACTGAGGAAAAATAGTAAGGAATAAACTCTATCACTAGGCAAGCCACACACAAAGTGCATACCTGGGTAAAGCCCAACTGTATTTATTAGGGCTTTTACTAGTACACCTACGTGAAAAAACACTCCTTAATTGAAACAGTTAAACAGCTCTAAGTCAAAACTAAATGCTCACTACAGGATTGGTCAAATTGCAAGTAAAAAATTAATATATCAACAAGTCATGCTGAAAGATAAAGATGAATTTGTCCAAGTAAGTAACATCCAAATAGAAAAATGAAAGGATCAAAAGATTAAAGGCAATTTTAGTTCACTACCTTCATAAATAAATCCTCTCCATCCCACAAGTCCTGAATTTGTATTTGCCTTCTTTCATGTTGCCCTCATTCCCTAACCCTTTGAAAACTAAGCATGGTGTCCTCTTAGTGCTATTCACATATTCCTTACAGTTCTGTTTACAATGCCTCCAAATATACTGCTTTATTAACTGACCCCAGACACACCACTATATTATGGCAAGCATGGCTAGCTGACAAATAATTCAAACAATTCACAGCTAGTTTTCACATGGATTCTCCTACTTGATTACAGTAAATAGAAGGACATAAAATAGTAAGATTTCTTTACCAAATTAGGCCTGAAAAAACTCTATTATATATTAACAAAGAAAATTGCTCAGACATTGTATATAGTTCATTTTACTTGAGTGAGATGTACATAAAAACAAATGAACAATTGAAAAATATAGTCTAGCCAATTGCTTCAAAAGTGTGCTAAGGTCATTTTAAAGCACTAAAAGTTAAGTCTGTATTTTTATCTCCTTTTAGATGCAATGTAATTTACCTGGAGAAAACTTCGTTGTTTTTTTTTTTTCCTCATTACAACACCTCAGAAACATTTAAATAGATGAATGAAAAAAATAAATTCTGAATCTATTTGAAAGTGTCCACAACTGCTCAGAATACACTGCTTCTTCCCAAGGATCAATTCTAACAGGACCATAAATATCAGTCTATGATGTTTGCAGTGACTTAAAAATGTGGCAATTAGTACTCTCCAAACAAAACGAATGGTTGAATTCCAACTGAGAACTCTGATGGTATAAAACAAATGATATAAGGAAGAAATAAGACCATTAAAAGGGTCTCAGGAAGCTCCTAAATAAAGTAGAACAAGCCAAACCGTAAGAAAGAAACAGGATGAAACATGATTTAACTTCATAAAGGCTATATGAAGTTTAACAAGATCAAGGGCTGGATTCTGCACCTGAGAAGGGGCAATCCTGGCTATACGTACAGACTAGGGGATGACAGGCTGGAGAGCAGCCCCACAGAAAAGGATCTGGGCATTCTGGTCAAAGGCAACTTGAACACGAGTTCATGGTGTGCCTGGCAGCCAGGAGGGCCAGCCGTGCCCTGGGGTGCATCGGGCACAGCACGGCTAGCTGGTCGAGGGGAGGGATGGTCCTGCTCTGCTCTGCGCTGGTGCGGCCTCACCTCGAGCACTGTGTGCAGGTTTGGGCACCACAGTATAAGAATGACATCAAACTGTTGGAGAGCCTCCAAAGGAGGGCTACAAAGATGGTGAAGGGTCTAGAGGGGAAGATGTATGAGGAACAGCTGAGGTCACTTGGTTTGTTCAGCCCAGAGAAGAGGAGGCTGAGGGGAGGCCTCATGGCGGCCTGCAGCTTCCTTACGAGGGAAGTGGAAGGGCAGGTGCTGATCTCTTCTCTCTGGTGACAGCAACAGGGCCCAAGGGAACGGCATGGAGCTGTGACAGGGGAGGTGCAGACTGGATATTAGGAAAAGGTTCTTCACTGAGAGGGCAGTCACTGGAACAGGTTCCCAAGGGCAGTGGTCACAGCACCGAGCCTGCTGGAGTTCAAGAAGTGTTTGGACAATGCTCTCAGCGATAGGGTCTGATTTTTGGGTCGTCCTTTGCAGAGCTGGGAGTTGGACTTAATGATCCTTGTGGGTCCCTTCCACCTCAGGATATTCTATGATTCTATTTAATGAGTTAGGAAGCACCCTGTTAGGACAGTATTTCAGCATCGATCATTTCCAGCTGCTTTCCCACTGCAGTCAAACTCAGTGCTGCCAGACAGCACAGACAGAGGACGGAAACAGAAGTACCAAGTCCTCAGCACCACAAGCAGGCAGAACATACACCTCTGCTTATTTGAGGACCTTGTTCTCCTTTTCCATGATGCAAATCAAGAAGGCAGCATTATTATCTAAAAACAAATTAGTCTGTCTAATTGCTCATCACAACCCTCTATTTCTTCAGCTATTCTGCACCACTTTCAATATACATTCACTGGACAGTACATTGGCTTATCAACCAGGTGAGAGTTGGGGAACATACTCCTAGAAACTGAAGTAGTGAACAATGGCTGTCTCACAGCAAGCTAATACTGAACAATTCCTGTGTCTTGTTACAGTTTTACACATACATATATACATATGTAAAATGCATGCACATACTAAGTGTTCTATAATATGTGAAAACACAGAAGAGAGAAATGCTTCACAAAGAATTGACAAGTAAGTCAAAAGTTTCAGATCTCTGAGCTGATTGTGTATGTTGTAGATCCTTACTGAGGCAAGTATATGATGTTTTCTGGGCTTACATAGAAGATGGAATCACAGAATTACAGAACCCCCCTGCTCAAGCAGGGACACCTACAGCAGGTTGCCCAGGACCATGTCCAGGCAGCCTCTGAAGATCTCCAAGGAGGGAGACTCCACAAGAATTGGGCTGTCAGCATTTTCAAGGCTTTACTTCAAAAGAGTTCTATGTGAGCTTTCTTCATTCTTTGCTGTCACCATCCCCTCATCCCCTAAATCACAGATAGAAATATTTCACTCAATTATCAAAGAATATTTCACAGAGTATTGTTCATGTTTATGACAATTTCAGTCAATTTCACTTAATGTCATGATTATAACCGTAAAATATCACAGAAATTGTTAAGGAGCAGCACTAAAATATACTTTTGTATGTGGAAACTACATTACTGGTGATTTGCATTAAGGACAGCAAATTTAATGTGATTAAATGGAACTCATGGCATTGAAGTTTTACATGATAGAAGAGTGATTTAAATATTTGGAATAGTTTTTCGTGAAAGCTTTATAATGAGAAAAAAGTGAGGAAACATTTTCTTAATACTTTCAACTTGCAAAAAAATGTGAAAATGCCAATTATGTTTCACATGTCAGTGCTTTTATACAAATTTAGTTTGTCTAAGTTTCATAAATCATTTCAAACAAATGTGTAAATAAAAATATTTTAATACAGTGTTGTTCAAAAATGTATTTATTTGAACAAAAAAGCATTGAAACCTTGGAAGCTTGTTACACAGTGTAAAGCCAAAATTATCAGAAAAATCCTAGTGTGTACAAAAATCGCAAATACATTATTTCATATCTCAAACTGAAGAAACTCCTCATATTCCTGAGAGCTCTATCTTGGGAAGTTTTCCAGTATTTCTTTCCAGGTAAACCTGAAGAAAGCAAGGATGATTCTGTCAGTCTCCAACCTCATGGAGGGCCTATAAGAGGGATGGGGGGAGCATTCCATTAATCCAGTTATAGGTCTGCAGTTTGTAGAGTAACTACAAATATGTTACATCTTTTCCACTTTATCACCTCAAAACCCAATGCACGAGCCCCGTTTATAATTCTCCAGTTACTAGCATATAGGTGGAATTGAATAAGAAAGGTCTACTTGTTTAGATAGGAGGATTAATTATCTCAGATTACTTTACATACTGCAGCAATCAAGGTTTCTGTTTGGTCTGGTAATGAAAACAATGCATGTTAAACAAAATATTACTTTCTAACCGGGTAAGTACAGGAAAAATCTTATAACAGTTATCTGGGTCACTGGGTTAATACCCTTTGCTTTCTGGCTTACTGCCTCTTTATTCAGAAATTCAGTTTTATGCACATTCTAAACAGATTTATTTACTACTTAAAAATTGCAACTCTTTTTCCTGGAACAAAAAATCTCTTGGTAAAGTGACATCTTTTTCATATTCTATAAATAAACACTGAGGAATTACCTCAGATGCAGCCAGGATACAATGCTCTGAAACATTACTTCAATTACATTATGAAAATCATGATTTTAGGTACAGCAGTTAATGAACTAAAACAGAATATATGGTTTTAAATTTAATTTTTTTCAGCAGTTGTGCTGAAAAGAAAGGAAAGAAGGTAATGATCAGTATGAATTCTCATTTTAAGGACAGGGAGACTTCCTGTGATATACAAGAGGGAATGGAAAGAAATGTGAGGTTGCCATAGCCAGATGATGGCTTTTACAGAACTTTTACATTCTCACAGTAATGTTGCCCTGGGACTAAATCCCTTTCCAATTCCATTAGGAGGTGGGCCTGGAATAATTACTCCATAAAGTCACAGCAGTATCAGTTTTAAAAAACACAGAGTAACAAAACTGCATTTAATGCCTTTTACAAAAGGACTTAAGATTACAAGAATACTTACAAGTGTAAGACCCCTATTTCCAAAGTTTTCATTTCACGACTTGTGAGCATCCTCAAATTGTCCCAAGTGCCTCTGCTGCAACAAGATTGTAGGCAAGATCTCTAGCACCATTCCAGTCTTCAGCAGCCTCATTTTTCTTGATGTTCTTTATCCAACATAAAATGATAAAATGCTACAATAGTGTTCATTTTCTGCCCTTGACTTGCTACTAACTCCTAATTTCCTCTTGATCCAACACTGCTAGGGGTCACATACAGCCATCCCATTTAACAATGGCCTGACATAAATCCTTATTATGATGATGATTCTCTTGGGCTTTTGTCTCTGTGGATGGTGAGTAAATCCAGGTCCTCTGTGTGGTTCTAGATACACACACAAGGCCCACTGAATTCCTGAAATGCAAATGTAGTACTGAAATATTAGATGCAGTAAAAACATAGCTGACTCCACAAGCAAGAAAGAAATCACAAGCAACTGCGCAACAAAGCAATATTTGGAAACAAGGTAGATCAACAGGAACTCTGAGCAACAGGAAGATGTATAAAGAGAGTAAGATGTGGCGGCTTGAAGTAGGACTTCCAATCCAGTGTAACACTTTCTTGTCCACATTACATCAGTAAACTGGGAGCAGTCACATAGCATATCTTACCTCATTAGCAAAAATGCTTCTGGAATTGTACCCACATGGACGAGATTCATTTCAACACAAACTAACATGTTACAAAGACATAGAGCTTTCAGGAAAACTGCCCTGACAGTAACTTGCATTTGTTCTAAAAACATGGGTCATAATGGTGCTATGTCATGTAAGAGGTTAGGAGTGAGCACGAAATAGTTTTCCCATACCACTGATACCTGAAATTCCAAATAAGTTGGTATATTATGGCAGAATAAGCCTACAAATCTCTAGCATTTTTCAATGGGGGGGAAAAAAAAAAAAAAGAGATCAACATACACAATCACCTGGCACAAAAAAAAAACTAAGTGTTAAATTCCTCCTCCTAATTTAGACCAGAAATCCTAGTCTAAGTCTACCATATTCCATCAGGGGCCAGTAGGACTATTTTCCCCCTTTGAAATGTTCTATATCTGCGTTTATGCCTTTCTTGGCTTCATTTGACAACCAAGTTTACCTTGCTGAAAATGTTAGAGTATTCTGCTTGTTCTGGGGAACTAATAAGACATTACCAAATTGCTCTTTCATCATACTTACACCGGTGGAAAGGTTGAAAGAATACTCTCAGCATTGAAAATACTCAATTCCTACATTCAGTTACTCAACCTATTCTAAATGTGTGAAACCACATGCTAAAATTAGGTACCTCAATCCATACTAAACCATCAAAACATCTATGACTTTGATCCTTATAATAAAAATATCCATGAATCTAATTTTTGGCATTCAGGTTTAAATTAAAAGAAATGCTACTATGCAAATAAGTCATCACTTCCAAACATGTCATTTTAATCTTCAAAAGTTCTTCAATGACACTTATCCAATTGGGTTTTGTATGTCTGTAACACAGCAGAGAGACTCCCATCACTAGAACAAATACGTGTCAGTTGTTACATGAGATCAGGGATTAAGGTCTCTCTTATACTTGCCATAAAGATAAAATAAACAGGGCTTTTCTCTCAACAAAATACTTGACTAAACCACAACTAACTGTAAGCACTATCAGGATATACTGTGAAACGATCTAATCAGCACAGATTATTAACGGCATTATTAATAACCTATTATTAATCTTTAATAAACTTTTGGGACCTTTTTTGTTGTTGTTGTTAGAGAAAGAGTCCAAAATAAAAGGTTTTTATCACTTTCAACAGGATGAATCAGGACCCATGAAACTCAGAACTGCAACACAAAGGTTTCAGTTAAGCTGAGAAAAATACAAAAATCAATAGTTACTGGAAAGCAAATAAAGCAATTTAAGCTTCCAACATACCAACACTCACTTAAAAATCAGAGCAAGAAATAAGAACTAGAGTAAAAAAATCTACGGAAAAACAGGGTGTTACTAAAGTAAATATTAAATACACTAATAGATTAACCGTTTTGCTAGGAACCTGCAATACTGCATTTATTTCCATCTAAATTATTTAAGCACAATTCATACCCTGAGTTTTGAAAACTTCTATAATTCTATTACAATCCTCAAGATATTTTAGGTACTTCATAAATTATGTTCCCACTTCAAGTTTAAGTAAAACACACACTCTTATTCATTCTAACTTGAATGCATCACTCAGTACAACTTTACTATACTAGAAAGACTCAAATCAAAAAGCTGTTTAAAGAAAAATCTTAGAAAGTTTCTGTATGTCACTTGGTAAATAACCACTGTAAGCACTTAGCTAGGACCACTACTATAGTCAAGAAAATATGTTCACTTCAGTAATGTTCTCACTATACAGATACTAGCTTTTAAATTAACTTTTAGAATATATATATATATGTACTCTGAGATTTACACCTTTTCAGTCGCATACATCTTTTACGGTTGTTAGTCTTTGAGTTTTGTCTTTCTTCAGTGGAAACTTACTGAAATAGCTATG
>VXAL01001577.1:80333-92685 GCA_013399475.1 Chauna torquata | reverse complement strand
TACTGAAATAGCTATGCTCTCTGATATGGAAATACTGACAAGCTGGCAAATACATTAACAACCACCAGGGTCTCCAAATGTAAGTTGGTGGTAAAGACAAACTTATTTACCATATTAATTAAATGGTCTATTTAACATGGAATATCAATTCTCTAATCACATCTCATTTGAGCTTCTTATTTCAATTAACAACCCTAAAGTCTACTAGAGATCCTACTGTTCTATGATCATTAAGAACATTTTCATTATCTGTCAAATGAGGGAGGAAAAGGCAGAAACTGCAAGTACTCTCAGGAGTAGGCCCCTACCCTACTTAAGAGATGATTAGGGAGTAAGCAGCAGTAGTTCTCGTTAGTTGCTTAGCAATGAAATGTCCCCCTATGAAATAAGAAATGAACAAAGCAAGAGGTGTTGCCATGCAAATGATGGATAATCTTTCTTCCACTCAAGGATAATCTGTCCTTCATTAAATCTAATCAGTCTGGATTAAGACACCAATGGGTACCTTGCACAGAGAAGGTAGAAAATGAAGAATCAGCTATATATAGCCTCACTGAAGTAGCAAGATAACATGTTGCTCAAGTTCACATATAAGCATTAATTTCACTGTATGTGTGTATGACAAATAAAAATATAAGGAAAACAGTTTTAATTCAAGATAGATTAACATTGCTATTTTTACTATTCAATCTTACCTTTTACATCCACAGTTATATCTAAATTGTTAATGAATTATTGTTGTTAAATGTCAACTGAATTATTGCTAATGACTAGCCATACTCTTAATGTTCAAAGACTTAAATACTAATCTATAAATGTAAGACATGAATAATGTTCTAATAAGAGATGAGCATTTAATCAGTTTCCTAAATATAGCCACATAAATACATATGGCCACAAACTCAACAGAAATACAGCTGTTTATGCTACTATCAGTATTAGTGCTCTGAGCACTTCTTAACTAAGGAAATTTGATTACTGCTGCCTTAATTTTCAGTCCCCAGATCCAGGTTACCATTCTTTCAGCCACAGATCCGCTTCATTAGGTTCTCTTTACCTTCATTTCCCTGTCACTCAGTAAAAGGTTTCCATGTTTCAGGTTTGCTTTTTTGTTGTTGTTGTTGTTGTTTTGTTTTTTTGGGTGGGGGTTTTTTTTTTGGTGGTGGTGGTGTTTTTGTTGTTGTTTTTGTTTTTTTTTCCCCCAACACCAGCTCATTTCATATGTACAATTTAAAATTTTCACAAAAGCACGTGCATTAGAGGAAAGAAAGAAAGGGAGAATGAAGCCACTAATTAAAAGAAAAGGATCAGAAGTGTCAAATGGGGCATTTCTTAACTAGATCTGCAGTTAAGAAATAAAGATGAAAGCAAATGCTGGATTGTCCTTCTTCTGCCAGCTTCCATGTCTGACAAAAGACAACTCTGCCAGCAGCTTCTACAGATAGTTTTGGATTGGTTGGTTGGTTTTAGGGGTGGTGGATTTTTTTGGACATATATCTGAAAAATTCCTGAACTCCACTGACTATTTACACAAAATTTGATTGCTCTTCAGTATTTAAGATAACCATACAGGTTTATAATTACAAATATTTATAACAAAATTCAAGTCTCTAATTATGCGTTGATTAGCTAATCCAAATTGTTATTCACATTAAAACGAATGTGCTGTTCTAAAACCAGTACCAAATCATAACTCAGTATTATGATAAATCTTACCTATGTATTCACAAACGAAGACTACAAAAAAAGGAGTAACAAGATCATTTATGCCCTGAACATATCCACTGGCTGGATGACGTATAGCCCAGATAAACAAAATTCTTTCAAAGATCTGAAAAAGAGTTAAAGAAACTATCAGATAATTTATCAAACGGTGGGCACATTTTAAACAGGACACTTGAAAAGTATACAACAATGGCATTCATAATTAACTATCAATGTTAATTAAGTTTCCCAGTTATTTAAAAGAAAATATTTTCAGGGTATTAGCACATGTTACAACCAGCCTTGTGTATAATTCAGTTACAGTAGTTACAACAGAGCAGCACTTATTCACTGGAGCTTTTCCAATAACATAAAATTTCTCTTTCTTCATGATATGGGAATATTAAATCATCCTTCCATGATCATTCATCTCTTTGAAACAAGTATTTTATCAATATAGTATCCTATTTGTTGCTAGATAACAGAAAGAAATACTTTATATAAATAGAGTTTTTTAATAACATGCCGAAAAAACAAGTCCATAATAGCTATGCTTGCCTAATACTGCAGTGTGGAGTTTTAGACTTCAGAAGCATGTATACTAGTTAATAAAACATCAGGAAATGTAGAAATAAGGCAGCCACCTCCCTTATCGTGTAACCTCATCCCCTAAATTCTTCGAACTGTACCTTGCTTAGGATCTGCAAAAGCTCCAAAGGCCACAACACACACAGTCTGACTATAGGAAGGACAGCACAAGAAGAATACGAAGAAGAATCACAGAACAGAACTTATGTCCGACATAATTTAGGTCTGTGACAGGTTGTATCTCCTCTTAACTGTTTGCGTCTTTAAGTGCTACATTTCTTTAGAAGGCTGCAAATGAACAACACAGTGAAAGCTGCTATGTGCTTTGCCCTAATTACTGGTACTCAATCAGGTATAATCTTCTGAAGCGAAAGAAAGTTTGCTCTTTCTCTGGAAGGTCTGCCAAAGAAGCCAGAGTGCAGATGGGCAGGGAAGCAGAGCAGAGGCAGGAGAGCTCATTAAAAAAAGGACTACATCAGTTTTAAGAGCAGGCCCCAGTACTAATAAAAAGGGAGAGACTTTGTAAGGACCCCAAGGAGACTGTGTAGAGATTTCTGCAACCCCAGAAGTCATTGAGTGCTCAGGCTTCAAGAGAGCCCGCAAGAGACCTGCCCTGAATGGATGCAATAGGGAGAGGAAGTTCAGTTTATGAAGCCTGTACTATTTCTGTTCAATCTCACTTTACGTTTTTGTTAGCTTAAGAATTTAAATATGCTAGTTTGGGTTTAAATAAAAACTTACTCTTTAGATTCAAAACCCTCTTACAGTCATTTTCAAGTAAGGAAAGGTTTAGGCATATATAACTCATATCCAGATGCTTGAGAGGTCAGTTGGAGGCTTCCACACGAGCTACCTGAAGCTGGACCACATTTGCACTTTTTCCTTTGAAAGCTAGTCCCAAACATCAGTATCTACCCTTCTCCCATAGACTTCCTTATGAGAATCAAGTTTCCTTGATCTCCCAGTTCTATGTTTCCCTGGCATGCACAAAAGCAAAGTGCTGAAAATGCACAGAACGACAACGAAGGTCAACAACAACAAAGATAAAAAGCTTTGGTGGACACTGAAGCACAAGCCCTAATGCAGCTCATGTCTGATCCGTTACAGCTACATCTGAAATAACATCAGTTAAGACTGCAGGAGAATAGTTAAGAACTGTATTGGGAACCATGCAACTTCAAACACCAAGTGGCAAGTGACATTAAGATTCAGTTTTTACTCAGCGTAACTTCAGTTTTGGGGCAAAGATTAGGCAGAAAAGGAGGCATTCATTTAGTGCATTCTCCAAAAAATTCTCTTGCTGTCATTAGCCAAGATTCTTATATTCCTTTAGCTATAAATTCTTAGTACTAGACCTTTCACCTCACGCACAGGCAGCATATTAAACGAAAAAAACACCAACCTCTGCCCATCAAGTAATAGTCAGTGGGGTTTCATTTCTTTTAAGAAATTACAGTTGTCTGTTGTCTTTTTTTTTTTTTTACCATTATTGGAAAACTGCAAATTTTTCTAGGTTAGTTAGCCATCTTTACACACTTACATCAGTCACCACTTCTAGTTTCAGTAACATCCATTTTTCTGTATTATCAGTGTTTCACTTCACATAAAGAGCATGTATTTAACATACCAAAAGTACCAGTAACTTTCTTGAAAACAAATACCAGGCACAGGTAACTAAAAAAAACTAATTAAGTAACAATTGCTGGATGTAGAACAGTATTATGCACTAGATTAAAAGATCTCCTTGTGTAATGGGGTTACAAAACATGCACAAAGAGAGAAAAAAAGAATCCATACTATAACTAACAGCTATCAAAATACCCACTGTAAAAATGATAAACAGTGCTTTTCATGAAGCCATGTCAAGTCAAACAACTCCAAATTTGTAATACCAACCTTCCTTTTCCACAGCACCTGATAATATACATAGGCTGCATTGCAAACTGAGATGCCTATGGGTTTCAAAGCATTTTTTAAATCCAGGTATGAAAACTAAGGTATAGGGGAGGGTTATTAATTTTTTTTTGAGCAGTAAATTATTGAGCAGCAAGGATTACTTAGTAATTAGCATACTAGACTTAATATCCCCAAATGCATTTAATCAGAAATTCAACAAATACACACTGAAAGTGTTTTCCATTTCCTACCCATTTTCATGAAGTTTCATTTACTGCTTTCAATTGAAAAAAAAGAGCACTGAGTATCTGAAAGGCAGTCTGATTTAAGTTTCTATACAGCACTCAGCACCATGTTCAAACACTGCTCATTAAAAAGGTCACTTTCCCAAAAGGTTTCCTTCTTCATTTCCAAACCAGCAACAGAAACTGGAATTACTTTTCTAGTATGAACCATTACATCTCAGGAGATGTCATTACCAATCAATTATTCTCCTTTGAATTTAACTCTCATTCATGATAACACTAAGAACTATATTCATATGCATAAAAAGAGGAATTCATTAGCTTAAATGCAGATTTTGAATTTCTTGTGGGTTTTGCCACCTCAAAGGAACTCCAAACCCCTCAAAGTTTTAATCATGAAAGCTTCTAAGAATTTGCTTTTTGTTTCTTTTTCACTAACCAATAAAAGAGGTGGGAACAATTTTATAAAGTATTTTTCAATCTTATTTCCTTGAAATTACTTCTCCCATATAATGCAAGCATAGATGGGAAATGCACAGGCATATACTATCCAATTCAATCAAACACTAATTTAAAGACAACACAGAAAATAAAATTACATANCTATTTATTCCTAGTCCTTTAGCTCCTCACTCCAACATTACCTTTCTCTTCCCCGCCCTCCACTATCCCCTCCCTGATCTACACAGCTCCCATAAAAATAAATATTTAAAACTGATTTAAAAAGGAAGATCTAATAACAAGTTATTCCCACACAATGTCAAATACAAAACAACTTTTCCTAAACTGAAGCATAATAGAATTTCTTAAGTGGAATACTCTATTATAAGAGCTTCTGGACCTTGAATGATTTTGAAAATACATAGAACCACATGAACTACTACACTCTGAATTACTTCAAAACACATTATTAACAAAATACGTAAAAGGCAAAAAAGGAAAAAGACTCAAAAGCACAAGACAGAACAAGAAATTGACAGATTCAATGCAGATGATTGAGATGTCTCTCCTGTTACTACTCATGTCTTAGCCTGTACTTACATTATTTTCATTTTTTGGACTTTTTTTGTGGTAGTTCTCAAGCCCATATAGCAATTCGTGCCAAATTACTTGATAATCAACACTGTGATATCAGATTCATTAACAAAATGGGTTACCTAAAAATACATTATTTAGATATAATTCTTACCTCTGTTACTTTGGGCTGAAGTCTTAAAACTTCAGGACTCATGCGTGGGATATCTATATGAATCTAATTGGACAGAAACAAAAATAAAACTGTAAAAGGAGACAACAGTACACCTTTTAAATAACAAAAAATTTGAAACAATCGCATGGTTTTAGACTGTTAGTTATAATCTCATTGCATCATTATTTTAGGAATAACATGGATTTACTGTAGTTCAAAAATATAGGGTCAAATTTTTAAGTCATCATTAATCTAATCTATCAATCAGACAAAGTTAAAAAAACATATAATTTCCTTTCACACTTTGAGATCCTTATATCGCTTTTGATTGTTTGCAAGTTATAGCCATATTGGCAATACTCCTTACATCAGTGTAACTACAACTAACAACATACTACCACATATGTAAAGCCATGTTCAACTGACATTATCGTACACACTTCTCACTACTAAAGATCAGGCTTGAAGCAGAAAAAAGATCTCCACTTACTCTGTCCTAAGGAAGGCTAAGGTAGGATTGCTTAGTTTATACTTAGTGATACAAACTATTTACTTTAATAAAAAACTTGAAGAAAAGTTATCTGCTTATCTGGGGAGGCAAGAAAGTTTGACACATTCATGGTAATTACACATCACACAGTTTCAACTTCTTAAGCAGAAGTATGGAGCCAGTAAGGAACAGTCACTGTTACAAGTTCCCTGTACCATCCTCTCACTCATTTGAAGGAGGGTCTGAGGAGATGAATGCTTTGAAAACTTGTAAATGGAAAAGCGTGTCCATGTGGTACAGCCATGCAGCATGGCATGACAAAAGCTGACATTAAAAGAAATTCAGTGTATTTTAGGTGTCAGATGAAAATATTTCATATTTTGAAACAGATTTAATTAATTTTGCTTCTAAAATGCAGGAAAGCTGACTAGGAAATCAGACTAAGGAAACATAAAAAAACAACAGCAAACTTCAACAATAATCTCTTCAAGTTCTTTAACAGATTTCATGTAGGTAGAAGTCACTTCAGTAGCTGTTCTACCTGTCTATAGGTATCTTGGTGACCCTCATCATTTCTGGAATCATAGTATTGTTCAACAAATGCAAAATACTCTTTCCGTTTTCTTTGTAAAGTGCTTTCTCTTCGGTCCACATTTGCAGGAAGATAACCCTGAAAAAAAGGAAAAAAAAAGTGAAATGAAAAGGATATTACTCTTTGCTTCACAAAAAGCAGTTAGCATTTGATTATAGGCAACAGGAAAGCTAATGAACAAATGTAGTATAATGCAGTCCTATTTGAATCTGAATAATACCTTAGCAAATCAGTTTTCTAATCATTCCAACTGAATATAGAAGTTCAGAAACCAACACATTACAAAAAAAAAACAGCAATTTTTTTTTAAGAACACATTTCAAGTTTTTAACCTTTAAAAAGCAAATTCTTGTCAAGAATTCTAAGATGTTTGCCTCCCAAAGAGAAAAGGTCAAAACAAATAATTTCAGAAAAATGTAATGCTACATGAGTTCATTAAATTCTGCATTCCCACATGGCCCTTATTGGAACAATTTTATTCAATTAAAAAAAAAATGCATACTATCTGAATTGCTTTAAAGTAGGAATGATATACATTTACAAATATGTTTACATTATAGTTAAGCTCATAATACAATGGAATATTTATTCTAAAGCTTTAAAAATATTCTAGCTACTTTATTTCACTGTTTCAGATCAGAAAAAATAATTTCAAGTTTTCATTTTATTTCAACAGGTTATGAAAAGCTTCAGCACAAACAACAGTAACTGGGCTCTTAGATATAAGGACATGAGCTATATACATTTCCGTAGTTGTTTCCTAAACGCAAGTTATAAATACTGTTTTTCACAAGGTATTGGCATGGTAAGGAAGCTGTTGCAGATGTGCAGTTTAGATTTTGTACTTAATGTGAAAATGTACATCTGAATAGTTCTTCATCAAACTCATCTATCTGAAGATCCTATTCTTCCACAAAAATCCATTCTCATTTTCTTCTTCTGTCCAGTTTGATCCCTATTTCTGGGATCTCAGCCTACCTTCCATTTAAAAACAACAGTCTCGGGTTACTATTTCAGCATTTTAAGAAAGGAGATATCATTCACGTTATTAAATGTTCAGTTATTATATAAACTGAACATATCAGAAACAGCATTATTCACATAACTAGCTGCCAAAAGGTTTCCTGAACATTCAAGAACAGTTAATGCTTTCTTGTATGCAGCTTGATTTCAAACACAACGTTGCAAAAAAGAAAGCTAATTCATATTTTACATGGCAGGCTTAAAAAAACTACTTCATAGAAGAATCGTTCTAAACATAAATGGCTTTAAAAGAGATCTAGCCATCCAAGAAAAAAATTAAGATTCATATTCGCTATTCAAGTCAAATTAAATTATTTCTTGCCAGTATTACAAAAATTCTCCTTCCACATTTTCAGCCATTGTCATACTAATGGCAATTAATGTAACAGAGAAAGCAAATTTGTCAGCCATAAGTTTCCTTAAAAATAAGTTTACTTCATAATAAAAAATAATTTACTTAAGTAAATCCTCATAACATCACAGAATTTGATACTAGAAGTACAGCACATACTTGCACTTACACAATAAGCCATAGTCAGTGCAAGTAACTGCTAAAAGGCTATGCATTTAACTACCAGAACAACTTTCTTATTCAGTCATGACAAGCAAAAATGGATGGGATAAATCTAACATGCTAAAATTGTTGATTATACAATGGAACTAACCATACTGAGAATAAATACATTGGTTCCATTACTCTCCTACAACAATCCAACATCATATCCCCCTTCTACGTTGATTTGCTCAAAACAACAAAATAAAAAAAATAAAAACCACACCATACTAGAACATCAATAGATTTTTGTAAAGATCTCTGTATTAAAATAATTTAAAATGTTATGCTG
Source organism: Chauna torquata (assembly GCA_013399475.1). Taxonomy (NCBI): domain Eukaryota; kingdom Metazoa; phylum Chordata; class Aves; order Anseriformes; family Anhimidae; genus Chauna; species Chauna torquata. The sequence continues at coordinate 84,113 of VXAL01001577.1, read as the reverse complement.
TGTATTATAATTTCTTCTTATTTTAAGACAGCAAGAAATTAAGTACAAACAATATTACATTCCAGATAGTTTAACGGGTACTTACTTTGGCAAAACCATTTCTTTTAAAATGTCCTGACTTACATCAGATTCTAGGTATTTTTAAATCGCATTAGCTTAACTTTTGCCTCAAGATTCAGTCTGACATTTAATATCCTCTCCCAGTGCTTTGTATTCACTTAAACATTGTATTCTCCCTCCCATTTATTCTCAATGGTTTGATTTTTTTTCCCCCTATAGGATATCCTAGCCCCATTAGAAAAGAATTCGTTTGTGAGATCAAATGTGATTGTTCCAAGGATACCAATATTTTCTAAGCAAGTCTTTTTGCCATTATTCAGTTTCAAAGACTGAAGCCATCTTTCAATTGGGCATGTCCTGTTTCCCATTCAATTTACAAATTAGTTCTTATTTTTAAAAGTTGGACAGGATTGCAACATATCATCAGGGCATAAATTGGTAGAGAGTTTAATCCGTTTATTCATTAATCTCCCTCCAAAGGCAACCATGTGTTTAGCTTTTCTATTCAAAAGAGAAGTGGGCCTGAATAGTTCTGCTTGCTGTTTAGGTACAGAATGCCTGACTTTTTCCTATACTTTAGAAATAAATCAGGAATATATTTTAGAAATAAATCATGTATGTTTACAAACTGTTACCAGTATACATGATAGCAATAGTTCCTCGGCACTATATTGATTTTTATATGCTTTCCCTTTGAAAAACTGTTTTCATCAAATATTTTAAAGCTATTACCCTTCTGACTAAATAATAAATATCTCAAACGATCAATTTTAAAATTCCAATTTCAATATTGATTTAATAAATATGGCAAATACTTTCTGCCTTAGATACTACCAATCATAATCAGTCCCCCAGATAAATCATTGTTTGGGCTTTCGACATAAGACTTCTAAGCAATTCCAAAACAAATAAAACCAGCCTTAATTAAGCTCTAAATTATGCTTTGGCTTTTTTGACTTTCTGGTCTTTTTGATTTCTGCAACTGATCTTTAACCGAAGCAGTTTTGCTTTTGTGTATTCATTTTCCCAACAGCTCCTAGTGCACAGAAGATTACCACATTACCCCTCTTACCTAGGAGGTAAGTAACATCTATTCAAACAACTAACGTCACTAAAGAATTAAATATGATTACAGAAAGCATGATGGAGCTTATGACCAAAAATATCCAAAGCACTTTTTCTTCCACCTTGCAGAAAAAATATGAAACAACCTATCAGCTTACAGCACAGAAAGTTAATGAGTACTAAATGACTAGTTGTTGGGTTTCCAAAATGCATTAATCAAGGACAACTTAGTAGATAAGAAATCATGGTAAGAATTACATAAGAAAAGCTGAGAACAATTCTGGAAGCTTATTGAAAATAAAATCCACTTAATTCTTAGAGTAAAGCAAAATAACCTGAACGGTTTCTTTACAGAGTTACAGCAAGACATCCAGAGATAAGAATTGAACTAGAATTATCCTGAACTGAAGTAGTAAAGACAATAATACAAAGAAATTCTATACACTTAGTAATTTATCTACATTAGGAATCTCAGGAATACTAAACTAAATCAACTTATAGCACAAAGCTGAAGGTCACCGGAAGCCTATGATCTTACTTGAAAGCAAGAAAGTGACTGTAGTTAACTTTTGCGTAGTTCCAGTTCTCTAAGCCTCAGTGTCAGTGCCCTCAGTCAGAACTTAACCTATTCTTATGCTTCAGCTTATTGGGCTTTAAAGTTAATTTTGAGTTATCCATAAATTTTTGACTTTGAGTATTTCAACACAGGCACCCTAAACTTGAAAAAAAAAAAACACCACCACCAAAAAAAAAAAAAAACCACCATATTTTTGTCCAACCTTGGACAACTTTGGAAACAGAACTAAAATAAATTGTATGCTGCATGCTTAATCTCAGTTACAACAGGATATTTGAATATTTGCCATTAAGAAGCTGTATCTACATTTAGCATTAGAAGAAACTAAGCTGCAAATTTAGTGGAATTCATAAGCAAGACAGACTCTTTCGGTCACTGGAAATCAAACTCAATGTGAAGTAAATACTTCACATTCCATGCTGAATTATTCTATAAAAAGCAAAGCTATTTAAGTCTACTCTCTGAAACATTCAAAAGTGTTAAACTGTTTTGTGTATAACTCAGAATGTTAAACAGTTCATAAATGCAAGAAGATTTGCTGATAAAGTGTCTTTCACAGTCTGCTCTACTCTGGAGAGTAGACAGCACAAGATTTTTGCTTCTTTTTAATACAACCATCTTGGCAAGTTTTTCTCTCAACCATGTACAAAGAACAGCTAAACTGCACAACCACTTGCCATACCAAGTATTATGGCTGAAAAGATTGACATGAAAAATACTCCTACCAGGAATACACTGTATTTTTGCAAAAGAATCTTTTTTTTAAATATAGTGCAAACAATGAAATAAAAAAAAATCCACTTCTGTGACACCAAACCCAACAAATCCCAGATTCCCATAAGCTCCACTCTGATGCCTGTCTGAAGCACCCCAGTGTGCTGCTCCATGGTATTTCAGTCAATCTGCTCCCAAGCTACTACACATCCAAACTCCACCTGCCACCAGACGAAGTCCAGAGCGCTCAGCTAGCCAAAAACCCACCCTACAAAAAAGTGATTAGCTTTTTAATCAGCTTGGCTCCCTGAACTGACTCACAAGCCAAAGACCAGGAGAGCCGATGCCTTAAGGTAACCGATCACAGCAGTTCAGATTTGTTCATCTTAAACTGCTATAGAAAAATGGTCAAACATAAGCTCCCTTCATAGCTTTTCCTGCACACAGTGCTAATCCTTTCTGTGAGAGTCCCTAGTAGTTCCTGTAACATGAAGTCAGAAGGAAGCCTTTTGTAGGACACTGATATGCTTTGTTTCCTCATTGGGTGCCTATTTTCATGAAAACTGTAGGAATTCACCGGTCTTTGAACTCTTCACTGTTCCATCAAAATTGGTTGAAAGAGGGAACTTATAAGCCTTGCTTTCAGAGAAAGCCAGGCTGAAAATAAAGATACACAGCTGACATGATTTACTAATAGTTGTCATTCCCCTCCTTTCAGTTTGACAAAATTATCTTAAAATTGAGCAAAGAACAGAACTTTTATTACAATTCAGCAAAAGGCACAATGTTTTCAAGTATCACTGATGGATTACAACTCAGGCAAACATATTTACAATTCTTGAAAAAAACTATTACTGCTAAATGCAAAGAGGAAAATAAAACTTACTGAAAGAAGCTTCCATGCAATAGGACGAACTCGTTTAGGAATTCCAGACCAACTCAATTTCCGTAATTCTTCTATTAAAAGAAAAGTATTTTATGAGAACTAAAAAAATTATCATAAATATACACAGATACATTCAAATTAGCAAAAAGTTCTTTACATTAATTATCATGTCTTCTCTTAAAATCCAATGAAAACAAAATATATGGCAATTCTATGGATTAATATGACACTGGATAATTACTATCCATAGGGGTAACTATGATAACAGACACTGTGCGATGAGGTAGCTTTCTGGATTATTTCCCAGGTTTTTTTAATATACACGCTTTATATTAATATGAAAGAGATATTCAGCTTTATCGTATAATATGCTGTATTGGGTTTACGTGGTAAAGGTTTGGTAGCAGTGGGCCACAGGGGTGGCTTCTGTGAGAAGATTCCAGAAGCTGCCCCATGTCAGATAAGAGCCAGCTCCAGC
>VXAL01001577.1:58716-72113 GCA_013399475.1 Chauna torquata | reverse complement strand
GCCGCTCGGGGGGAGGAGGCAGAAGAGGGTGGGTGGGGGGAAGGTGTTTTTAGTTTGCTTTTAGTTTCTCACTGCTCTAGTCTGCTAGTGATAGTAATAAATTACATTAATCTCCCTATGTTGAGTCTGTTTTGCCAGTGACGGTAATTGGTGAGCAACCTCCTTGTCGTTATCTCAACCCTTAAGCCCTGGTCCATCGTATTTTCTCCCCCTGTTCCTCTGAGGAGGGGGAGTGAGAGAGCGGTTGTGGTGGAGCTCCGCTGCTCAGCTGAGTAAAACCATCACAATTACATGCACATTTTATTTGAAATATATGCATAACTGTTTTTAAGATGTGCTTTATCCTTATAAGTTACTCATCAGATCACTTTGCAATTTCAAACGATAACACAATTGAAATACCTGCATTCAGTCTCAGCTGAAGTTGTGACATATGAGTCTCCATTAAAAAATGAGCTGGAGAGGAGAGGGGTGAAATCATTCTGACACTTTTATCTCAAAATTAAAATAGTAAGTTCTAGTCTGTAAATTGCCACAGTACCACAATTTTTCGATCCAATTTGCATTAGCTTTTCCTTCAAACACCTGGTTCTTCCCTTTTCCTCTTATGTCTCCTATTGAAGATTCAACTTTCCCACCAAGAAATGCTAAGCACATTCATATTGTTCAGTACCTTGTAACAGAAAATCCATTTAAGTCTGAATTTTCCCCATCTAATACATGATAAAATGACTTTTTTAAATTAAAAAAGTTCCATACTGGGCCAATATGTAACACACAGCATGTTAAAGGGAGTACAGAGTTAGAAGCTAATTTGTCAAGAACACAAAAGATCCACAAAAACCTCTGAATGCCTGGCAGAAGTCAGAAGCTTAACGCAAGCAAACAAATCCAAAAAGGTTTTATGCAAAGAAAAAACTATTTGATTACACACCTAAAAAGAACACATTTCCAAAAAACAGAAGCAAACAAGAAACTTGACAAAACATTGTTAGAAAACAGGTATGATATGTTGTTCTTATAAATGGCCTTGACACAACAAAAATCAAGATGTCAGCTTCCATGACATCCAATACTGAATCCCTCCTAACATCCAAGAAAGAAAAATTCTTCTGTGCATGCCCAGGTGTCTAGCCTTGAAAGCTGTCACCAGACCTATCGGCTCCTGATAGCCACAGAAGCTCCATATCTGGGACCCATATCACAGCTTCAAAAAACCTGGATAACTGCAAGTTGCTCATATTACAGGTATGCACTATCTGGAAGCAGAGAGATATAGAAAGGCTTAAAAAGTGAAGCACTACTTTTCTAACCTGGCAGCTTTCTATATGGGGAAGCTGTTATCCCTTCAACCTGTCCACCAGAAGTTTTCATTTCCTTCCTTTGCTGAAAAATTTTTGCCTCCCCCGGCATCCCCAACATACATGACTTTATTCCAACAGATTCACAAAACTAAAGGACAAATACTAACTAATGTAAGAGATACCAAAAATAACAAGGATGAATGCCAAGTAACATAAAGACACACCAAAAATAACACATTAAGAAGAAACAGGAAAACTGAAAGACACAGTCAGATGGCACAGCTGGAGCAGTAAGCCTACCAAAATACTTGCTATTTGATTCTTATAGTTAGCCCTTCACATTTTAGCTTTTTTTTTTTTTTACTTTTCATTTTAGTATCACTGGAACACCAAACTCATACTTCACTTAGAACCCATATTAATACCAGAGGACTTAACTTTAGCAAGTACATCCACCTTAGCTTTTAATATTCATTTACTACTTCACATCTTGACATTTTTACCCCTTCACATAGCCAATCTGACTCCACTACATCAAGAAATTAACTTCTCTATGATTTAGACAAACAATTCTGCTCAGAAACAAATGTCATCAGGACTTGGTTTCCTCAGTAATAGCACATGACTAAAACACCTTTAAAAATTATCTTAAGATTTTGCAGTATGTAATGCATTCCAAAACCATAATCAGAAATCCAATTATGTTTACACCAGTACTGAAGAGTGAATATTTAGATAGTATTTTATAAGAATAAAAAGCAATTATATGATAAAGGCTTAAACAGAACCTAAAGGAAGGGAAATTATACACAGTACTTAGAATAAAATTAATACATATATAGCTTAATGTTAACACACAATGTACAAGCTTCATCTGATCAAGCAGATTCCAAAAAGCAACAGTATAACTTTGTCCTTTCTTTAATCATTAACACAGCAAACACTTCAGTCTTACTCCAGGTCATCTTTAATAAGCAAGATCAGTATAATATAAAAGACCTATCCGAAATGGATACTGTTAAGACAACATTAAAGACAGAAAAGGCATCCAGTGGTCAAAATGAAGAGTCTAGGTACAAGGTATATTTAAATTCCAAAACATTTTTACTCATCCATTATTGCTAATAATTAAGACAATGGATGAATACAAATAGCCATTTTTATAGGATATCATTTATTTGAGGTGAATGTTCCTACAGTACTTATCCAAATGCAACTATAATTAGGGAAAACATAGGAATATTTGTTAACTACAAGTTTCCTTTAAACTGACTTTTATAATTTTTACATAGTAGTAGTAGGAATGGCTACTACTTTATGAATAAGCTTAAAGCTACTTTTTCTTCCGAACAAATACTCGTGAACTTCACAGCTTTGTTATCCCCCGTTTTCATTCATAATAGTGTCTTGGCCAAGCAGATACCCCTTCAAAATCGTTCTGAAGAAAGGGCTTTGAGTTTTCTTTGTTTGCTGTTGTTGTTGTTGGTTTTAAATTCATAGCATTTTCATACCCACAATATAATGCAGACAAACAAGAAAGAAAAAATTAGGAGCAAATAAAGAACAAATCTAAAGCTACCATACTTGTGCTGCGTAGGGTACAAATAGCCTTCAACCACACAAGAAGTTAATTAATTTTTATTGCCTAGAATGTAGCAGTATAGAAGCATTGATGTGAAGGCGTAGCTCTCAAACCTGGAAATTTACGTCTTGTAAAAAGCCTATATGACTATGTATGTCTACCTCATAGTTCGTAACCCTTTAAATCAAGGCATTAGAAGATTAGAAGAAATTCATCCTCAGCCAACCCTTAGAGAGTACCAAGGAAATGTACTTGCACTTATATCTGAAACCTGTCCTCTATGTAATATCTAATTAAACATTATTTGTCATTGGTTGAAATGTTAGATTATCCCTAGCCAAAGCATAATTTCAATTTATTGTCATTACACTAACTCCCTTCCCTTATAGATTACCCAAGAAATTAGCTGTCCCACTTATGAGCTGAAAACACGCTCCCTAGCACGTTTCTTCAACAGTTTTGATGTCACCTACAAATCAGGCACACATTTTCAGTCAAGCTAGTACTGCAAAATATCCTTGCTTCAATAGAGTTAACCTTTTCTCAAAATTCCAGAACAAGGAAGTACCCTATTACAAATTGTTTGGAAAATGAGCAGTCGTAAAACAAATTCTTACCACAGACATGATCACTTGGCTAAAAGTCTGAGCACTGAAATGTTTAACTTATTGGTTCAGAGCTAAGAGCAGTATCTGTAAAACTCTGCCTAAAAACTCTGTCTCAGATTGAAAGGATACTTTCTGAAGCACCACTGTGAAGCCCAATTACTACTCTGACTTTGAGCTGGCTTATCATTTTACAAAATTCTCTGACCAAGCAAAACATTTACAAATCCCCCCATATTTTACACCAAAAAAACTCCACTTGCTATCACAAGCCAATTGTCATTTCCACTTAGGAGGCAGCATTTACTTTGTAGAAACAGTCTTGGGTTTGGATATCTTATTATGAAGAGATAGTAACATTGTACACAAATGCCTATAATTGACATAATTCATTTAATTTTGGAAAAAATATTTCTATCTGGTTTACTAAAATACATTCAAGCGCATACTTATTCTCTCTGAAGAAGAAAATGTTTAGCGCAATTATTCTAATGGAAGTCTTAGGACACTATGCTTTTAGTGCAGCTGATGTAAAGATTCTTCATATTCCATAAATATTTCATAGGGCATTATACAAAGAAAACACACCATTAATTTACCAGCTTTATAACCCCAAGAGCTATTACTAGAGTTATTACCCACTACAGCTAACGCACACATGGGGAAACAACAAAGTCTACAAGAATTTCTCTTGGAACTACAAGCTCATCATTCTATCACCTACAAATAAATAAATAAATAAATCATGAGATACTAAAGGAGTTCAAAATTCCTCTGTATGCATTATTCATTTTCGATACAGCTGTTATTTCATTGAGATTACTGTAAACGGCTACATGAAGTGATGGCCTGCATGAACAATTCCACGATAGATATGATAAACTAGATTTACATGTTTTATGTGCCTATAACATAAATTCCTCGGATAATTTAACTATATAAAGCTAGAAAATTCTTTCAAGAGCACAGATTCACGGAACTGCAGCTCCCCCAACCGCATGTTATAGTACAGGCAGAACATATAGAAACTAGCTTTAATAAAGGGCTTGTTATTACTATGGCAACCACAGCAACTGGTTTCCAAAATGAATAATGGCTCTGTTAGGCGCTTCATTAAATTTTTTTTCAAGCAAACACTGCCCTTAATCTTCTCAATGGAACGAACAGTTATTCTGAATGCATGCAGAAAACAGAGAATAAAGTCCAAGCAAATGTCGTAAATACATGGTAAGACCCTTTTCAGGACCTTTGCTAGAAGACAGCAGGAAAGTACAATTTGCCAGCTATTTTGTGTAGAGAGCTGGAGAAGCAGAAGTAAATGAGGCTGGTGTTAGAAGGTAAGGGAAAGCAAGCGAATAGAAGATTAGGAGAAGAAAGGCAAAAGGAAGACTACTAAATCCACTAAGAAAGAATTGTTAACAGGTGAAGCCAACAATGTAAATACTGAGCCACAAAATCCATTTATCAAAAAGAACGAGCATTAGAGAGCTTCTCCCACTAAAAAGCGAACAAACAAACAAAAAACCCAGTAAGTCAACCTACAATGTACATTTGTTTCCAATTTAAGAGAAACAAAGGCCTCCTTTCTTTCCATCGTTTCCCTCACTGTGTTTGGCTAAAGAGGAAAGCTGCTGATAAACTCTATGATATACAGAAAAAAGAGGATCCTGACCAGACAAAGAATCTCACATGGAATTACACCTAATGGGATAGTTACACTCTTGGATCACTTCCTCCACATGAACTCAAAGCCAAACTTCAGAAAGTCAAATGAATGCACAGGCAATCTAACAAAATAATTAAGGTGAATGAATTGACTTAGTCATTCAAAACAGTTTATAGATTGCATTTCAGCTACTGAGCTCCATGCCACTTTCAGGCATCTGACATTTTAGTATTTCCTACCTTTGAGAAGAACTAATGTCCGATGATCAGTTCAAAGTGAGAAGACTACTAGGATTGCAGTGCATTCCTCCTAAATGTTTCATGGATTAGGAAAGCCAGGAAAGAAGGTCAAATTTCAGTTTGTGGCCAAGCACTGAGGGAGCTGGAGAAGTTAAATTTAGCTAACAGTTCACAAAAAAAAAAAAAAGAAAGAAAAATTTCTAGCATGTATGAGAAATCCTTTTACTCGTCTTAAACACCAGCCCTAACCAAGCACAAATATCCAGCTGTCAAAGAACCTTGTCTATGCCTACACTGAATATAAGACTTCCAATAGAATCATTGGAGCAAAGGCTGATAACTAAAGCAGTAAGAGCTACAAAATTTTTAAACATTCAGGATCAGGCTTAAAAGCTTTTCCCTAATTTCCCACTTCTATTACAACAAATTCCTGTAAAATGCTAACTCATAACCCCTAATCCACACAAGTTTTTCCTCAATTGACAGTGAACATTCATTGCATGACAAGAGTATTTTTCCATTAGTGTTAAAAGAAGTCTGAGGCCATTTCTAAACAATAATCACTATCAGGAAGACAGCATAGCAGGATACACAGTGAAATATGCTCTACTGTGATTACTTTCCCAGGCAATAACAGCTTAACACATATTTTTATATATATCAAAGTTTAGAAGTATGCTTTGATAGAAAACACTTTTCATATTTAAGCTTTCTTCCATGTACTTCTAAAACAAATACAATAATTCTTCCTTTAATTTACACCAGCCTCTGTTCCAGGTTAAGTTGGTAAACATAACTATCTTAATAAGCAATAGGCTTTCATACTGAAAAAAACAGAGCAGTAAGAAAGAAAAAAAAGTAATGCAAGACTTGATTGCAGGAAAATGTAATTATTTTTTAAAGGACTTCTGCAGTTACATCTTACAGCCAGGAAAGTTAAGTAACAATTCTGTCTTTCTTCTAGGCATTCTGCACAATCTGAACTATTAAGCTTTAATTTCAAAGGGTGCTTCTTCAGAGGTATGTTTGAAGCTTACACAATTTCTATTGCAAAACAATTTCCAGCTATACTCCATAAAAAAACAGATTTTAATCTGTTTGCATGTGTAAAGAATGCTATCCTCTGAAGGAGACATTTAACACACTATTTCAAGATTTCAGAAAGTATGCACCAGATCTAGTAATCTTATGAAAATTTCATATTCTAACTTAGGTTCTGGGTTTTTTTTCACCATCAAAAAAAAACATCATCACAGGGACAAAGTATCAACCCATTTTCTGGAGATGACAGCTAATTCCTATAAGGCAAAACACTTGCAGAAAGATTAATATGCCAATTTCTCAATGGATGCAAAAAATCAAGTTGCTGCTAATGAACTAAATAACTACGAATTTTCTATTTGATTAAAGGGACAGTGGCAAAAAAAAATAAAAAAAATAAGATGAATTACACCTCCCAAAGCCTCTGTAAACTGACTTAACAAGTAGGATGTGCCACTCATTACAAACACATCCATTCTTAATCTTGATGATCAAAAGTTTCAGAGACCACAGAAAGTTAAAAGTTCCCAACAGCCTTATTGGTGACAATCCTAGTAATCTCCTCCCATGCTGCACCATTTGCACGATGGTATAGGAGGCAATCAAGGCTGCTCCCTCAGAGCATCTATGACTATCACAGAGAATGCTGAACTTCTTTCCCTGAGTCTCCTTTAATATGATAATGCAGATTTCACGTAACGTCTGCATATGTTCAGCTTTCATGATGCTATCAGGTAAGAAAGGGAGATAGCAAACCTAACAAACAAACAACAAAAAAAACCCACAGCCCAAGAATACTTCATCACATAGTACCTTTCTTTCTCCCAACTCATCCAGAGCGAAAAAATCCTTCTGAATGATCTTGTCCATCACATGTTCAGGCTTAAAGATGGTTTCTCAACAGCTGATCATAAATCAATACAATGAGCGGTATGGTCTTCTAAAACTTTATCTGGCATGCAAGAAACTTTTAGTTAAATGAATTCTGCAATTTGTAGTAGAATATTGTGTAATTCCCATGCTTTTTAATGATCAAATAAAGGTAACTACCAAAGTAAGTTTTGTGTGTACAATAGGAATTTGGATGATAATTTTTGGATGATATTTTTTCCAATGGTAATCCCACAGCATCAGTTGAAGATTAGGTCCACAACATAATGCTCTATATTCAAATCCATTTGGAAATAGAATTAGTACANGCGGCCCCCCCGCCTTTGCCCCGGTCAGCCCCCCCAGTTTTATTGTTCAGCATGACGTCATATGGTATGGAATATCCCTTTGGTCAGTTTGGGTCAGCTGTCCTGGTCCTGTCCCCTCCCAGCTTCTTGCCCCAGCCTCCTCGCTGGCAGGGCAATACGAGGAGCTGGAAAGTCCTTGGCTCTGTACAAACACTGCTCTGCAGCAACTGAAAACATCACCATTATCTTCATCAAAAAATCCAAAACACAGCATTGTGTGAACCTCCACAAAGAGAATTTAACTCTATCCCAGCCAAAACCACGACAGAACTCTACATCTTGCTGAAAAGAAGATGAGTATAACATGGGAGTTCTAAAGATTATGCTAAGAATGCATTAATTTTTGAGTGGTGTTCAGATTAATGTTTATAATCTAGAATGCTCTCCATTGGCTTCAGCAAAAAAGGAGAACCAGTTTCACTCTTTAAGTCATGCTGCTGCAATTAATAAAACACAAATAAGAGCTCCTCAATTTATATGTATTTCCTGAAAGAAGTCCAGAAACTAGGAACTACTGCTCTTCTGTATAGTCTACAGTGTCCCATATTCATTAATCAAGTTATACCAAATACCAAAGCTCATGAAGGAGGGGGTGGGGAAGCAAAGATTTGGCATCTTGCCTCCTTTTCCAGAACTGAGAAAAGGGGAAGATTATTTCTTTTGTTAATGGGATCTGCAGCTGTTCAATCTTAGTCTTTTTTTTTTTCTTCAAAGTCTTTTTTTTCCTTCAAAAAGAAAATTTAATTCAATAATAGGTGGTATTTGGAACAGGAGTCTCCTTGTTAAAAAGACGACTCCTTGTCTTCTTAACAACTCTTTGTTAAAAAGAAAAGGATGCAAATCTACAATTTTTCTACCCAAAGGAGGTGGTGATTCCTACTACAATTTTTGTCCATTCACTTCCAGAAACTATTTCTTGGTTGAGTAATTTCCACCAGGTAAGTATAATCAACATAGAGATGTTTAATACAACCCAAAAAGAACACCAGAACTGTATAACAACATCATGCAATTCAGTAGCAATCTCTTGGAATCGGATAAAGCTTACAATTCAAATTGCTTTAACCTATATCATGCCAGACAACTGATATCTCATACAATATGTTCGAACTGCTAAATACAAAAACTAATACTATAGAGTCTGCACTAGATTGCAGTTAGATTGGATACTGAAAAAATGTATTTTTGTTTTTCTATTACCGTGTACCCTGATGTCTGGCTGAGCAACAACAACAAAAAAATTTAAACAATCCTTGGCCATACTGTGAGATCAAAAGAAATTAGAACTGTAAAGCCTTCCACTACAATAAAGAACTATTTAAATGTCAGGGAACCTAAAATTTTACAATATTGAAGAGAGACAAATGTGACTGATGTAAATATTTATTGATGTTTTCAGATAAATCAAACGGATAAAGCTATGACTAGCTCAGTTCTGAAGGTTACAAGGCAGATGTGTATGGCTTCTGTCACTGTACCAATGTATCCTGAAATGAAAATGATGATGTTCTTCACTTTTTCCTACTTAGACAAGAATATTACAAAAGAGGTGGTTCTCCCACTATATTTAGCACTGGTGCAGCTTCATGTTGAATATTGTGTGGAGTTCTGGGCTCAACCATATAAAAGGTATATGAAGATACCTGAATGCATCCAGAGGAGAGCAGCAAAGCTGGTAAAAGGGTTGGATGTCCTATGAGGAGAGGCTGAGGACACTGGGGTTGTCTAGTCTGGAGAAAAGAAGACTGAGAGGTGACCTCATTGCTCTCTACAACTTCATGAGGATGGGAAGCGGAGAGGGAGGTGCTGGTCTCTTCCCTCTGGTAGCCAATGATAGGATGCACAGGAATGGCACAAAGCCACCCCAGGGGAACTTCAGACTAGATAGCAGAAAACATTTCTTTACCATGAGAGTGGTCAAACACTGCAACAGGCTTCCTAGAGAGGTGATTGATCATAGAATCGTTTACGTTGAGATCACCAAGTCCAACCGTCAACCTGACCTTCCAAGTCCCACCACTAAACCGTGTCCCTTGGTGCCATGTCCACACATCTCTCAAATACCTCCAGGGCCGGGGACTCTACCACTTCCCTGGGCAGCCTGTTTCAATTCTTGATCACCCTCTCCATGAAGAAATTCTTCCTAATATCCAATCTAAACCTTCCCTGGCATAACTTGAGACTGTTTCCTCGCATCCTACCGCTTGTCACCTCAGAAAGGAGACCAACACTCTCCTCACTGCAGCCTCCATTCAGGTAGCTGTAGAGAGCAATGAGGTCTCCCCTCAGCTTCCTCTTCTGCAGACTAAACAACCCCAATTCCCTCGATTGCTTCTCATATGTCTTGTTTTCTACTCCCTTTGCCAGCTTCATTGCTCTTCTCTGCACACACTCGAACAACTCAATAACCTTCTTGTAGGGAGGGGCCCTAAACTGAACACAGTACTCAAGGTGAGGTCTCACCGGTGGCACATACAAGGGGACAATCATTTCTCTAGTGCTGCTGGCCACACTAATTCTGATGCAGGCCAGGATGCCATTGGCCTTCTTGGCCACCTGGGCACACTGCTGGCTCACGTTCAGCTGGCTGTCAACCAGCATTCTCAGGTCCTTTTCTGCCAGGCAACTTTCCAGCCACTCTTCCCAAGTCTATACTGCTGCATGGGGCTGTTATGATCCAGCACCCAGCACTTAGCCTTGGTTAAATGCCATACAACTGTAAGCAGCCCATCAATCCAGCCTATCCAGATCCCTCTATGGAGCCTTCCTATCCTCAAGCATATCAACAGTCCCACTTAACTTCGTATTGTCTATGAACTTACTCAGGGTGCATTCGATCCCCTCACCCACATCACTGATAAAAATGTTAAACAAAACTGGCCCCAGTACTGATCCCTAGTGAATGTCACCAGTGACTGGTGCAATGGGATTGAACTCCATTCACCATGACTCTTTGAGCCCAGCTCTCCAGCCAGTTCTTCACCCAGCAAACTGTACACTTGTACAAGCCATGAGTAGACATCTTCTCCAGGAGAATACTGCAGGAAACAGTGTGATGCTCCATGCCTGTCAGTGTTCAAGAGGCATTTAGATAATGCCCTTAATTGATGTTTTAACTTTTGGTCAGCCCTGAAGTGGTCAGACAATTGGACTTGATGATTGTTGTATGTCTCTTCTAACTGAACTATTTTAATTCTAATTACATAGAGCGGAAAAAAAAAATTCATTTTAAACAAATACGGACTTTTCAGATATGCTGAGATTGAAACGTTTGCTGTATTTAATTTCTTTTTTTGTTTTGCCAGTGGATATAAAGAGAATTGAAATAACTGAAAAAGTATTAGAAAAGATAAGGTACTCAAATTAAATTACAAATGTCATAATACAAAAGGGTTTTATTCTGGTTCGTTTGCTTGGGTAATCTTGAAGGTACAATTAAAGGAACAGAAGGAGTTACAACTACTGTCATACTGAGTACCTTCTATATGACCAGTCTATGACTTTGGAACTCTTCTAACTTCCCATGATTCGTTCTTGACAGACACATTTTATTAAAAGTTTGCTAGCTCTATAGCCAACCTCAACGGCAGAGCAAATAACTACTACAACTATGCTGCAACTTTCGTAACCTCTTTAAAGAAAGAACTTACTTTAAATAACTGCAATAACACTTTCTAATTTATCTTCTTTGAAGATATAAATTTAGCAAAGAACATAATTTTCCTCTAATACATATGCTAACAATATTATCTGCCTTTCAGGAGTTACAGTCCCAAATTACTAAACGAATTATTTTAACTGATATTTTGAACACTACAAAACTGAGGCATGGAGTCCAGTGGCAAGCGGCGGTCCTCAGGGGCTGGTATTGGGACCAGCCCTGTTTGACATCTTTGTCAGTGACATGGACAGTGGGATTGAGTGCACCCTCAGCAAGTTTGCTGATGACACCAAGCTGCGTGGTGCGATCGACATGCTGGAGGGAAGGGATGCCATCCAGAGGGACCTTGACAGGCTTGAGAGGTGGGCCTGTGTGAACCTCATGAAGTTCAACGAGGCCAAGTGCAAGGTCCTGCACCTGGGTTGGGGCAATCCCAAGCCCAAATACAGGCTGGGCAGAGAATGGATTGAGAGCAGCCCTGAGGAGAAGGACTTGGGGGTGTTGGTGGATGAGAAACTCAACATGGCCTAGCAATGTGTGCTTGCAGCCCAGAAAGTCAACCATATCCTGGGCTGCATCAAAAGAAGCGTGACCAGCAGCTCGAGGGAGGTGATTCTCCTCCTCTGCTCTGCTCTCATGACACCCCAGCTGGAGTACTGCATTCAGCTCTGGGGTCCCCAGCACAAGAAGGGCATGGACCTGTTGGAGCGAGTCCAGAGGAGGGCCACGAGGATGATCAGAGGGCTGGAGCGCCTCTCCTGTGAAGAGAGGTTGAAAGAGTTGGGGTTGTACAGTCTCGAGAAGAGAATGCTCCAGGGAGACCTTATAGCAGACTTCCAGTGCCTAAAAAAGGCCTACAATAAACTGGAGAGGTATTTTTTTTTCACAAGGGCATGTAGTGATAGGACAAGGGGTGATGGTTTTAAACTAAAGGAGGGCAGACTCAAATTACATATAGGGAAGAAATTCCTTATTGTGAGGGTGGTGAGGCACAGGAACAGGTTTCCCAGAGAAGCCGCGGATGCCCCATCCCTGGAAGTGTTCAAGGTCAGACTGGATGGGGCTTTGGGCAACCTGATCCCTAGGTATGGAAGGTGTCCCTGCCCACAGCAGTGGGGTTGGAACTAGATGATCTTTAAGGTCCCTTCCAACCCAAACCATTCTATGATTCTGTGATTTAGATAGATAGACATATACAGACACCTGAGATCTGATATTGGAGACATTATAGAAAAAGAGGAAAAAATAAAAGGAAGGAAAAAGTTAAAAAAAAATTCGGGATTGATCTAATACAGAGCAAAGAGTTAAAAAGCCCTAACAGCAAAACCCACAACAAGTACACTGGAAAATAAACACATTCACTGTTCAAACATTGTTTGAACTCACTTTCATCTATTCTACTCCGAAGAAATATGAAAAACATTTAAATACAGCAATATACTGAGTTGCTTCCACTTGCAGGAAAATGTAAGAAAGGGAATATTTTAATTAACAAGATGAAGAAGGAAAATAACCAAACACTAATTTGCTGAAATAATGTTTCATTTTTTAATGGCTTTTATATAGTATTTAGCTCTTAAAACAAACTACAAATCAAGACATACTGAAACTACCTATATAGTAGCTACTATATATTCAGTCCTAAATTCTAGATTTATTTAAATCTAGACTAAATACCAGTCAAGTAAACTTTGAGTATGTATGATGGAAAGAAAATATGAAATGAAACTATGAACATAAAAAGCACGAAGGAAAAATAGCCAAAAGGCTATCTTTTTAAGTTAAATCACTGTGGCCCAAAAATAGAGGCTGTTCATTTCAGTCAACCTTTTCAACACAAAAAATACAAAAACTTAAAAGTAAGCCAGACAGAAAGTGAGAGTAAGTAGTAGAAGACAGTAAACAGTAAGACTGTCTTTAAATGTAAAAAGGGGTATATCAGCTGAGATTTTCAATGTATAAAAAGATATGTCAACAGAAGAGAGAGACCTACTGAAAAAAAAAGTTGGCATCTTGTTCTTGTGTAAAATAGTAAAAGTAGTGAATAGGAAAAAAAAAAAA
>VXAL01001577.1:14614-57994 GCA_013399475.1 Chauna torquata | reverse complement strand
TGGTGAGGCACAGGAACAGGTTTCCCAGAGAAGCCGCGGATGCCCCATCCCTGGAAGTGTTCAAGGCCAGACTGGATGGGGCTTTGGGCAACCTGATCCCTAGGTATGGAAGGTGTCCCTGCCCACAGCAGTGGGGTTGGAACTAGATGATCTTTAAGGTCCCTTCCAACCCAAACCATTCTATGATTCTGTGATTTAGATAGATAGACATATACAGACACCTGAGATCTGATATTGGAGACATTATAGAAAAAGAGGAAAAAATAAAAGGAAGGAAAAAGTTAAAAAAAAATTCGGGATTGATCTAATACAGAGCAAAGAGTTAAAAAGCCCTAACAGCAAAACCCACAACAAGTACACTGGAAAATAAACACATTCACTGTTCAAACATTGTTTGAACTCACTTTCATCTATTCTACTCCGAAGAAATATGAAAAACATTTAAATACAGCAATATACTGAGTTGCTTCCACTTGCAGGAAAATGTAAGAAAGGGAATATTTTAATTAACAAGATGAAGAAGGAAAATAACCAAACACTAATTTGCTGAAATAATGTTTCATTTTTTAATGGCTTTTATATAGTATTTAGCTCTTAAAACAAACTACAAATCAAGACATACTGAAACTACCTATATAGTAGCTACTATATATTCAGTCCTAAATTCTAGATTTATTTAAATCTAGACTAAATACCAGTCAAGTAAACTTTGAGTATGTATGATGGAAAGAAAATATGAAATGAAACTATGAACATAAAAAGCACGAAGGAAAAATAGCCAAAAGGCTATCTTTTTAAGTTAAATCACTGTGGCCCAAAAATAGAGGCTGTTCATTTCAGTCAACCTTTTCAACACAAAAAATACAAAAACTTAAAAGTAAGCCAGACAGAAAGTGAGAGTAAGTAGTAGAAGACAGTAAACAGTAAGACTGTCTTTAAATGTAAAAAGGGGTATATCAGCTGAGATTTTCAATGTATAAAAAGATATGTCAACAGAAGAGAGAGACCTACTGAAAAAAAAAGTTGGCATCTTGTTCTTGTGTAAAATAGTAAAAGTAGTGAATAGGAAAAAAAAAAAAAACAGGAAGTTTTCCGGTGTTACCCAGATAACCCAGATACTAGAGCACAACAAGAAAGATGCAAGTTAAGGACTCTATCCATAATACCATAAAAGGGATCATTAATAGTCAAAAAGACAATTGTCAGTAACAAAAAACTAAAACATGACAAACTTTTCAGATTAGGAATATGATGTTTTACTATGTTAATAGTTACCATGTAATGCAATGACTAATCTCAATCAAATATCCTGACAAAAGGAGAAATAAATTTTCCAGAGACAAACTACACAAAATCCTTTCAGAAACTGTTTCAAGAACTTATCACCTAATTATGATGAAAAATAATAAATTATCACCTTTAAATTGAAATATCCCACTAAAGCAGTAATCAGAATAAACGCCGATTATTACACGAAACCACAAGTTATTACACCAAGGCACAGAAAATAGGAAAACAAAATACTAATCTTGCTGACAGCAATTAACATAAGAAAACATTTAAGGATATTTAGCACTGACATCCTTCAAAAGATTTTTAATTAAAAAAAAAAAGTTGTTCCAAAGCCTACTGATAGAGTACTGACTTTTGTTTTTTTGTTTTCTTTTTAATTCTTGTTTCTTAGCTGAAAAATGCAAGCATGTTTTGCAGATAAGCCGACTATCAGAGAGGAAACCTTTTGGTGATAACAGTTTAAGAAGACAGATATGATTTACGGCATGTCAGATGAAACAGGAACAAGACAGACTTTGTTCCTTGTATACTACCTATCAACAAACTGGAAGAATATACACAAATGTGATCAACTACATGTGATTCAAAACTGCAGGAGGCAATAAAACTCTAAATGACATGGATGGACCAGGAACATACAGACAAATGGCTATGCAGTTCAGTGCAGAGAAATTAATGAGGCTGGGAAGAAAATTAGTCAAGTTCATTTTGATTAATATTTTGTACAGTTATTGAAACTTTCCAACAACATCAGTTTGACAAACAGTTTTAAAGGACATAGCAGATTGCTGTTACAGACTACTGTATTTATGAACCATAAACAAATAAAATGATAATTGCTGTGTTCAATCAGGTTTAATATACTTTCTGGAATGTGTGAACAACTGTAAGCACTAGAAAAGTAAACCCTACTTTTCAAGTTGCTGCAACAATACAGATGACCACTGTGGCAGAAAAAAAGAGATACATGTGCTAAGTTTTCTTTAAAAATTTCCTTTCCAGAGAACTATCCTAGAATTCTGTTACACAGAGGCAACCAGATACTGCTATGAGATAATTGGGAATAATTAACAACCTTTGAGAAAATTCCTTTAAGGAATTATTTTTTACCAATAGATTAATGAAAGGTTCTGCTACCCTTTACAAATTTTGTAAGACTTCACATTATCTACTTCTTCTATAGCAAAGGACTGGCTAGAAGAGAGCACATCAGTCAGCAGCATGTGATGCTTTCAGCAAAGCAAAGTTTTTTTTAGCAGCTTTGTTAGAATGAGTAAAAACAAGAAGATGAGTTTAGAAAAACGCAACAAAATAGAACTTTTGATGATGAGTACAGTATACAGCAATATGAATAAATTAAGATAGGAATGATTTACCATTTTCACAGGTGCATTTACAGGGCTTTTTACTATTTTTACTAAGGCTAAAAACTTCAACATGCTAACTTGTTCAAATTGGAATGCAATGTGATTAAGTAGGAAGAAAAGTCACCTTGACGCTCAGAACAACTTTACATCTTAAGAAATGAGTTGTTTTGACTTTGAAATACTTGATATACATGAGCTATGTTGCATAACGGTAGCATTAAAACATTATGAAGCTTTATTAAAATCAAGAGAACAGTGCATCAAGTTTACTGTTGGTTGTTTGATTTAAATACACATGTTTCTGACATCAATTACATATTCATCAACTATACATGTATAAAAAAAGGCAGAAAATTAGTTGAAGACAAAGAGGGAGTTAAAGATGTGCTTTAACAAGTTATTCTTTAAATCGATGGTACAAAACCCATCATATACTGGCTATGTTGAGGTTACAAGTATGAGATGACTTGTTTGTTGTTTTAAGTCAGTCTCATTTTATCAACATAATTTGCTTACATTATGTTTGCACAGCGAACAACTCCCTAAAACATTCTACCAGACTATTTAAAACACTAGTCTAAAAAATTTGACAGAATTAAACAATTCGGAAATGTGACAGACACAGCAGTACCGTCCCTCTTGAATATTTAAAGAGGAAGTTAAAGGAAAGAGAAATTTCTTCTCAATCTCCCTCTGCAGCTTTGTTAAAAGTCCCCTCCACTCCTGTTAAAGCAACCATTTGCAAAAGATTCTGAGAACCAAAAGCCCATCTTCATTCAGTAAAACAAGGTCCACTACAAGGAAAGGCAAGGCTTGACATGAAGTACATATACATCAGATTGACTACAAGGCAAGAATAAACATAGGTAGATTGCACAAAAGGAATGTAAATTCTTCTCTCTCAATAACCTGGCCTGTAGTACCATTAGTGGGAGGCTACACAGACACATTGGCCCTACAATCTATTCTGTAGCTGTGTGCTAAGCACAGCTGTATTGCCATCTCCGGTCCTACCCTGCTTCCTGAATTCGCACCCAGTATACCTCAACATGATCAAATTGATGGGGGTCTGTCCTCAAGTTGTTCTCCAACCAAAACTGCTTCTTACAGCAGGCCCCTTTCTACCAGCCCACGCTTCTTGCTGCAACATGATTCAGCTTGTTTAGCAGCTTTTATTTCATAATTTTAACTTCATGAGATTAAGCTCCCCATTCTTTGCATTATATTAGTACTTGGAAGCGTGTTGTCAGGGTTCTTGAATGCCTCTCTCCTGCAGCACAAATCATATACCTCAAATTATTATTTCTATAGGAATTTGTTTTTTTTCTTTTTATATAGCTAACTACCCCCAACATCCAATTCACGTTATACTTTCCCCATTTATATTAGAGGTAATAACACTACAGGAATAGACAAATAAAAAGTGCCAAATGGAAAAAAGGGATATCGTTTGCATCTGTTTGTCACACAAACAACAAAAATACCTGCAGGACAGAAGTAAAGTGGGTTAGGAGGGCTTACGGGAAGATTCAGAACAACTACAAGGGCAATCAAACTACAAGAGTGAGTTTATTAGTTCAGCTGTACAAAACATTAGAAATGAGTTAAAGACACTTTTGAGCCATAGAAATAGACTCTTTATTCACAAATAAGAGTTAAGTAACCTAAAAGAATGAATTGTTTTATATCCTGAGAATTCTAGGGCTTTCTTCCTTCCTTTCCTAGCTCATGTTCTTTATTTCCTCATATCAGACTGTGCCTCACGCAACTATTTGTACATGGTGTCTGCTGGATAAAACCATATACAAACTTTAAGAATGGCTTTGTCATCACATATTTATGTAATTACTACCAGAGGATTCAATTTCTGACTACAGTATATTCTTGGTATATTATTTTTCTCAATGTGTAAACTGATGGGGCTGATGTAAAGTTGTAGAAGCAGGTAGGTTCCAACACAACCTATGGACCAAATCCTGACTTCAAAATCCATTTGTTGACTTCAGTGGCTAAAATAATCTTCACTTCCAAATTTATACGTACAATCCACCTTTTTGAGAACTCTTGAGTTTTATGGTGAAAGAGAACGCTCTCTTTCACAACTTGTAGTTGACAAACATGACTAACATTGCTTTTTACACTGTCTCTGTAGGATAACTATTATTCAAGTGTGAATGAAAGGATTTCAATGTCATTTGTGTTCCTTTGTGTGCTCAATCTGTGTTGACTTCTCACATTACGATAGGAAAAAAAACTCAAGGCGAAAATGCATAATGACACTGTTTCAGTCCACAGATTTTTTTTTTTAAATATTGCTCTGAAAATACCTGTCCCAGTCTCTCTCAACAACATGCAGAATTTATCAAGAAAAAGTCAGAGATACTTTGCTGCTGCTATTACTACTACTGCTTCCAAGCAAAGCCAACACTACTACATAAGATACAGAAACGAGCAGAAATTTTTGCCGAAATGTCTCCACAATGACTGCTCACTAAGTCAGTCCATCAAGATAAACAACACCCCCCTCCCCCACATAAGAGAATGAGCCAGCTGCAACAGAATAGCTACCCGTCACTTCACTACTCACTACAAATTTTAGCTTGGAACCCATTACCTAGTTCTACCTCAGTTCATTTTCGGTATTACCCTGAACAACAACAACAATCTACGTAGTTTCCCGGACTACTTCTTGTCATCAAGAATCCTTCTTAAACATAATCTTCATTGTAACATGGAACTAAAACAAGCATCTCCCAAAAACGCATACACACATGCGCACACTGAATTCTGATGAACCATATATACAGTCATATGCCTACACGTTGTATATGTACGTATGCATACATGCACACTTTTCCTAATATATACATGTAACATAATCCCAGCACTACCATCACATATAATGTACTACTTTTATCTTCATGATCGTCAAGAGTTTGTGCGTCATCAATAAATATTTCTTTACATTTCTTCCATAAAGAAAAAAACATGTATTTATAGATTAGGAAGTGCTATTGGGTATATCCCAGCTACAAACAAAATTCAAAATATTTGTATCAAAATTTCAAAACTGGACTCAATTTTAATTCACACTTAACATCAAATTCTGTACCAATTTACGTTTCTACAGCAAGAGAAAGAATGAGCTTCCCATAAACAGATGTAGAAAAGGCATAATTTTACTGGAATCTGCAAGAAAGAATACTGAGAGCTTATTCGAGGTGCTTCACATTTTAATAATGACATCAAGAGCAATATACTCAAATTTTGTATTCCTATGTACATTTCTGTGAGATTTAGAAACTTCAATGGGGGAAAAAAAGTTCTAACATTGATTAAACTCTCTCTGTAGTCAGGGTGACGGTACTCCTAATAACAGATGAAATTTTCTATCATTACTAAAATATTTTACTTTAATTCCTAAGTTTCATTTACTAGGAAAGTATTCTCATCTAGTTAGGCAACAAAAGTGAAATGGGAAAGTTTGAATTAAACCTTGTCTTCTCTCTTATTTTGTAACCTTTTGTAAGCAAGGTTTCTACCATTACAATACTCTGTTAAAAAAAAAAAAGTAAGTTTTCATGTCAGTCACAATCACATAAAACATAATATCTGTCTGATCAAAGGAAGAAAAAGTGATATTTGATTATCATTTGCAAGCTTATGCAAAATATGGAATTTGTTTTTAACACCTCAGAGTTTATTCACAACTGCATTTAATAAGAACGTTATGTAACTCACTGAAGTATTAAGTCTGGTCCAGTTAGTATTGCTTCCATAGTTTTACTTCACTAGCATCAATCTCACAATAAGACACATCACAGAATGGAAAAAAAAGTCATAACCTGGGCTATATTGTTACACCTTAGAATTCTCATGAGTATTATAGCAAAAGGAAGCCTTAATTCGAGAACTGCAAATATGCAGTTCCTATGTCCTTTCGTAAGTTTCCTGAAAATATCTTCCCGAATTGTGTAACTCAAAGTCATTTTATTTGTTAATTTGACATAAACTCCTACATCTAAGTGACTAGCCAAGTTCTCCAAATGCAGTACAGTATTTCTACTTGCTCGGATTTTCACTTGGGATACAAAGCCATTTGATTCTGCAATACCCTCTCAAGACTTATACTTACTAATTAATCAGCAGCTAAAAAAGTCTAGTGCACAAAGGTAACAGTCAAGATATCTGACAATACATTTGTTTTCACATTAACATGTCAGCGTTCACAGATGAGGCACGGAACTACAGTATCGGTCTGAACATGAAGAATGGACTCGGAGTATACAAGCAGTAATACCTCCATGCCTAATCATTTTTTCACATTCATATTTCTCAGCATCATTCTTATACTGCATGCTGTTTCATTATCGGGCTTTAACACTAAACACAGGTAATTATACTTTGTGGTTTGTTTTTGTTTTTGTTTCTTTTCCCCCCCAGAAATTTGTTCAGTAAGAAGAAATAATGTGAGATAGGACAGACAAGAAACCATCTAACGTACTACTTATTAGTAGGATGCATGCAAACTGCATATTACAAGCATGATAACTACAACCATTCAATTACATTTTATCCCTCTTTTGCAAGATCAATTCTAAATGCTGAAAGAATTAGATCCAAACCAAACCATCAGGAAAAACAGTATATCAATCAGGAAAGTTTTCTAGTTTAAAAGTTATTTAGACAGAATACATAGCTTATACAAGAAATACTCACCAAGATCTGTGTTGGGTCCAGCAAGTAACTGATTAAATTTGTCTAATCGGGACGCTTCTCTTTCAGTTAATGCGGGAGTAACTGAGATATTGAAGTCTGCCATTCCACTCACCAAGGGAGGTGTGGAAGTTTGTGGAAGGGACTGTGATCTCTGCATGGAAGAATTTTCACTAGCATTATCTGACGGGAGAAAAAAGCGTAACAGTTAGCCTTGGCTAGTAAGACGACTACTAATAACTTGAATTTAACTTTTAAATTTAAAATAGAATTCTGTTTTGGAGAAATATAAGCTCAATCGTAACAGAATCTTGAACTTCAAATAACTTGGATTTAACAGAAGCATTCCTCTTCCAAGCAGTATTCCACAACTAAAACACATCAATTAGAGATCACACTAACAGCAAGACTAATTTATTTCTAACAGCACTGTGCTATTGAAAGCTGTTTCTATCCCCCTCACCATTCCTAAAAGACAAACTGGGAAATCATTGCAATTGGTTGCTTTAAAATTCATACAAAAAACATAGACCAGCTCACATGAGGATGAACTTCCCAGTTCATAATTTTGTGAATAGTTTTTCTCCAGTTTTTCAATATATTTTATACAGTGGCATTTTAATAACAATTTTTCTACAATAGTACAAATATTATTAATTGCATACATCTTGGTGCAGTTAACCATTAAAATACATTCAATAGTGCAACTTCCTCCAAAAAATTGAAGATGTATCAAGTCTGAAAATGAAATTTAATTATTCTTTCCTCACATATGTATTTCTCATCCACAAGCTTTACGGTTTAGTACAGAGCACAGTACAGTATCTCCCTCAAATAAACTAATACTGATTAATAATATTTACCTGTGATAAAGGTTGGGAAGTTAATGGCCTAAAAGACAAATATTATAGCTCTCCTCACTTGATTTTCAACATCTTTTTTCATTTCTTAACATACCTGATGAACCTGATGTATGACCTTCACTGACTGATTTAACAAGCCTATTATCACCACATGCAATTGAAGTCAGCTCTGCAGATTCTACTTGTTTTTCTTCCTGTAGGTGCTCTTCCAGAAATTTATGCTGTTCTTGTAACTTGCTGTGATTCTGAATTACTTTGTGAGCCGTTTCCATGACCACTTCTGTATTTAAGTTTTCAGCAGCTATTGCTAAGAGTTCATCATCATCATCACCAAGATCCCAAGCATCACTTGTGTTACTTTCAAACTCTTGGAAGGTGCTGACTTTCTTTAGTTTCACTGGGGTTGTAGGTGGTTTTGAACCTGGTTTTATCAAGCTGTTAAAAAACAAAGAAACAATGTTTAGAGAACTAAACATAGAATAAGCAACACACCATGGATAGGGCCAAAAAAAAAAAAAAAACCCTCAGAAGTCTGTGCTTGACATTATATAGGTAGTAAATATTTATCTCCCTCCACTGAAGTTGCTGCTACATCCAACACTGACAGAATATGACAGAATATTTTCAGGAACAAAGGCAGGTAACAACCTGACTCTTCCTGGCTTTGAATGCAAGCTGAACAAATCATTCCTTCCCTTGCCTTCAAAATACATAAATAAATAAAGCCCAAAGTCAAATAAAAGGAATACTGCTGTAATACTTTATAAGACAGACAGGACACATTACAGTTCTCTTGCTTTATGAACTTCTGTAGAGGTTTCAGGCCTTTAAATGCAATTGCTGCATAACGACACAGCAGCAGTAATCAAGCCATCAGGTCTAGTTCTAAGTCATCGTATGCAATCATGTAATGTAATCACTGTCATAAACAAATCAAGTCTCACCTTATAACTCATTAGAACTATCCCTCCTCCCCAGTCAGGCACTCCAGCATGAAATTGTTTCAGAACTTTGCTCTTCTGACAGTCAGGGTATTTCCTCCCGTTACTAGTCTGAGCATGCCCTGATCAGCTCCTAACCTTTCGTACCTCTGTCAACACACAGTATAAGACAGATGAACCATGTATCCCTCCCTAGCTTGGCACTTGCCCTCATTCACTGTAATGCAGAGCAATCACTTCAAATTTCAGATTTCAGCTAAATAAGGCATTAAGTTGAGCCAGCTTCCCTGATGTCAAAAGAAAAAAAAAAAAAGCAGAAGCTGTCAGAATGTAATAATGTATTTTGCTAAACATCTCAGCCATAAAGACATGAAAAATCATTCACTTGCACTAGTTGTGAGTTATCAGCCTGAAATTTCATTTGGTTACTAGTGACGTTTCATATATTTTTGCTATTTTCATGCACATCATATTTTGATATCCAGTAATCATTATCTAAGGCAATAAACTTTTAAATCACTATAAAATCTCTTTTACTTACTGTCTTCTCAGTCACAAGCAAAATGCCCACCTTTGCCTCAAAACAATCTACATCATAATCCAATTCTCTTATTTTACAAATGGATGCATACAAAAAAAAAAAGGCAGTCCATCAACAGAAAGATGCATACAGAAAAACCATTTACACCTGAACTATAAGTCATCTGCTAAATTAAGATTAGTTTTTACCACAAATTTTTACAGCACTGCAAACAGATAAAAATTGGCAATCTGTGTTAGGCAAGACACTGAAAAGCTTACTTGCTACTTGCAATATGGTAAGCATTGGGAAGTCACAAAAGAGAAGTTAGAACACAGAAGTCAAGATTATGACAAAAACTGAAAGAGGAAGATTGTTAATCTTCTAACAACAGAAAAGAAAAGGAAAGAAGACAGATGAGATCCAAATCACCTGGAATATTTGAATATTAGGTTAACTTACGTTCCATGCAGCAGTGGATCAAAAGGCGGATGCTGAGCTCCGTACACGTGTTGGATACTAAAGGACATGAAAGAGAGTATATATTAAGTAAGTAGTAACTAATAAAGAGAACTGAAACGTTCCAGCAGTCTTCCTTTTCAAAGGATTGCCTATTAAACTAGAAGCAACGAAGCTGAAATTGAAGTGTATACTAAAAAGTAACTCAATAAAAATCTTAGATATGCCAAATAGGAGCACTTTTTTTTTTTTTTTAAGGCCTAGGCTAACTTATGCTGATTTATTTTTCTGTCCAGGAATTAAAATAAGAAAAAAAGATAACTCCATAATAAGACAATCCAAAGCAGTGTAGATTTTCTCTTTTCTGATTTATCACTTCTTCATTTATCTCTTGCCAAAAATAAAACAAAAATTCTCAAAGAATTGTCTGTAAAGATTTAATCCTCTCTGTATGCTCATGGCCCAAAATCCCAGTCATTTCTTAACAGTTACTAAAGCATAAGGCTGAACAATTTAAAGAAAAAGACGGTACACAAAAGTTGCTGCGTTAGAGAACACAACCCATGGGAGTAGTAAAAACAAATATTTGAAATAAATAAGCTTTTAAAGACAGATTTTTTTTTTACTACAACATCTACTAATACAAAACAGCATATTACCCTGAGTAATAAAACACTCTACAAACTAAAAGTTCATTTCCTCCCAGATTTCAGCCACAAAATTATTTTATAAAAAGCCAAAAAGCTCCACAGAAAACACAGCAAAATTTACATGCGGCCTCATACTGGAAATTATTACTATAAAACTCTGATTGTAAGAGAAACAAATCATATGCAACACCAACACCTACCCAAACCTGTACTTAAAACCACATAAAAGGAGGCAGACATGCCCTTCTGACAAATCAAAATCAATATCAAGACTATAAATATAGATAAGTCCAACCTTAGTAAACTTGAGGTAGAACCAAGCCAAAAAGACTCCAGTTATAACAAATTAGAGCAGACTTGGGTTTATACCAAAGAGGCAGCATTAGCAGTTGTGAAATTAACCCTAGAGATAACTGAGGGTGGTGGTTTATAAACTCTTGAATTTTTTCTGTAATTCCATGCAATCCAAAAAGTCAACCCAGCACCAGCCTTCCCACACAACTGTATGCCATGCCTTCCCTGGCCAGGTCTCTGCATTCGCTCTTCTGCTTTACAATCACGTGAGAATCAGGTGTCACAACCCACTGGTAACATTCCCATTCTGGCACAGAGAATCTGCCTTTTCCTTCAGACACAGTATGAACAGACATGAAGAGAATCCACCCATATATAAAGCAACAACAATCCTCTCCCTGCTATAAAAAACAAGAACACAGTAGAACACAGTCTCCACAGCTTGCTCATTTTTCTGCATGTCTGCAGTAGGCTGCAAAGTAATTAACTGCAATTATCCATAGACCCTATGTAATTGACGAGTCAAACATGTTTTACCCCCACAGGGAGTTAGTAAAATTACAAAACAAAATGTTCAGAGAGACAAGAACAGTCAAACCAGAAGAGCCAGTTTATAACTAGAGAAATAAAACCAGTGCCAGTTAGTGCTTATGGATAACAGAAAATGGAAGAAGTTAAAGGATAAGCAGGATTACTTTTTATACCACTCAAGTAAATGACATAAATAATAAAGCTACCTTTATCTGAGAACCAAGAATACATCTCATCCTTACAAAAAGGATGTAAGAAACTGAATTTTTCTGCTGGGAGAACAATTTAGGGATGGGAGCAGAGAACATCATTGCTAAAGAAACACCTGAACATGCGATCCCAGCCTCACGTAAGGGTCAATAGAATTAATGTAGTTCTGGGGATATGTTCCCTGGAAAATTTTGAATGGAAGAATGTGTTTGTAGCTCTTAGCTATAATATGACAACTGGTTCTACTCTTCTACTCCAGGAGGAAAATTGAGAAATGAATCATATTTTGAAATACTACACAGGAAAACACACTTTATAGCTTTATAGCCATATTTTAGTTTCAAGGTACAACTACTCAAATTCATAAAGAAAATGGGAACCTGTTAATCACTGTAGGTATGCCTCGATCATTGAGCAAAAATAATACAGTTTGCAAATTTGTAACAAGATTTAACTACAAATTGAGAGTGCATTAGAAAACAAGCTTTCTTTTAGTAAAGATACTAATCACCCTTACCAACACTTTTCCAAGTTTGTGCATGGCTTGCTATATGCGAAAGTTTTTTGTTTAAGACTATTTTTTTAATGTGCTTTTATTAATCTGCACCGATAAAAAGTAGAACATCCATTCAGAGAGGCTGGGAATCATTAAAATCTACTTTTGTCACTTTGAAATTTCTCAATCTTTGGCTAATAATGGAAGTAAAAGTTTCCCATCCACCACCCAAACAGCTTACATTTAGAAAGCTGACCATACTGAAGAGATCTGATACAGAACTGTAGAAGAGCTGCTGTTATAGCTCCATCATTAACAAAACTGACTTTTTACTTCTACTTTCTAACCACGCTCCTCAAGTCAGCCTTAACCCCCACCACCACCCGCCGGCCCAGTCACTCCTTTGCTTATGAAAATCTTTTCAGAGGTGTTTGGAAAGCCTAACTCAACTACCTCTTATCTACCCACTGTCAACTTTTTGATGCAAGCTGTACCTAAAGCTTACTGACACAACCAGAGATCTTCCATTAGACAAATGGAGTAGCCTAATACTGAAATACTTCGGGCACTGAGCTGACAAGAGAAAAACGACAGAGGGACTAAAAGGCCTTAAACTTCCCAGCTAGGACAGTGATAGAGTGGAAACAGCTCCCTGCTGAGGAGCAAAACGGACGGTCTCCGCTGGACGCAGCTATGGAGGCAGCAGGTACGCGGCTTTGGGGCAGGTAACGACACCGGACAAGCTCACAGCACCGGTGGGGCCGGGCGCGGCTGCGGGGGCCTGGGGCAGACCCGCTCCGCCCGCGGCCCGGCGCCGAGCGAGCCCGGACGGGGCTGCAGCCACACCCCGCCACCCCCCCGGGCCCTCCGCTCCAGGCCGTCGGCGACGAGGCTGCTCCTGCCTCACGGAAGGGCAGCAGCGGGACGGGCCCGAGAGAGCCTCCGCCCGCGGGCCCCGAAATTCCTCGCCGCCCCTCTCACCTGCCCGGCACCTTCGCGCCGCTCCGCTTCCAGAACTGCTTCCTGCCCCCGTCGCTCGCCATGGCGGCCGTCACCTCATCCCCCTCCCCGCGGCGCGGCGTTGGGCCCCTCCGCGTCCGCGCGGGCCGGCCCAGCTGGCGGCCCCGACCCGCTCCCTCAGGGCTCACTGCCCCCCATTCCCTTCCACAGAAACGGGACTGAGCGCTGCCATCTTGGGACCGGGAAACAACCCCGCTCCTCATTCGCCCCCCGAGGCGGCCCGGCGGCTCCAGCCAACCAGAAGTGAGAGTACTGCCGGGTGGGTCAGATGGGCCCAATGGCAGCGAGGGAGCGCTGGGGAGGGCCCTCGGGGCAGAGCTCGGCGCCGATGGCTCCGCCTGTAATGGCGGCAGCGCCGGGGGAGCGCCTCCAGTCCTCGGCAGCCGCGGCCCTGCAGCAGCTCGACGTGGGGCGGGCAGAGGGGCGGCGGCGGAGTACATCGTTGCCGCCCTCCCTGCAGCTGGCAGCGGCGGTGCCCGGCGGGCCGGCGCCAGCAGCCTTGGCCGTGCACTGTGGCCGCTGGGGAGACCTGGGCTGGGGCCGCTGGCGCTGTGGAGCCTTTTCCTTCCGTTCCCTTCCTGACTAAATCTCTTGTAGGCCTTGTCTTGGTGTGTATGGTACCAGCCTGTAGTGGTACCGAGACCCCCCCGTCGTTCCTGTGTGTGATCAGTGAACTGAACTGTTCCTATAAAGCCCGCTTTTACCTCACAGCACTCCAGGTATGATGTGTGCAGGCTTCAGTTCCCTTTGATTGAGCCAGTGTATAGAGAGAGAGTAATTCAGAGCACCCTTGATGAAGAAGTGCAAAACTTGCTATGTCAGCAGAAGGAGACATTGACTGAAGGAAAAAGGACAGATTGCAATCGCATTAGATCTAACATTTTGTAACTAATTACGTTGGATTTTTTTTCCTTTTTTTTTTTTCAGTTGTATAATTGGTAAATACAATTATTTACCCATTTCCCTTTTTGAGGGTTAGGCAGACGTAGCTTTAATCTTTCTTGGCTTTAAAGTTCCTTTAAAGACTAGACTTCATGTTATATCCACGTTTGTTTTTCTCAGCAATTCTGATCCAAAGATGCCTCATTTGTGCAAATAGAATGGGCATGTTCCTATTATCCTCCGGAGCATGGCTCCAGAGAAAACAATGCTGATTACAGAATTTTTTTGCTGCACCCTAATGCAAGACTAATTTAATATGTCAATGACTGTGCAGGGAACATTCTGGCATAATTCAAAATTGGCATTTAGTGCAATGCCTGACTTGTAGCCCAGCATTTGTTCTTTGGTGTGTTTCAAATGTAAGTGATTTATTAGAAGTAAAAAGTAATGAAGTTTTCTGCCTGCTTTGGGACCTAACCTTGACAGTTACCTTCTAAGAACTAACCTTTGTTTAGCAGATCTTGCAAGGTGGAAGCTGCATGTCCCAGTAATTTCAATGCTACTTGTAGACGATTATGCTATGGGTATCCTCTTCTCTTCTAGTGTCCTTTAAATAAGATCTCTTAAAGATTATGGATCTGTAAGCATTTTGTAATCCAGTGACCTTGAGTAACAGCAGTTTTAATACAATACACAAGAAGCATAGCGTGATATGAACCACGTCTATTAGCTAAAGTGAAAATAAAATCTGCAAGGTCATGAGTGGAATTTTGCTTGGTCTTAGATAGATTAAGTTTACATTAGACCCGTTGTTGTTAGAATAGAAAAATGAGATACTTTTGCTTGTGACAGTCAAAAATGTGATAAATCCATAAAAAAATGTATTCTTTCATAAGCAGTAATATGGATTTTGAAACTGCATTTCTGCTCTTTTTACTTGTTCATTGTTGATATTTGTTGAAGGAAAACTTAATTATTTTTAGCCTAGGTAGCCCAGGCCATTTGTAATCTTTGTAAAACTTGGCCTGAATCCTGAAGCAAAGCCACTTAACTTTTATGTCAGTCTGGTGCAGCCATGTGGAACTTCTGGTTCATTTTAGAAGTGGAGGTTTTATTTAATTACACAATAAAGTCAGTACAAAGTTAACTGTATTATTTCATTTTCATTACATTCAGTATATGTTACATTGTTCTTAAATTTTCAGTGCAATGAAAAGTTCTATACTGGAAACAAGTAACTGTTACACTGATTGTTCAAGTGAATACTCCCGATAATTCTGATGTGCAAATGGGGTTACATTTGTATTGTGAAGAACAGGGGAGTACACATTGGCAAAATCTCTGTCAGCATCACTGTGTAAAGCTGCTGCCAGCTTAGACCCTTGGACTGAAGTCATCCACAGCTGGACTGGGCCCTCTCTGTTGTTGACTGTAAAGAAGACAAGGACACTATTTTCATTCACTTTTTTTCATTATTCTGTGTTTTGCTTTATCCCAAACACAGACCTGTATTGCTAAGGAGATGGAAAGGATTTGGAGGAAGAACCTTTCAAGACCCCATTGGGTAATTTAAGTACAATTCCTTATGCCTGTCACTTAAGATGATCAGACTACAAAGAATGTGTCATTGTAAAGGACTTATAAAACAGTGCTACTGTAGTATCATAAGAAGGTAATTTCACAACTATACAGTACTTCGAAGGAGAAGGTAGTTTGAACGTATATTTTAGCAGTGTTCCTGCTTGAACTTTTTTGGTAACAAAATGTAACATGCAGCTTAGGGCATGTACGGATATAGCTGTCAACCTCTTTCTTGTATTTGAGAAGGAAATTTGCAAATGTTCATGGGCTGCTGTTCAAAGAGAATTCTGTAACACTGCAGTCACCACTGGGATTCACCTACTGTAGCTGCATAGTCTTCAGGCACTCCCAAGACTCTGAATAAGCACTTGGGAAATTGGTTAATACTGAGTTGTGCTCAGCTGTAGCTACACTGCTTCAAACATCCAAGCTAGCTATTTTAAAGTTGGTGCAGCTATATTAACTAAGCTCTTTACTACTGGGATTGCCGTAATTACAATAATATTTCACTTACCACATGTATGGGAATTTTCATTATTTTGGAGCAAGAATAAATATTAACTGGCCTATTGTAGTATTTGATTAGTTTTATGCAAAGTTCTGTGCAAGAATTTATAGTTAGGAAAAGGTCTGTTGCCAGCATGGGCAAATACTGTATTGAGCTAACGAGTGGTATCTGGACTGTGGGCAACGCAATTGATACTGATAGAGGAGTTAGGATTCCAGTGGCTTATGAGTTTGATTGCTTTTCTGGATTCTGTTAGTGTGTGTAGAGTAGGAAATGCACTGATAAAAGGAAAAAAGGCCTAATATTAATGGTGGGGCAGAATGAGGATGCAGGACTATAGTTTAGGCTAAGCATAAATTAGTTTAAGCTTAAATTAGTGTTGGTATTCAGCTTGGTTTCTTTCTTGTACCTTTTTATTTTAATACAGAACTTCTATTTATATATATATATATTCTAAACTATTTTATAGAATGTTTTATGAGAAGTATCTCTCCCTAAAATATTGATTCAAGATATTGGGCCTCCAAGGGTCTGCTTCTTCTGAAGTCCTATACGCCATTACAAAATTAAGCTCTTACTGATACCACACCTAAATTTTTTCAGCAGGGAAGAAATGCCTTGAATTAGCAAAATTCTTTGCTTTTACTTTTCTTGAGTGTTTTTCAGAATCCAGTCACTGCGTACAGTTGGTAAAAGGATGCTCAAGAAGTTGTATGTTCTAAAATGTAGAAGTGTAGCCATGTTCTTGGCTGATCAAAATTAGGAGAGCTGTAGCTTGCACTAGCAATATTTTGAGCAAAGTAGACACTAAGATATTTATTTTTTTCGTGTGACAGCTGGTGAGTTATATATGCAGGTATTTCAGTGGACATTCAGTTGCACCAATTTGTTTTTCAGTTCGTCTGTTGTAGAGAGCTTCAGCAAATACAGCTGTGTTGGTATACTTGTACAGGTAGACTTTTCTGTGGCGGTACAGTGTATGTACCGTACAGCTTTTCTCATGACACACTGGAAAGTGTAGATTGATGCTAAAGAAAATTAACTGGGCTGACAACAGCACTCCTCTGCTAGCTTAGCTACATTCACACTGGGAGGATTAGCTGATAAAGTTGTGTAAGCTAGGGAGCGTGCTTTTTCATGCTTATCCTTACATCGCTGTGTCAGCAGCACACTATGATGTGGACGCAACAGTGAGGTGCGGTTTGAAGTGACTTACTCTAAGAGCTAACAAGACTGTGTCTCTCTATATCCATTTTTTGTTTGCTTGAATCAATAAGGAAAAAAATTAAACAATTAAAATGAGCCACTTCCATATTGAAGCATTAGCTTCTGCGCATTTTTACTGCTTTAACTAACTTGTGGAAGTGCTTCTGAATATAGCACACAGTGCCTTCTATTGTGGCTGATCAGTCTTTTTGTTTGGCTGATGAAAATGCCCTGTAACCTAACCATTTTATCCATCTATTTTATCATAAATGTCGTGGAAGAAGCAGTTCTTTAAAATAAAATTGAGCAGAGGGAGTGAAGTTGCTGAGCAAACTAGCTCAAGAACAGCATGCTGTCTAAAAAGAAAAGGGTAGTAGAAACGGAGAGAGTCAGTTATACTAGAGCAGACAACAGTCTCACAGAGTTCAGTATTTTGTGACAAAAAGATATGAGGCAAGGCAAGGTAAATGGGAGAAGTAGACATGGAGAACCATTACAGAAGAGGGACAGCCAATAACTAGATTGAAAGAGGTTAGACATGGTCCAGTAAATCACGTATTCACAACAGTTCTTTCAGTGCAGAGGAAAAGTATGCATGACATGAGGGTCAGGAGGAGCATATTAGTCCAATGGACAGAGAGAAAAAAGCAGTTCTCTGACATGCATGGGGAGAAACAGCAAGATTTGAGCAAAACCTATATGTTGAGTGTGAATAAGAAAGCCCAAAAATGACAAATGCTGTCATTTCAAACAGTGAATGGTGGTCTAGAAATGAAGATGGTCTGGAAACAGGAGTGATTTCGCCTTTGCTCCTAATTGACTCAACCTAATGGCTGGACAGTGAGAAATTCAAAGGAAAGCATTCCAGAAGCAGAGATTCAGAAGAAAGCACGTTTCAAATGTAGATTTGGCAAAAATTATATTTTTGAAAGTTCGAGGAGGGATGGAATCCTATGGTAATATATTTCCAAAAGGTGGCTGTACATAGGAGGAAACCCCTTTAATATGATTTATATGTCCCACATCAGCCCCACAGCAACACATCAAGTGGCAGGGTATGTCTCAAATAGGATCCAGCTACTAGAGGTAGAAGGATTGGCATGAGAGCAGGAAGGGAAGAGTATGATGGAGGAGCTGAAAAGCATAACGGGATCGTTTTCTAAGTTGGAGCTGTTCTGAGGAGCACTGGTCTAAGAGAAGGAGCTGAAGAGAGGAGTTTGCGACCTAATCATGGTGAGCATCTAATTACTGCAGCAGACTGCAGTCTGTGAACGTACTGCTTGATGAGGCCCTGTGTGGAAAGCTGGTATCCAAGAAAGGTATAAAAGTTAGAAGGAGAATATGACAAAAGGAATACCAAATGTGTAGCCAAAGATGAAGGAAAGCCAGAGGCAGATCCTCAATAAAGAACATATTTTAGAAAGATCTGAATGATGCTGGGGTTTTGTGCCCTTAAGGAAACTGAATTTGTAGTAGAGGCCCTCTGGTGTAGCAAGAAATGGTCATTGAAGACTTCTGTAAGATACTTTTGAGTAGCAGAATTGTGTGTTCAGTAAACATCATGATGCAAAAGAAGGTAAGTATGTGTGAGGAAAAAAAGTTAATTAAAGAATTGGTTTTTTTCCCTTTTACTGTAAAGGAAGGTGCTGGAGTATATGTGAATAAGAAGGGGAGTAGTCTGAGTAAAAGGGAAAAATAAGGAGAACAAATGTGAAACCTAAGACACAGGGACTTCTGTGAAGACTGTCAGCATGAGTCCTTCAAAACTGGCATTTCAGGTGAAAAAAAAAAGTGTATTTTTTTTCTAAAATAACGTGATTTGGGAGATGCAGGTCAACCAGGAGACCAGTACTGAAAGTTGGAGGGAAATCAGAGAGGAAGAAGGGGGGGGAAGAAATCAACATGAGAGAACTGATGGCCAGGAGGAGTCATCATCACAGACGGACAGTCATCATAGCGTTTTTCTCTGTAAGTGGCCTTCTCTTTTACAGAAGTTGAACAAGATTTTGAGGGGAAAAAAAAAAGTGCAGACTTTCCCAAGTACACTTGCACTATATAGAATTGTGCACATTCACACTCTGTAGTAAGTAAAGGAGAAAGACAGTAGTGAAACTGAAAAGAGAATAAATAAATATGTGCTGTCTCTGGGTAAATGTCTCCATCTCTTGTTTCTCCTTCTGGATGAGTAGTCGGTGTGGGTAGTTTGAAAAATCTCACTCATTGAAATATTAGTAACAGTGCTTGTGTTTACACTTAATGCATTTTTAGGTTGAGGTTTTTAATTTCGTTTTAGTTTTATCTGTATCACACAGATCATCTGGCACTTTCTGTTGGGTATAGCCTAGCAGAGCGCTCTGTGTTCAGGCAGCACGCGCTCACTAACAGTCTGGAATATGAAACTACTCCTTCCTGAGTTCTGATGCAATATGCAGTTGAGGCTTTCGTGACTCAGAGGAGGGAGGATGCCTTGTAAGTGGAAGTCTTGGGTAGAAGACAGAGAAGTTGGCAAAAGTAACAAGTTCTCTTTTCAAGATGCCTCTTGTTCCTTGAAATTCCACCTTATTATGCTTTCAGTACATACAGTGAAGGTTTAAACATAGCATAGCACCATGACAGAACTTCAAACGTAGAGAATTAAATCAATGCGTAGTTGGCTCTGAGCCATTATAGTTCTATTCTGTTCATTATTGATAGAATTTTTTTTTCTTTACATTGTACAAATCAAATCAGTTTTTGCACTTCAAATTTAGCTTGCTATCATAACAAGGTGCAGAGAAAAATCATTGTAGCATTAGTTGATTTTTCCTGAGGCTAAAAGATCTTCCCAAGTTGTTGGGAGAGCTTAAGGGGTGCTGGACAACCTGCTTAGTGCTGTAGCTTGATGTGGAAGTAGGCAATAACATTTCTCAAAAGTCAATGAGAGTAGGCAATACATTGGAACAGACATAGAACCACTTTCTTCCAGAGTCCTAAAAGACTGGACGTTCAATAGAGCAGAATGGAAAAGATGGATGTC
This sequence comes from Chauna torquata, assembly GCA_013399475.1. NCBI lineage: Eukaryota > Metazoa > Chordata > Aves > Anseriformes > Anhimidae > Chauna > Chauna torquata. Next base: position 37,441 of record VXAL01001577.1, on the reverse strand, counting down.
TGGAGATTTTCTTCTAAATCTACAAATTGGCATTTTTAAGTTTCACTTGCAATTAATTGGAGTACAAAACCAGATTTGGGCCTGTAATGTGACAGTGAGTAGGGGCTCTCAAAACCCTGAAGTTTCTTTTTAGAACAGTCTTACCTTCCTAAGTGGCCTCATTTTTTTTCTTCTTTTCAAAATTTGCATTGCTGATTTTTTCTGAGAAAGTACCAGAAACCAAGGGGCTCTAACTCTAAGAAGGAATCAAACAGCTGATTTAGGTGCTTTGGTTCAACCTCTCAGTTCTGGTCATTTTGGTTCTAGTGGACAACTTCCTCTCAAGTTTCAGAACATGTGCCAGGCATGGAGAGGACTATTTCTCCTCATTATTTACTTTTTGGTTACTGTGCTGTTGCTGTGACTGCTGATACTGGCCTGCTCTTACCTGCAGTTACAGTAACCTATGATGGATTTATATGCAGATTTTCTCCTTGAGCCTTACTCAGGTGTTGAAAACCTCCAGATCCCCCATTTGTATAGTTTTTAAACTGTCTGTAAATGTCATGTTCCCTGTCGTTCATTACCTGACCAGTCTGTGTTTCTCCTCCTATTGGATCCATTGTTCTAAACAGAATTACTCGGAAGATGTATTCAACGTGGGTATATTCAAAATGGAGACGTTGCCTTTGGCGTGGCACTGGCAGCAATCGTGTTTGTCCCCTTCCATTTTTTCACTTCCATAGAAGTGAATCTGTAACTCTGCCCATGTGTTTAAGAGGAATGGAGACGTGATACTACACAGAAGTTTGATGGATTATCTTCAGCAGATGTTTTCAGGTGTTAGTATGCATCAAGCTGTGTGTTAATCTGCATCTACAGTTTATCCTGCGCGCTAAGGCAAACATTTGCTCTCTGGTAATCTTCAAGACTGATTGCTGCTGATTTTTTTCTTTTGTTCTAGTTCTGGCTTTGGCCATCCAGCTGTCATCACCTGCAGCTTTTGAAATTCCTCCTGGGATTTGTCCTTGGACCTCTATATCTAATTCAAATCTGGCACAGACCTCACTTTTTCTCTGTCAAAGCCACTCTTAGTGCCTTTTCCGTGTCTTTTGTGTCTGTGTCAGGGATTAGTTTTTGTTGATGTTATAGCAAAGCCTTACCATGCTATTCGACTACTTTTTGCTCTCAGTTAATTTCTCTTTGATCCAAATGTATATTAGAAGGTAATTAAGTTTCACTGTTTGCCTTTCAGTCCATTTCTGAGTTTCTGTGTATAGCAGTTGAAATGTGCCCTTAAACTGAAAACAGCCTTCTTCCCTCCTTTTGTTAGTGTTCCACGCATTTTCAGTATTGAAATCCTACTAATACAATTTCTATAGAAAAGGATTAGTGGTAGGGTGAGTTCAGGTAGTGTAAGGTGGCTGATAAATACAGGATAGAATATAAATTCACAGTTGGCTGTGCAGTGTGTTGCATAGATATAATTTCCAAACGCATCTTCAGTATAATACATTATATTTATTATTCAAGTCAAGTGAGTTGTATCAAAATCATGTTTTCTTTCCTTGAAGAGGAATAGAATTTGCTGCTTTAGAGGTATGTTTATGTTAGGTCTCATTAACTGTTCTTTATTACTTGAATTTTTATCGCTGTTTCTGTGATTTGTGTATGCTTGCTTGAATAAGAGCAAATATATATAAGAGCGATGAGTATAAGCAAAAATATTGGAGCTGGAGCTCTAGTAGCAGGATCCTTCCACCATGATTTTCAGTAGAAAAGATTTACTGAGTGCTACTGCAGAAATGCTGTTGGCTGGTGAAAAAGACATAAGCAAAATTACATTGCAAAGAAAAATAAGAGTAACCCCAGAGTGTTTGGGTGAAAAAAAGCTGTGATAAAGGTAGCAGAATATTCTGTTATACATTTGTTCTGAAGTTTTGCTGCTCCTTATTCAAGAGGTGTACTCTGTTAGTGAACTGGATTTACAAAGCACTCACTGGCTGAAGATGATAAATATTATCCCGAATTTAAAAATTTTGCTGGAACTGAAAAAAAAAATCAAAACCTGCATGGTTTCATTCTTTTTACTTGAGTGTAAGCTAGACGTTGTTACTTTTCAGAAACGGGTAGGAATAGTTCAGGCTTTTTAGCTAAGGGGAAAAAGAAAACTCAGAAGAAGAAGTGAGAATGAAATATTTTGCTATTCATATCACTTTCTTGTATAACACAGCATGTATCATCATGTTGTAAAGTAATAAAAGAAAGAAGAGCTTAGCTTCTAAACCTTGAAATGAGAATTTGCAATTTCACTTGAATGATCTTGACAGTTGTTTCAGGACTGGCAATCATAATGCAAGAAATGAACTAAGAATACTGACGTAAAACCACCAGAGAGGCCCCGAGTTTTGAAGCAAAAATGATAAGGCAATCACAGGCAGCTCCTCAAAAGTTAAAGCCATTTTAAATACAAAGAGCTCAAAGGATTAATCTCTTATACTGAAATCCTGAAGTACAGTGGTAATAATTCTGGTATGCATGGTCATTAGAGTAAGATTTCATAAGTAGCCAGAGGAAATAAATATGTTATGTGTCATTTTTCAAAAATCTCTCTAACTCTGAAATCCAGCCATGAGCTGTGGAACAGGAACAATATTGAAACACTAATGAATCTTGAAAACTTCTGTTTCTCCTTTTCAGTTTTGTTTTGAGAGAGGACAGATTTGTACAAGGAGGTAGTATCTCATATTAAACTAACTAATATAGCCAAGGGTAGAATGGACAGGTTTCTACCAGAGAAGCCTTTGTCTGTTTTTTTTTACACAGACTTTAAAAAAAAAGAAAAAAGAAAAATCTTTGATACTGAATGAAGTTTTATAAATATTGTATGCCAAAACTTTAAATTCATAGTTAATGTTATACCATGTTCTTGTTCCCACATTAATAATAATAATAATAGAATGATTAATGTTATTAAGATCAAGCTGATCCCATACCATGTTTATTGTTTATGATAAATGGACTTTAAAAATTAATTTGTCTAGGGTACCCATCTGTTTGGACCTGTTCTCAGATAATGCTAACCAACATTCTTATTATTGCTCTAAAAATAAAAAACTCTAGTGCTGTGTATTTGTAGGTGGCAAAAATTAAAAGTTGCAAATAATGATAATGTCAATCACTGTTCAAGAAGATAGCAATCATAACATGATTTAACGGTTGGAAATGGATACTAGAAGAAGCTAAGGGGAAGTGCTATCCAAAACTGAAGATCGTAGAATCATAGAATGGTCTGAGTTGGAAGGGACCTTAAAGATCATCTAGTTCCAGATAAGAGATAAGATAAGCAATTACATCATTCAGTAGGGGATGTAGGAGCTTCTCCGTCAGTTGAGTTCTTTAAATCAAGATGGGATGCCTTGCTGAAAGATCTGCTGTAGTGCAGCTACAATTCATTGGGCTTGATTGAGGTTTTACTGTGTGAAAATCTATGTTCTCTGTGCAGACAATCAGAGGAGATGATCAGAATAGTCCCTCTGGCCTTAAAACCTATGAATTGCTCTCTGAGCTATTCCCTTTTGAATTTCTTCTTATTATTCATCTCTCCTGTGGCTTGTATTACTTAAACTCTCTTACAATAGAGACAGTCACATTACATTGTTTTAGATATGACATATATATGTCATAAATGCACTTTGATGCAGATACTTAGTCTTACATAGAAGTCGAATTAAAATGTGGTTTTATTAGAGTATTGCCAAAAGCAGTGATATTTTTTTCTTTGTGGCAAGAGGAAATTTGGTGGAACAAACTTATTTAAATTGGTCTGTCTAAAAATGAGATTTCATATGTTTGTGTAGGTGAAGAAAGAAGGCCACCTCTGCATACTTTTTAGTCCAGGTAAGATCTAAACTGCTGTCTGTAAATGTATTCTGTCTTGAAAAGGAACAGAAAAGTCAGGAGAATTCACTTAGTGTGAATCTGGGCCTTTTCCTTAGGAAAATGTAACTCAGGCAATTTCTTCCTAGCTTTTAAATAATTAACCAGCTGAAGTGTGAACATACGTGAGCAGTGAGGGAATAAATCACCACAGCAGCAGCTATATGAGTTCTTTATAGTAGTCCAATTTTCTGTCTGTTACATACTGCAGAATGGTGGAAAATATCTGCTTTATTTTGATGCTAAGAGTTGGCAGTATGCTCAAACCCAGCAAAATTAATTAGAAAATTATTATGGTAGAGAAATAGCAGTCAGTTTTCATCTAGTGCTAAGAAATGATGGAAAGAGGATACAACTGACTTCAGTAGACTTTGGTTTTGTCCATGATGTTTTCCTTAACACCGTTGCCTTTAGTGTAGTTTTAGTGGTTCAGTAACCTGTAAGTATCTAACTTTGCTTAGGCAAATGTCTTGTTGTGCTTTATAAGCCACGTTGAAGCTTGAAGCTTATGTCCTTTTGTTTTTGCTAGTCTTCTCAAAATGTTAAAGCATTTGTGTTAATAAATCTTTGTTTGCGTTCAAGTTCTCCTTTCTTGAAGGTGAAGGACTGTTCATCAGCCCTCTGCATCTGGTTGCACTTTTCAGTGTGCTCAAGCATGTCTGGAGAGGGGCTGAGGTGCCCTTGGCTCCACGGGAAACATGATGTCATTGTCTCAGCAAGATACTGTAACGCTGGCAAAACATCAATGCTTTGATGAGGAGCTGCTGGCTCAAAACCGTGGTGATATTTGATAAAGGACTAGTTGGAACACTTTCCAAAGCATTTCCCATGGTATGAAACTCTAGGGACCTGATTTGTCTCTCTGCCCAGGAAACTGAGTTGATTCATTTGTAAAAATGTGTCTGCCAACCTCAGATAACAAGAAAAATTGCACCTTCTGCCTACATTAGTCTTCAACCTTTCAGGTATTTCAATAGTATATTTGTGAAAGAAGTGCTTCAAATACAAATTTATTCAGCGGGGAAGGGAGGAAAAGATTTTAGCTTTTTTCCTGCTGTTGATACCAGATTAGTGTAGCATCGTGTGACTGCACACCCCTGGAAGCTCTGTGTAGCACAAAGTGCAAGGACTTGCAGCCTCCCAGGAGCTTGCCTGCAAAAGCATGCTGTGCTGCAGTCCTTCCGTTCGCCCCCAGCTGCCTTCCACGCCAGATTTCAGTGCCAGCGCCGTCAACCGTGTCTGCCTCTATCTCCAGCTGGGATAGACCAGGACAGCCACGTGCCTCTGGGTCAATGCATTGTGAAAGGCATGAGAACTAGAGCTGAAGGGATCTCCACTGAAATGAGCTCAGCTCTCCGCTGAGAAACAAGTCTAAGAAGAGATTAGAGTTGTTCGGAGCGCTAAAGCAACATCGCTTTGGATAATATCATAATTAGTATACAACAGTCAAGGATTATGCAACTGGTGAGTAAAATGGATTAAAATAAAGGGTTGGACAAACCATTAGACTGTTTCTGTCCTCTTCATGCAGTCAGAGATGGCTTTAGCAGAAGGGCTGTGTGGAAGTCCTGTTGTGCCATATAAGCATCCTGTCATCTGACGGGAAAACGTCACCCTGCAGCTTCATTTAACCCTGCTGTTGGCCCAAGTCCTAAATCACCCACCTTGAGGGTTTAGATGCCCAAAGACAATTATTTCTGTGAAGGTGTTTTCTTTTTTAATTGAGGAAGAAAATAATGACTCCAGTAACCTTAAAAAATAAGGAAGAGGGAGGAGGAGGGTTCAGCATCTTTTCCTGATATACACATGTATATCACTTTTGACATTAATTGTCTGTTTATACTCTGGTTGATAAAAACACAGTACCTAGTGCAGTTTTGAACTAATTTGAATTGTTTTAGTAGAAGTTGCTTATTGGTGTTATCAAAGTAGGCATATCTGCCTTGACGAGAGGCAAGCTTAACAATGTCAAATCACTACTATCATATTTATTGAGGTCACATTTCTCAGAAATGTTCCCTGGTTCATCCTTGTGTTCTAGGGTGCTAAAAATCTTGAAGAATGGATGTCCATTCTAGCTTAACTGTTACATACCACTGCTGAAACATTGATTGTAGCATTTGAATTGTAAGATCTTCAGACTCATTGGCAAAAATCCTGCTTCCTCTTTTTTTCTTCAAACCTAAACAAAGCAGAACCTGTTTTTCATATGGAAAAGTTCTGTTTCTCTACATCTGGGATGCAATAACAGCCTGAGTATTTACTTCACCTTAAAAGAATTGCTCAGTGTTTGTTTCCTATTTTGTTTCTTTCAGCAGTGAAGCCGTATGATCTTTTCCTCTGGTGGAAGAAATAGGCAAGCAACTTTGTCAGTGCTGCTGTGAAAAGCCTTTCATAGCATTCATCATCTCCTGTGAACTTCAAAGGAATTGTTCGTCTCTTTCATACCAGGGAAAAAGGATCAATATCTGAGATCTCTTATAGGCCTAGAAATCCTGGAGATATGAGCCAGCAATAGGCATCTTTGGTGCTCTGAATATTTCTCCTTCCACGCAGCCTTTCTTTCCACTGCCACCTGTTCATCTAAACTGCATTGCTATAAATTTTTCCTTGGCAGGTACGCATCAATATAGACATATACAATGACTGGAAGAAACTGAACCTAGGTGGTAGGGTTTCACACTGTTCTAAGAAACACTGGATTTTATAACCAGTCCACATACAGATACAGTGGATTCCTAGGACTGTAACCTTGATCAAAGACTTTTTCTGTGAAATATTCTGAGAACTTCTATAGCAGCTACACGAGTAGTCTCGTATGCTTGTGAGGGAGGATTGGGCTTCGTGACTTGGTTCGTTTCTGTTACACTTAGCCTACTTCGTTTATCCTCTGTCGTGTAATCAAAAGAATTCATTGTATCATCACTGTTTATGTAAGTGGCTCTCACTACTATTTCCTACGGGATCGATGTTTTTTCTCATCTAAACAGACAAAAATAATAATTTCTTTTACTATCCTTCATATGAAAGTATCATCAAAGCCCACTATCTTGGTTTTAGTTTTCTGTTGACCAAATGTTGTACTTTCAACGTGCGATTTCTCCTGTTGGAAGGAAGAACAAAGATCAGGAGCATCTTCTCACTTGTAGAGGAGGACTCAGGGAGTGCCTTCCTTGTCACCAGTGTTTCTATCCATTACATAATAATAAATGGGGTTCTGTAGTTACTGATAATGCCTCTTCAAGAAGGAGCAAGTGTCCCCTGAGGTTGCTATTAATAATTCATTATGAGATTATAATAGGAGGTCTCCCTGGAGTCTGCCAGCAAAACAGCTGTTGGAGTAGATGAGTTGGTTCTGCTCAGCGCTGTAATGGTTTGGTAGTCTCACTCTTGAGGATCAAGCCAATTATCATTTGCAGCATGTCCAGGTGTCAGACAGCTGAAGATAAAAGCATTCTGGCTTGATGTTTGAACCTGACTTTTCTTCATGTCAGCATGACCACTGCACAGTTAATGTGAATCTGCATTTTTGGAACCTTTAGAGAACTTTGATAGTAGCATTAGCGTATTAGGAGGCAAAGTCTGTTTATTACAGTAACTGCAACATCGACAGCTTTAAAAAAGATAATCTGTGAAAGGAGAAAACTGGTCCTTCATGAAGTTTGAAAAGCACATCCTACTCTACCTGACGTTTAGAAGGGTTGCACTTAGGAGTAGGTGGATAACAGAAGGGGGGATTTCTGCTTGAGATGGTTCAAAATTCTGCATGTTTGTTTATCTATTTCTTAAGATTTTTGTCAATTCATATCTTCCCTAGACATGCTTTCTGGAAATTTAGCAAAAGAATGTTGACTTAAAAAAGGATTGTTCCTAATTCTGATGCTATGATAGCTGTGCCCATACAAACCCATATAAAAGCCGCTTGAACAGCAGTAGTAAAAACTGTGCCAAATACATTCAGCTGTTTACTTTCAAGATAAGCAGTTCTGCGGGGATCTTGGCATACGGCCCCCACTACTTGAAAGCTGAGGAAATTCCCACTGGGCCTGAGACCAAACACTTTCTTGCAGCCATTTGGTGGGCTTTTACTACTGTGGTGTTTTAAAACGCTGATGGTTAGCAGGCTCTCACTGCTCAGGAATCCAGCTGAGCTGCTTCACAGAGTGCTGTTCGGATTTCCTCAGTTGCAAACACAATTCAGCCACTCCCAGCTGTGTTCTGCCCGTTTACAGCAATGATTAATTTCATCCCAGGACTTCAATATAAAAGTCATCTGCCCTGAGTAATGTGCAGCTTTTCTATTCCTTTTTGCTACATTTTTTAATATCAAGGCGGTGAATGCTTGTTTTTTCACATAAGAATTTTCAGAAATATCGTGTCTTAACCTCCCATTTCTATTCTTGTGACCCTACAGAAACAGGCTGAAAACAGATCTGCAGCTGAAAATTGTATTTTTATGTAAGGGGGAGTTTTTAATCTCTTTATACAGGAAATGCTACATGTTGATTCATGCATAATTGCCTAATACTTTGAAATAAAAAGCTGTTGGTAAAGCGTGAGTAAAAACTGCTTTCCATCCTGATTATTCATTTTTTACCGGTTTGGTGTTTCTAATATTTGTTTATTCTAAGCTGGGCTCAGGGCATTGTAGAGACTGACACATGATAATGGCAGTAAAGGGTATAAAAGTTGATTGCAATCGCTGAGTTGGTAGGACCAGGTTTCTGCATTTGTCCAAAATTAGTATGGGTGCCAAGGGTAGCATCCCCTGGTTTCTCATGGCAGCTACACTGCTGCGGTTCAGACTGTTGCCCAACCGTATTTAGAGGTCAACTGCCCTGCAGCTAGAGGAATGAAGTAGTATAATGATTAAAAAACATTCATGTAGAACATCCTAGAATATTGTTATAAAATGAAGAAAGCTTCTGTAATTGAAACATGTTCTGACAGGCCATGGAACTATTCTTAACGTTGCATCATTTTGCATCCGAGAGAAAAAGTCTGTTGAACATCTACTGATTTGATGAAGGCTTTTGGCCACTCAGAAATGGGCTGGATTTTGAAGCACGATGGAAGGACCTGACTGTCTGAGAGAGCAGTCCTCAGACACCAGAAAGGTCAATAGAATTCCAAGCCAGCCATTTCACCACAATGAATAGTAACAAATGAGATGATTGCATCTTAGGGACTGCATTGTTTGTGCTATTTTGTGCATTTGTGCTAGACGGTGCACTGAAACAATCAATAGCATTTATTTCTGAACTATTCTGGGCAACAAAAAACCTCACGTAGGATTTGATTATTCACTAGTAGCCTGCTGTAAACAAGATATTTACTTTGCAGGCTGATTTTGTGCTTTTACTATCAGCTTTCAAATACTGATGACTCCAAGGACAGTGAAAGATTAAAGAAGAAAATACTCTGTGCCTTTCAAATTCATTGGTAGACATAAACTTGAAATTTGATGTGCTTATGCAGTTTAATTATTGCATCAGAGTAAAAGTAGCTTCTTGACCAAATTAAACTGACACAGCACTACTACTCTTACTCCTGTAAGAGATTTTACATAGAAAATATATCCACCCATGGATTTCCACTCATGGGAAATTGCCATGAGAGGATTCTTTTGTACCTGATCCTAACGAAATAGTATTACACCTATGTGTGTAACACCTTTCTGGTTTTAGTCAGACTGACTGAATGCTGATTGTTCCAGAAGCACCGAGTGGCAGGTGTGGTTTGGAGAGACAATACGTAAGTGACCAGGCACTTCCCATACAGTGAGCTGGAACATGTGAAAAGGAGGGCGGATGATAAGATAATACTTTGAAGATACCCTAGAACACTTACCTGAATGCAGCTTGCCAGTTAATGCTTCTGATTCTAAAACCAAAAAGAGGAGTCTTCTGCACAGGGTTAAGCATGGGCACAGGTGTTAGCATGTTAGCACTTAGCCCTTATGGCAGCAGCATCTTTGACTCTGAGACCGTGATAATGATGAAAAATATTGTGATTTCACAGAATTGCCACTTCGCTAGCTGTCCATTAAAATAGATAGCTGTCCAATAAAAACAGATACGAAAAGAATCAGAGATTCTATGTGATTTATATAAGGTGCTGTAGAAGACTATTTGTAAATATTTATGGTACAAGTGGATAAATAAGCTGTAGTGCTTTGTATTATAGGTGGATCAGGGGAAGAACAAATCATGAGATAAGTTACACAGCCAAATACTGATGCTGTAGAGGGTGTCTCTGTAGATTCAGTCCCAGAAGAGTGAATGCAAGATTTACTTAGGCATGATAATAGCTTCACCACTGCAAAACTGTTAAAGAACAGAATATTTCAATTTGGTGTTTAAATGCAAGGTTTCTGCAATAGCTGTTACCGCTTGAAGGCACTGAGATATATGTATATCAACGTAAGGCCATTATAATTCAACCATCATTTTGCTTGAAACTTGAGGCCATCAACTCTGAGTTGCTCTAACACCTTGGATACAAAGGAGGTATGTTTTGCTAGATGCCCAGGGAGATTCGAAGCCTAGAAATTCAGTTAAAGTTCAAAGGCCAGTAAAGGCATGAGAGTTTTGTTTCTTTTTTTTTTTTTTTAAAGATAATGCTTTCTAAACGATGGAACCTATTTCATGAAGCAGTGAAGACAGTAAAACTGTTACAGTGGTCTGCCCTAATGAGCCTGGGCCAGATCTAAGGTTTTTAGATACCGTGTAGCCAGGTCTACATTAGCAATTTGGTTCGGAGCAGTAGTTCAGTTTTGAAGCAAATCTCTTGATTTTCTCAATTTATTGTGTTTCGGTTCAGATCTGAGGACAGCTGTGGAACCCATGAAACAGATTGTGTTTGGAAGGAAACTAAATCAGAAATGTTGCTCCAAAAGGGCTGCAGTGGTCTTCACGGACAATAGGTTCCTAACTTATTTTTGGACTCTGCCACCAAAAGGTCTTACCGTTTGTGTCTATCACTTTTCCCTGAGCATTCAGCCACCTATGTAGTGGGGGTGTTTGGTCCAGGAAACCAGCTGACATCTAAATCAGGGTGAGCCTCCTAAGCCTTATATACTGGAGATGTAAGGAGCCTTGGCATCAGTCACTTTAATCACTTCTAGCACTTCTAGCAGAGAAGAAAGTGTCTAAATGATTACAAGTTCCCATATTTAAGACATTAATCCCAAGATTTATGTGACAAAACTCTGAGGTCTCCTTGCTTAAGAGTGTTATCAAAGATGGGGAGTGGCATTTGCCTAAATCTAGGCACTTAATTCTATTCTAGATGCTGTAGTGTATCCACCCTAGCTACCAGCTGCTGCTGCAGAGGATGTGGGGTCTTCTCTGAGGCCCTGGGTCATATCTGCCTGTCCCACATAGACATCCTGGCTACTCAAACGCCTCTGGATTGGCATTCAGCATTTTGTTTTCAGCAACTGGATCACAATCAGGTTCAGCATCCATCTATGAGGGGAAAAAAAAAATCAGAAAAAAATCTAGAGTTTTGAAAAATGAACTCCACAAAACAGAAAATCAGAACAGGTTAGAAATCCAGTGGCATCCATGGCTTGGATCCAAACATGGCATATTGGTGTCTGTCCAGAAAGTGGGGCAGGGATAGGCAGTGTTGGTAAGGACTTTTGATATAAGTCTGCTTTAGCCACATGTGTTTATGCATGTCCAAAGAGCAAGTTACTTATTCATACATTTGAAGCTAATTACAGGAGGCAATATTTTCTGTGAAAGCAAGCATTATTGATTCTCATATAGCATACTCTCTGTATAGCTAAATGGATTACCAGTAAGAAGAACACTAGAAGGAGAAACTTAGTTTTTTAGGATTCGCAAATTAAGTTTCAAAGGTAAAGAAGTCTAGCTGCATTATACTTTCACTGCTCTGATGTGTAAAGTATTGGGTGAGGCATTAACATCATTATCACCCAGTGAATTTGGAGGTTCAGGTAAATGTTTTTCACCTGGCTGTGCATGCACACGCATACGCTTTGTTGTCATATTGTTCTCAGAGAGTGAAAGAAATTAATGTATTTCTTCAGTTTTACTTTGCCATTACTCATGTTGCTTTTTATCTGATAGTTTTCAGAGACGCACTGGCATTGATTCAGTCACATAGGAGCAGTTTGTGTTTTCTAACCCAGCTTCAAGCTACATTGCTGTTGGTGCTGCAATGCATACTTCATAGTGCTGCTAGAGCTGCACACAACATTGCTTGTCTTCCGAAACAGTGCCTGAGTGTGGTATTTTGGGGCTGGGAAAAAAGGGAATATGCAGGGTTTTTATCTCCTACTCTTGCCCTGTTTGCAGTTGGGCACTGTCAGCTTCTGCTAAGCCTATAGTTGAGTTTCTGGTTTATACTGAGAAAGTCCACAGCTCACTTCTCTATTCCTCTCTCCCCACTTCATGTTCTATCCCATGGTGTTTCAAAACACTTCCTTCCAAAACCAGATTGATTTGTGATGTTGAGATTATCAGCCATATGGTATAGCGGGTAAGTCACACGTGTTTTCTCAGTAGGCAGTGGTTGCTGGCTGTGAAAGACATACATAGCGTTACGTTAGTTTCTGTCTTAAGAATTCTAGACACGGTCTCAAAATTTGCTAAGAACAGCAAGAGGAATGAAATGTTGTATAAGTCCATTTTAGACTGAATATTTATTTCATCTCAATACTTCTCTGGTTTCTATTATAGTTGCTGTTTCAGCCCGTCATAGTTTTATTTTACACCCACCCTACTGTGACAGAGAAGGAAGTTTCTCACAGCTAAATCTATTTTGAATGTGTTAATAGTTCAAGCCTCATTATTGCATTTCCTTTTCTAATCAAGGCAAAGAATCTGTTATTAACAATGTAATCTCTTTTCCTGATGGCTTGTTCTTATAGATTCAACCATAAAAGCAATTGCCTTGAATGGTTCCTCTGCACTCAGATTCTTTTTCAAAACATGGATTACTCCTAATTGTCATTTCTTAGCTACAGTGATTTAGAATTATGTCTTTGAGTCATGATTTTTGCAAAACTACTTGCATTAAACAGTCTGGAGATAGTTTGGATGTGATTGATTTTTCAAAGCTTTGCAGTGAAATTTGATTCATAGTTCTGACTAAATGAACTGGCTGACTAAAACCCTGTGCAATCATTTGAAAATGTATCACTTTCATCAAAATCTACAATTTCTATAAATTATATTTAAGAATGAGGTGTCTCTAAAAATGTTTCCTATAAGATGGTGTGCTCCAAATTAATTTGTCAGCCATTTGTCAAGCAAGACAAGTAGATTACAAGTGTTTACCAGGTTGCCCCTCAGTCTTTGAATTTTCTTTTCAGCATATTCAGAATTATCCCCAGCATGACTGGCTTCCCTTTGAACAAGTATAAAGTCAGGTACAGTAAAGTTCCTTAATTATAATTGTTTGCTAGAATTAAATATTTAACTTCAGTTATGAAAAGATCCTCTTTGTTCTCTGTTGCCCTCTTTTTTGGGTAGCTGTGTCTGATTTTATATTCTGTTTTTCCATCTTATTTTGATACCAGAATATCAGAAAAAGAGAAATCCATTTCAAGTCAACAAGCATGCTGAGATGTCAAAAGGCATAGTGCAGAAATAGCTCTGCTTTGCAGATTTTATGCAAACTATTGGCAAGTATCTGCGCTCCAGTATCACTGATTCAGACAACTTCATACCAGTTGTCATCATCTTTGCTTCAGTATTCAACTGAAAAACAATCGAAATGAAAATTACTCTATTCAAACAAACTGCTTCAATTTATCTTTGATTTGATTATTCAGAATCTCAGTATTTGAAAGAATATTTCACTTGCATTTCTAAGCATTTACATCAAGTTTATGTTGTGTTTTTAAAATAAAGTATAGTACTAACCACAGAAAATAACATTAATTAAATCACATGAACAGGAGACTATGCACTAGCATTTGAAGACACAAAAAGAAAAAAAAAAAAACCACCAACAAAAAAAAACACTTTCTTCTTCTACCTGAAGCCCACAGGCAACTTTAAAAGAATCTACAACCAGGATCTTTTGTCTTTGCAAAGGCAGATGTTGCTAAAATAAGAAGTTATGCACCTATAAACTTTCCAATTAAGTAATGATTGAATAATAAGACTGATTAGACTGCATCCAAAAACTAATAAGATTGAGAAAACCTATATATATATATGGCTTTTTTTATTACATATGGTCTTATCTTTTCTGAATTAACTTTGTTGTAATAAGGATGTTGTGTAGAAAGATTTTTTTTTTCTGCTGAAACTGAAATGGTGAGATAGATTGAATGAAAATATGAAACTATAAATTTCTTGAGTATAAATCATGAATTTTTCAACATGGACTTTCAGGAAAGTCAAGTCTAAGTGATCTAATGCTACTTTACTTCAAAATGACAGTATTCACAAGAAAGATAGAGTTTAATGCATCGTATTTTTTCAGTTTAGCCAAACGTTTCTGCCCTTCTGAGCATCCTTGTTCCTCATATAGTAACTGTGCTATCTTCTAAATAGTGGCGACATCTTAGAACACCTCTTGCACTTGTAAGAAGATGGACCTCTACAGCCATCTTTAACTGCAATTATTTGTAGTCTTCTAGAGGTACTTAACAAAGCGTGAGCTTGTGAATAGCAGGTCAAAAGGAGAAAATGTCTTCCAAGGAGACTGGTGTGAGTTTTGTATTTCAGGATACAGTTGATAGGTGATAAGTTCTCAAGAACAAAAAATGATTGAAGCATGGAAGAAGCTTCCAAAATGTCCAGAAGGGAGCAGGAGAAGGTAACTGGTGATTAAGCGTTTCGCCTGCTTATGGGTGAGCTCAATCTACCTGTGATCACAGGTAATCACCTCTTTTAGTAAGAAATGACACATCGGTGTCATTCTAGTGACTGCAACAGGGAAATATGTATATATTTTAAATGATAGCATAAATTAGCTTTATGCTTCATCTGATTCTATGTGTATCAGCTATGGTTTCGGTTCTGGCAGCTATAGAGTATTTTAAAAATACAGCAAAAAGTGTTTTAAAGAATGTAGATTATTTACATTTACATTCTGATTACTGCGTTATTTATAGTTTTTCATGTTATTAACATTATTAACATTAGTCCACTGATTTTTGGACACGAAGTTATTTGAGTTTCTTGAATGACGATGCTGTTCAGGTAATTTCTATTTTATGTTATTGAAAATGATAAAGACCATAGGTGCTGCTTACAGAGACACTTCCATGGTTGTTGAAGTGCTAGATGCTATATCTGTTTTTATGTGCTGTTTTAATTGTCCAACAAAGCATATCTTAGGTAATAGTCAGTCTAGAGCGTCATGGTAATTACTGGGGCTGTGCTTCTCATATGTGCCTATTTGCTGACGTTGATCATTTGATTACCTATAGTTTTATTTCATTCCTGTGTTGTTATTAACAATATCAGAAATGAAGGAAGTAAATCATATTTTCCAGTGCAATGGTTTCTGTACTGAGATTGTTTTATTTTCAAATTATTTCATTAGTCAATTACTTTAAGTCTTATAAATCTTCTCTCAAGATTTTCCTCTTCTGTTTCAGAGAATCTTGCTTCTGGTTTGGTTTATGTTCTCTTTGGAAACGGACTGTTCCTACTGCCTCCTTCCCCCTTCTGTGGGATTTTTTTTCTATGCTTTTGTACTCTCTTACCTGGAGTGTTGCTTAGTAGTTTTACAGTGTGTTTTGCTAGAAGTAGCTTAGCAATATGTTTTTCCATCTTAAATGGAAGAGTAATCTTACTTTATTCTTTAGGTTATGAAGGCCACACTGTCTGGTGTAAGTTAGAAGAGACCTGATATAGATTAGAGCCCTGATACGGATTAGAGCCCTGCCTACCAAAGTACAGCATCAAAGAAGTACTCTAAGAACAGGCTTTTCTAGAGAGAATCAAGAAATTTGAGTTAAAATAGCTCAACTTAGAGGTCTAAAAATTAGGTTAGGAGAAAAGATGTTGCTTTGGTGATGGTGGGAATTTTTATGTTAACAATTCTTTCATCCTAAAGCACTTCTATTGCATAGATTGAAGCCCACTCTTGAAATCTGCCAAGTGTCATGTTGGTGGCACACACATGTCCTGTAAATGTGTTAAAAAAAAAAAAAACAACACCCAGGCAGAGTTATAAACCTTCAAAAAGCTTACATTTCATATACTCAGAAAGAGTTCATATATATGGTAGAAGTTACTACTGAACTTGATATGTAATTCGATAATAGATTGACACCTGAACTATGAAAAATTGTCTGCCTGCCCAGAGTTACTGTCTCTTAGAGCTCTTCTTTAGAACAGCCCTGTATGCAGTTCTGCAAAAAAGCACGTGGGTGTGCTCCAGGCAAGGTCTACATGGGCCTAGTAAAGAGCAGCTCTATGGGAGTGGAGACATCAGCAAGGCATAGTTTGCAGACAGAAGCACGCTATTTTATTAGAAGAACTGTTAAAGCTGAGGGGTGGACAGAAGAGAGAAACATTTGGATATTACCAGCATTTTTTCAGTTCATAGAATCATAGAATGGCTTGGGTCGGAATGAACCTTAAAGATCATCTAGTTCCAATCCCCCTGCCATGGGCAGGGATGCCACCCACTAGATCAGGTTGCCCAGTGCCCCATCCAACCTGGCTTTGAACACCTCCAGGGATGGGGCATCCACAACTTCCCTGGGCAACCTGTTCCAGTGCCTCACCACCCTCATAGTGAAGCATTTTCTCCTAACATCCAGTCTAACTCTCCCCTCTTTCAGTTTAAAACCATTCCAACCTTGTCCTATCGTTATCTGCCCATGTAAAGAGTCCCTCTCCATCTTTTTTATAAGTCCCCTTTAAGTACTGAAGGGCTGCAATGAGGTCTCACTGGAGCCTTCTCTTCTCCAGGCTGAACACCTACCAACCCTCCTAGCCCTTCTTCAAAGGAGAGGTGCTCCAGCCCTCTGATCATCTTTGTCCACCTCTGGACCCGCTCCAACAGGTCCATGTCCTTCTTGTGCTGGGGGCTCCAGGCCTGGATGCAGTACTCCAAGTGAGGCCTCACGAGGGCAGAGCACAGGGGGACAATCACCTCCCTCGACCTGCTGGTCCTGCCTCTGTTGATGCAGCCCAGGATGCAGCTGGCCTTCCGGGCTGCAAGCACACACTGCCAGTTCATGTTGAGATTCTCGTCCACCAGAACCCTCAAGTCCTTCTCTGCAGGGCTGCTTTCAAAGAGTTCTTCTCCCAGTCTGTACTCATGGCTGGCATTGCCCCGACCCAGGTGCAGCACCTTGCACTTGGACTTGTTGAACCTTACTAGGTTCACACAGGCCCACTTCTGAAGCCTGTCCAGGTCCCTTTGGATGGCATCCCTTCCTTCTGCTGTATCAACTGCACCACTCAGCTTGGTGTCATCTGCAAATTTGCTGAGGGTGCACTCGATCCCACTGTCTATGTCATTAGATATTAAACAGCACTGGTCCCAAGACAGACTCCTGAGGGACACCACTCATCATTGGCCTCCACCTGGACACAGAGTTGTTGACCACAACTCTCTGGGTGCGGCCATCCAGCCAGTTCCTTATCCACCAAATGGTCCACCCTTCAAACCCACAATTCTCCAATTTAGAGATAAGGATGTCATGTGAGACCATGTGTCAAAGGCCTTACAGAAGTCCAGGTAGATGACATTGGTCGGTCTTCCCTTGTCAACTGATGCAGTCACTCCATCATAGAAGGCCACCAGACTGGTCAGGCACGATTTGCCCTTGATGAAGCCATGCTGGCTGTCCTGGATCACCTTGTCTTGCATGTGCCTTAACATTGCTTCCAGGAGAATCTGTTCCATGATCTTCCCAGGCACAGAGGTGAGGCTCACCCATCTGTAGTTCCCTGGGTCTTCCTTTCTACCGTTTTTGAAAATGGGAGTGAGGTTGAGGTTTCTCTTTTTCCAGTCACAAGGGACTTCGCCTGACTGCCAGGACTTTTCAAATACGATGGAGAGTGGCTTGGCTACTACATCAGCCAGTTCTCTCAGGACCCTGGGACGCATGTCAATGTGCCCCATAGACCTGTACCTGTTCAGTTTCAGCAGGTGGCCTTGAACCTGCTCTTTGCTTACAGTAGGAGGGACTTTGCTCCCCCAACGCTGCCTCGAGGTTCAGGGACTCGAGAGACATGGGAAGCCTGACTGCCAGTGAGGACTGAAGCAAAGAAGTTGTTGAGTACCTCAGCCTTCTCCATGTCTGTCATTACCAGTTCTGCCTCTTCAGTTATCCTTGCCTACAAGCACTGCAGGAAAAGACCTACTTTTAATTTTTTTGCTTCTTAAAAGGATGCAGTTGGATGAGAGGCGGGTCTCACAGCTCCTGAGGGAGTCCAGTTGAGGCTAATAATTAAAATAGAGATAAGGATGTAATCAAAGAAATACAGATAGTCAAATACTTCTGTGTAGATCTGTAGGTGGGAACCACAGCTATAACAGCTTGAAACAAGCCATGTTTAGTATTTTTCACAGTGATAGGCAGTTTATACAGAGAATATGGAGATAGATTGGAGCTTTGGAAGAAAGGAAGGAATCTGTAAATTTCCATGGTTCAGGAACAGTATGTGACATTTCCCTTCACAAGAAAAATTATCTTCTGGATCCATTCCCTCCAGTATATCAACAACTTTCGCTCAATTACCTTTTAGTTCAAGTGAATAAAGGGCTGCAATCATCCTTTTCAACATGCCTTTAAACCTGCTTTTTCCAAATCATTTTCAATAATAACTGTAATTTAAACTTATGATATAAGCATAGAAGTGCTTTAAAATAGCTCAGGTATTTTGCTAGAGAAAGTGATGTCATTCTTTCAGCCAGCAGCAAGAATATTCCACTGACTCTTTAGGATTTGTTTGCTGATGAGTATAAAGAGAATTAGGACATTAGCCAGTATTTCAGTGTTAAAAATGAAGTGTTTTCCTGTCTTCTATTGCCTTTGTCTGTTAGTTTCCATTTTCCAAAAGTATTTCAATAGCCAAATGTGGCCTTTGAGTGTATGGGTGTTCTGCTGGGATTTGCATGTGTATACCTGAGAACAGAATTTGATTCATGTGTAAGTACTTCGATCTTCCTGAGATGCACTGAGATAAAAAAAAAATGTGGTAATTCCCAAGCAGCTAACTAGAACCTTTCTTGGGGCATTCTTTCAGTTGAAGGAAAGAAATATTTCATAGTTATCAATGCATGGTAAAGAATATACAAAGCAAATTTTTTCTTGATTTTTTTTTCCAGCTGTAAATACCTGAGCAATGAGATTAAAGTTTCTGTTCCACACTACCTGTCCTACCTGTCATTTGGACAAGGCCACAGCTGGCTCTCATATAGGTGTTCAAGGGACAGTATTAGGAAAATCTCCACTGATCTCGGACTTCCTTCTCTTCCCTCAGTGGGACTGAGCACCACTGCGGATGTTCCTTGGGACACCGAGGAGTCGTAGGGCCTGAAGCCATCTCGCTGGGAGCACAGGGCACAGCAGCTGAAGAGCTCCGTCGTCACATATCTATATAGTAGTTATGTTTTCCAGAGTTCTTATTAAATATCTGCGATTCCCTGTTACTTCCAGCACAGAACTGAGTAAAGTGGCAAAAATATGGTGGAATATGATTCCTCTTTGATCTCTGGTGCACTTATGTGGCTGTTATCCAGCTTTCACTCTGGTTACAATATTTTATATTTTTTTCATTCTAGACTTTCCATTGTCTTAGATAAGCTTGCATACACAGTACCTTCTACTTTTGCCAAGGTATTACAAAGTGCATGCTTGATTTTCACTGTGGAAAAAATTAGTTGCAAGGTCCTAATGAATAAGTAAACCTCCAAAAGAGTTGGAACAAAGCCAGATTATTATTTTGCAATTTAGCTTAAGTTTGTAATGATTTAAATCAATGCTTTGTTACTGCAGGCCATACTGAAGAGCACCTGTCTGCTCCTGTTGATTAGAGGGATGTACCTGCTTAGAAGTCTTCCTTAAATAATTGCCTATATTATCATGTAATGATCCTCTTCAGTACTACATAAAGTTGCTCAGAATAAGTACTTTTTATAGAGATGAACGACCTATTATAAAATCAGACTCTGGGGAGAGAAAGGCAGCTTTAGAAGTTATGTTGTTTGCTATACATATAAAATAAATGGGTCATAGAGACTGTATAAACCTTGTAAGTTGTGTTACCTTCCTGCATTTTTTCCACTGACATTATGAATGGTGTTTGTTATGCAATGTAGCTCTTGGGTTAGCTACAACTGCAGCCCTTCCTGTGGCCTCTATGGACCTGTGAACAAAGTGAGGTGCTTTTGCAACCATACTATTTCTCAGGGTGGAACCCTGTCATCAGCTGCCTTCAGACCAAGATTTTAGGCTATAAATCCTGCAGTTTATTGGCATCACTGCATCTGCAGTTCTGTCCCCTCAGTGGTAATTATAGGCTTATATAATAAGCAGTAAAACAATAATTGACATGTGTAGGCTTTAGCCTACCAAGTCAGCTATGCTTTAGAATTTCTTTCTCTGTTCTAGCCAGGAAAGAAAATCATAAAATGCTAAAACTGACTGGAAAACAAACAAACAAACAAACAAAACCATCACGTTGACTCATAGCTGACCATTACCTTTCAAGGGCAGAAGCAAATGTTGGTGTTCAGGGGACTATCAGAGCACAGCAACCCCTGCCCTGTTAAGAGTTCCCGCACAACATCCCTGTAGTAGTGCAGAGGAGCTCAAATCATGGACCTAAATACTGCTATGCTAAAACGGTGTGCAAGCAAGAAATACGGGTCTACTCCTTATCTAAAAAAGTAAGAAATATGGATGGGGAATGCTGCAGGGACTGCTAGTGATGCTAACATACCTTTGTAGACTTCTAAGAGACCTGAGAATATTTCATCAATTCTGTGTTTTACACTTGAAGGCTTTAGCTTTAGCTAAGCCAAAAAGGATTGTCAAGTTAGTAAGAATGAAAAGAAATAATCACAGGCAAGAGTTGTAAAACCAATGAACTTTTTACCTCTTCAGCTAGCATGGATCACAGTGTAAGAACATTGATTCAGGCGACTGTAAAATACAAAAGAGTAGATCCAATTTGCTCAGTGGTAAAATGATAAATAAGTTCCCCTGCACAATATTTTTAATAATACAGCTTTATACGACTGATCTGTTAGCTCCTGGAGCATGTCTGAGGAGATCAAAGCTGAAAGAGGCTCTGTTGGATTGTGAGTATCAGCATTAGACCGTGGTTTCCACATTGCTCTTGTTGCTTGTAGGAATGGTTACAAATAATGGAAATGCAACATGCTAGATACCGTACCATCCAAAACAGAAAGATTGTTCCTGGCCCAGGGATATTACAATCCAAGTGTAGGAGAGATGGTAACAGATGATGTAGCTGGCACAATGCAGAGGACCAGTGGGACGTTAATGGCTGCTAACCAGTGGATTTGGCTGACTAATGCCCACACCAGACTTTCACAACAAATAAGCTTTTAAATTAAGCCTCAGTATAAAGAACTTTATAGGTGTTTGGGTGTTTGTGGGGGGAAGGATTCCAAAATGTAAAGAGCAATAGAGTTGATACAAAGTGTTCTTGAAAATGTGAAAGTGTGGGATAGCTTACGAACTGTGTGTATCTTACAAAAATAAAGGTGGTAACATCATGTTTTTCAAGGCCAGAGGAAAGGATGTTGCAATAATCAAGATACAAGATGATGACTACACATGAAGCATGTACTTGTTCAAGACTATCCGGAAGTCGTAATTTAGATGACAATGTTTTCAGAAAACGAAATGTGAGTGCATTACAAGGTTCAGAGCAGAGCTCAAGTGCTTTTGCTCAAGCTTAAGCATTTTAGACCTGTGCTGGCTCTGAGCAAAGCCAGCTGGAGTGTCTCTGTGTCGTCCTCTGTGAGGCAGAGCGCTGGCCCAGGGCAGGACACAAATAAGAACTGACCAGTGAAATTTTTCTCTAAACTCTGTAGAAAATACTCAGAATCAGGTCTGGAATGAGGTCAGAGGCGAAGGAACTGGCTATCACTCTGGCCTGTATTTTGAGTAGGATGCTGATGCTTATAGTGATGAGGTTCAGTGATGCCATGGAGGACTTGAAGGGCAGTAAAGGCTCAAGAGCTTAATCAGACTGAATTATTGCCAGCAATAGGCCAATTATTGCCAGGGCTGGAAGGCATGTCCTGTGAGGAGCAGCTGAGGACACTGGGTTTGTTAAGCTTGGAGGAAAGGAGGTCGAGGGGTGACCACATTGCTCTCTAAACGTCCTGAAGATGGGAAGTGGAGAGCTAAGTGCTCATCTTTCGTCCCTGGTGTCTAGTGACAGGACACGTGGGAACGGCTCAGAGCTACGTCAGGGGAGGTTCAGGCTGGACATCAGGAAAAACCTCTTTACCGAGAGGGTGGTAAGACGCTGGAGCTGGCTTCCTGGAGAGGTGGTTGATGCTCCACGCCTGTTGGCCTTCAGGAGGCATTTGGACAATGCTCCTAATGATAGGTTTTAACTTTGGGCCAGCGCTGAAGTGGTCAGGCAGTTGGACTCGATGATCTCTGTAGGTCTCTTCCAACTGAGCTATTCCGTTCCACTCCATTCCATTCTATTTCATTCCTAAGGAGAACGCAAAATACGTTTACAGAAAAGAAGGCAGGGCTATACTGAGCGGCTCGTGGGATCATCCAGGCAGACACGCTCGTTACACTTTCATCGCCCAGCCCTCGCCGCTTGGAGAGGCGCCTGATCCTCCCTCAGAAAGCGCGAGCGTGACCCGAGCGCTCCGCTGCGCGAAACCCCGCTCCTCGGCACCGACCCCCGGCTGCGGGGGCCGCCCGGGCCCTGCCGCCGCCGCGCCGGGGCTGCC
>VXAL01001576.1:98927-127997 GCA_013399475.1 Chauna torquata | reverse complement strand
AGTCTGAACAAGTTTCAGTGTTGTTTTGTGTTGTTGGTGGTGGTGGTTGGTTGGTTGTTTTTTTCTTATTGAAAACTAATTCTTTTGTAATATGGGAACATTCTTTGTTGACTTTGGTTGGCATCAGTAAGGTAGGTGTTACTGATAGTTTCATATAATTTAAGATCAGAGGCAATTACATCACTGGCCTGATCTATTTCTTTAATTGAAGTTCAACTTCTGTTTGACTAGAGTGTTTCTTACAGGTAGTCCAAATTTCATCCCACATAATTATCTTCCTAACAGAGGTGTGGTCAGCATAAGATTTTACATATCACCAATGAAGAGAATGCCCTCTCTAGAGAATAATCCCGCTGAGATCTTAATAACTATGTGGAGGTGACTGTCTCTCTCCATGACTTTATAGAAGCTGAGTGTAAATATGATCATAAGATTTGGAAGATGTTTAGAAGCCTGAAAATAAATGGAATTAATCCAACCTTAATTTTAAACAAAAGGAAATGGAGAATCTATCTCTTCCCTTGAAAATTTCTTTCAATGGTTTATCAGCATTACTGCAGAAAATAAGCACCTGTGTTTCATTTTAGAGTCAGAAGCCAAATTCTATTTGAGATAATTTCTCCTGATAGATTAAAAGCCCTTCTGGTGTTCTGAGTTTCCTCTTTACGAAGGTATTCATCCACTGTAATCATGCTAGCTCTTGATCTTCAGTTTGAAATCGTGTTTTTGAATTGCATGAAAATTCATGTCTTTGGGGGCAAAAAGGGGTGGGAGAATCAATACCAGAACATTACTCTTCTAGTTTCGTGCTGCCAAGTCAGGAAAAGCTCCCACTGACTTCAGTGAAATGAAAATTTTATCTTTATGGTTCAGTTCTCTCCCTGAACAAGTTTGACTCTCATAAAATGTTAGTCTAAATCTGGGATTCTATCAGCAAAATCTGTTTCCTTCCGTGTTCCTTTTTGGTGATATTTTTCTGAATCTAGAACTCATTGAAATATAAGGGCAGTAACCTTAAGCCGAGTATTGTCATTATACGTGTAATAATGATTCATCATCCCCCAGAAATCTCTAATATAAACATCTGTCTGTTAATGAATTGTTTGGCTGAGTCACAGACTTATCAGACAAAACGTGAATCCTTTTGTAGTTCAGTAATTAAGTTCTTTGTTCACTGCACAACCCTCTCTTAGCTTTTGCATGTCAGAAGTCTAAGCAATGCCATCAAGGAAATGACCTCACAAAGAATGAATAGCCTGGCACGATATGGCAGTGGGATGGAGAATTTGTTGAACCATGCTTAATTAAAGATAATTACACAAAAAGAAAGCAGAAAGGGTACAGTTAGGATGAATCAATTGACCAGTACATGCTTGGGGCAGAGCATGCATGGATGAGGGAATAATCTGTTGTTTTTTTTGTTTTGTTTTGTTTTTTTTCCAGTGTTTAAGACACTGTGTGATATACATTAGAGCCAGCCTTATCCAATCCAAAGTTATCACATTATCTTCTTTTTACATAGCGAGTTTAGGATCCTTTCTTTGATCAATATGAGTTGGTTTTTTGTTTGTTTTTTGTTTTTGGTAGCAATGAGAGTAGAATATTTTGTCTTGGTTTTAACAGAAAGACACCCAGAGATGCGCTTAACAGAGTAAAACACCATGATGCTGACAATGAAATCAGTAGAACAAAGAGCCCTGGAAAACAGTCAAAACACTAAGTATGTGATCCTCTATTCTTGGATAGCGAGGGTGGTGCTTGTGGTGGGTTGTTTGTTTCAATGTCTGACAATAGGATCACAATGTAGGAACTGATTGGCTGAGACCATATAATAATGTATTCCCTAGATACCTTTTTGAGAAGTTAGGAGGGCAAGCTTCAAAGCCACAGCAGGGGTGAATTAGTATCGCTGTGACAGATATTTTACTCATGTCGGCATCCTTCACAGAAGTGGCGAGTTTGATTTACATGTTGCTTTCTGCTTGTACATTCAACTGAGTTGTTGCATGGCCAGGTTTTTTGTTTACCTATGCACAATTGTTGTGCTTCACCTTTGTATATCCACACAGTGTGACATACATAATTATAATCTAATTTGAACAACTTCCATATTGATTTAGTTCTGTTGGATAAACTGATGAAAAATAGAATTTACTTAAATTTGTGAAATAAGTTATTTCAAACAGATGCACCTCACTTACCTAGTCACCCATATAGTTCCATTGAAGAATGCAAGTGGGTCTCACAGAAGCAGTAGCAAATTAGAGTAACTTCATTATAAGCTTTGGAACAAATAAATTTAGCATAACTAAACTCCCAGGCCTGAAGTATATCTCTGAATCCTGAGCTCTTTCTTTCCTTTCCTTGTTTAAAATAAAATTAAGCAAACGCTTGAATGCCTTCCTAAATCAGGACGGGAGTTTGAAGTCTGATCCATTTAAGCTACTTGCTTAATCTATGGTAGAAGGTAGAATACCTAGCTCTTCTTTCAAAGTGTTAAGTCTGTTAACAAAAAAGGAATGATTTTTTTTTTTTTACTTTGTTTCTGCTCAAATCACTGTAGCCATTTCCATAAAACATATACTGTTATTATACATATATGAACAAAGTGAACGTTTGTGTCAGTGTTATCCCGTTGTAGTAAGTACAGGCTTTTATTCCTAACAGTGATATTCTTGAGGGAATCTGACATTTTCTGGGAAACCTAAGTGGCAAAAGTAATAAGTAGTAATAAAACAGAAGGAATCTTTGTAATCTCAAGATTAATGGATAAAATGTTTATGCTGAGGGTTCTCCTCATCAGCAAACTGCTGTTTCCACCTATTTGCATTTTAATGGTTACCCTAGTTCTGAAGTTAAAATTACAGACTTTTCCCAGCTGCTCTTTAAATGCTACATTATAATTTTGAGGAAGCATCATACGTAATTATATTTAATAGACACAGAATTGATTGAAACACTTAACAAAAACAAAAAGCCCAGACCTAATTTTGTAAACATGTTATTGTACAGTAACCCCCAATGAGTTTGTTCTTAAATCTCCTAATTAATTTTTAATTAAAAAGCTCAAAGATGCCATTATACTACTTGTTGTAAATAGCAGCCTTATGTAAGCATAAAGGACTTAGCTGCTCAGGCAAATATCTTCCATTTAAATCCACGTTAATGAGAACTCCTGAACACAATATTTCAGAGATTCAGCACTAAAATAGTGTAAATATCACATGGGGATTTGTTCTTTTTTATTCCTCCTTTCTTTTTTTTTTTTTTTTGGTCCCAGAGAGAGGTTTGTGCAGAACACAATAGGTTTGCACATGACAAGCTGTCCAAATTTCCACTTAGGTGCATCAATCCTCTCCCTGTTGCTACTACTAGATTATACATAGCATTAACTAATAAATGATAGGGCAGATGTAACTAGTCTCTACTTATGTGAGGACAAATGGGCACCATATCAGTAAACTTTTACAGAGATTTGTTTCATTAAGTAGATGAACACTCCTCTTATTAAGGAAATACTAACCTAGAGAATAAAAACACAGGGTAGCCAAATTCCCAACCTCATGTATAAAAAGGAACCAGCTTTCTATGATTTTAGTCATCATCAAAACCAGTCAGAGGATCTGAGCCAGTAGCTGAAACACAGTGTGTTGCTGTGGGGATGTGCTGATGTCACAAATAGAGGGTTATTAATAGCATAAAAACAGCAAGTGCTCCTTTCAGAGAAGCATCCTTAATAGCAGGGGAAAAAACACTTGAGACAAAATCTCATTTGCTATGTTTTTCTTACATTTTTAACCAAGAAGGGATGAGGGGTGGAAATGCAGTGATTTCCATGGTTTAATTATCTGTCTTGTATATGGTTATTAACACTGCACACAGAAGAAGCAGAATTTAGAAGGCTGGAAGTTGTAAACTCAAGTTTTGCAAAACTGCAGTTTTCATTTTAAAACACGCAAAGTTTTGTTGTTAGGATAAGTGATTAAAAATGCTGGTTTCCTCTTAGAATAAATTTACAACAGCTTCTCCAATCAGAACTTTTCTTATCAGGTTCTAGAGATTTTAGGAATGGAATCTATCATTCCTAATTAGAACTCTTTTTTTTCTTTTTTTAGCCATATCAGGAATAAATCACAGTACATACCTTCAAAACCAGCGATACCTATCTGCATATTTTAATGGCAAGTGTCAGATGCGTGCTTTCCTTTGGGTACAGGATAATATTTATTGTAATTCATGCACACATGAAAAAAAAAATCTAAGGCTGAAATTATAATACTTATTATTTATCTTGTATATCTTTTTTGGACTATCCAGTTTGGGGTAAGAGGGGACTCTCAGACCTGCATTCTTAAAGTGAAATGTCCCATGCAGTTTGTTTTCCTGCAAGATCTATCGCTGCAGTTTTTGATGTTGTGTGGAAATAGACGGTTGGATCATCTTATGGAAAGTAGCACAAGGAGATGAAAACAAGGAGCCAATAGTATCTGCAAGACAAATAGCACTAGAAGGCTCTGGTCAACAAAATCATTTTCAGAGGTATACAAAGTGTATGCCCAACACGTTTTACTTTCTTGTCCTGTTTAAAGAGAGACATTCCTTTTTCTGAGCAGATTATTTGTACTGATGCAATAATCAGTCCAACTGGTATACACTGTGAAACTTATCTCAGAGGTATTTGAAATACCTGATAAAATTTTCTTGCATGACTACTTTATGGGTGGGTTTTTTTGTCATTCTTCTTTCTGTAATAAAAGTTTTGAGTGAACTTGTGTAATCAGTTTCTGTGTGCTATATATTGTCATTTTGTGCTTGACTGAAATAAAGTTGTATTGGTGACTTGCTAGTTTGAAAAAATCATGTTCAAAACATTTTCTTCCAGAAATTAATATTCTTGTGTTGAAGATAGCAGTTCCAAAAACAGTCAAAACTTTTTCAATTCCTGGAATGCTCCAGCTGCTCTGGGATATCTCAGTCTTTAAGACATGATACTATAAATCAAACGTGTTACAGTATATATTTCTAGTTGCTAATGGCAGGCTTTTACAACCATGAATGGTTTTGTCATTTCTTTTTTTTTTTTCCTGTTACAATCTGTAATAGCTACAGTTCATGAGTCTGCGCTGTAAATGCTATCCAAATTACCTATTTTTCAATTGCCCACAGGAGGTGGTTGCCTTGAAGAGAGCTTGATTATGACAGCATATAGCTCATCGCACTCTAAAATAAAATTTGTCCTCTCTATTTCAGAAGTTGCTGCAGCGAATGCGAGTAAACCAGTACTAGCGAACCATGTGCTGTAGCTTGACTATATTGTAGGTCTTTATGAAATGAAATTGGGTTACATACAGAAAATCAGATGTTTTTATCACTTCTCATATTATCTTGGGCTTCTACAGTTCCAGAGATTTGTAATTCTCTTCCTCTACAGAGGGAGAGAGAGAGGTGGAAGAGGGGTTTCACAGATGCCATGCTTTGTACTTTCCAGTGGCGATGAAAACCCTGTTTCCCTCAACACTTCAGTGCTTACTCAGTGTTAGTTTCTCGTCAGTCAGAGATACCTCTGAAGAAAAAGAGGAGAGATTCAGGTGCTGGATTTTTATTTTTTATTTTTTGCTTTGTTTCGACTGTTTATTTAGCTTTTCTCCTATTTTGAAAAACACATTTTTGTCATTACTAATCAGTGCACAGACCCTTGTGTACTACATCAAGCTTTCGGATCATCATCAACTTGCATGGCCAGCCAACTGTAGAAGCTTGTGTATACTTCTGTTCTAGATGTTTGTTTGCTGATTAGATATTTAAGTGTCTAAAACAAGGCTGATTTCAATTACACAACTTGTTACAATGCCTTTTGCTAATCTCTGTAAGAATGAAGTCCACCTCCCCTCCTTCCATCACAGAGGCCAGAAGATGTGGTGAAAATCAGAGTAGCAGCCAAAATACTTGGAGTACTGTATATTCACTTGAGTCTCTCTTCTTTGCCAGTGCTTAGAAACTCCCATAAGAACACCAGCTGTGCAACTTGTCCACCCAGCTGATAGTACTTCAAATCTGCTTAGCTTCAAAAATTACTTGCCTGTGTAATCTAATTTTACCCAATGTTCTGTTTAGAAATAGGTCCATTTACCACTCACAGTTTGTTAGTTTCCTGATTTAATAGTGAAATGTTGAAGAAAAAACAGTGTTTCTCCCTCATAACTCATGCTTTCATCCCACTTGTTCATACTCCAATAATTGAAATTACAGTCTTATAATTGTACAGACATTGATGATTTTGCAAATGGAGGATTATTAATAGCATAAAAACAAGAAGGACCTCTTCTCAAAATGTTATTCCAGCAAAAAAAGAACCAGAAAAATATCCTTGATTATTTCTTCTTTTTTTTTTTGTGCATTCTTCAAATTTTAATTAGGCAGAAAAAGTAGATAAGATTTTCTTTCATCAGCATGAAAATTAGTGAATCATAGCGGAAAAGAATCTTATGGAACATATTACAAGTCTTGAACTTAGATTTAGCAAGTTTTGTTGGCTTCAAAATTAAAGGAAATACCTTTTGAGAAAAGAAATTAAAAAAGTCTTTATTGATGTTTCATTATTAAATTGATTTATCTGTACTGTTAGGTAAAAAAGTATGTACTTTTTTTTTAATTTTATAGGAAAGAAAATTTTGCAGGTATTTCTACATATAGATGCTTTTATTGTTAGTTTGCCAAGCCTAACGTTCCTATATACTTTGTGGCTGACAGGATCTTTTGGTATATTTAGCAAATTACATTTATTGCATATATGTATTTTCCTAAATATTTGAATACGTACTTTCGAGTTAAGAGCTGGTCAGGAAAACTTTGCATCTCACTCTGCTGGGAGGTCTGGGGCCCAGACTGTAGCTCTGGAGTCCCCATTTGCAGGTAGTGCTGCTGCACTGTCTTCCAGCTGGAGGTCCTGGCCGAGCACCTGCTCTAGAGATATTCCAGCGTAACTCCTTCCTTTCTGCACAGCCAGCTGCATGGCTGGTCGCAACCCCTGAGCCACAATGTGGCTCCGAGGAGATAATTTGTTGGAGTACAATGCCTGAACTACTAGTTAGGAGAAAGTGAATAAGGAACAATGAAAGAACCAGGGGACAATGAAATCATCAGTCTGCGGTTTTAACGCAAACAAAGGAAGTATTTTTAACACATTGTGTAACTGCACTGTGGAATTCATTGCGCTGTAATGTCAAAGAAGCCAAACAGTGTAAGTAGGTTAAAAAAAGAGAGCACACAAGGAAATGACCACATTCCATATTTGTCACATTTCTTAAACTCTTTTCTGTGTATTTTAATCTGTGGGATACAGAGAGAAAAGGACTTTGGGCCTAGCCAGGTAATTCTGTTCTTATGTATGCAATTTTACTTTTCCATTGTACTTGAGGTAGTTTTATCTTTGTTTTGTAAGTGTATATTTAGCAAAAGCTTTTAAAAATCAACCATGCTATGAGCATTGCTAAGCAACAATGTATTCTTCCCTCCCACATGCCTTCTTGCTATTCTGTGAAAAATAAGTATAACAAATTTGTAAAGAGTGAGGTGCTTTCCTCTTGATGGAATAATGCATAGAGAGGCTGAGCACGGAGCGGTTCTGGTCACTTATTTCTGAGACATGCTATGGCTGCCATCTGGTTGCTAACTAAAGCGGCAGTGGTCTGTATCCTGCTGCTGCATTACTGCAAACTTTCCTTGAGATCTCTGCTTGGGCATAAATTCTTCCACACAGAACATTTTTGTAGGTTATATCTTCTGGTGGGCATGTACAGTTTGGGATGCTTTGAGATGGACAAATACTTCATGATCTGCAGTTCAGGCAGGTGGATCTTACTTCACTTGAAGATGAGGAGGCCTGTGGCAACTTTAGTGAACACATAAATGCATTGGCATGCGGTGTATTGTTTAGGGGCTCTCATTCTGGAGTATTACTATTAGCTCTGGTGTTTTCACATTGACCAGAAGACAGTTAAGTTGTGGTGGGCAGGGGAGGGGGTAGAAATGTGCTTTGCCGGCTAACTGCACTTCTGGAAAATGGTTGTCAAACCATCGTTGTTTCACCATCATTCTGGAATTAAAGCAATTTTAAAGCTCTACAGTTCGTCAGCTTTAGAGGGGTTTTTGGTTTTCTGTGGTGCTGCTCTATTGTTTCAGTGCTCTTGTGAATGCCTTCAAAAGCTGTTCATGTGTATTCCATGAATTGTGATTTTACTTTGCAATATCATGTTGTGTGAACACCACTGAAACTATTGTGGCAAGGTCGCTGTGTAGAACTAGATGTTGGCTAAGTGTTAAATATGATCAGGCAGTTGTAGAACAGATTGAACTTCGTAGGAATTCTCCTTAGCTTATAGTTTGTACCTGAACTCCTGCTCTACTTGAGTTTAGGAAAGCTCTAGTAGTTGTAGTCAAGACCCCCATAGCAAACAACAAATAAATAAAGCAAAATGGTTACCATTTGGTGACTACCTGTTTCCAAGTAGTTGGAGTGCAAATTGCTTTTTCTCACATTTCGTCTCTTAAGTTAAGACACATGTAGCTACTTAAATTTTAAGTGGTATCATGTAAAAGGCACCCTTAATTTCCTCTATACCACAAAGATATGTAAAGGCTGTTCATTTATTTACAAGCATCTTAACTCTGTTAGAGATTTGCTTCCATTCCTTTGTGAATTCTACTTATCTGTGTGAGAAAGCAGTTGTGAAATGAACTTGGGTGTGAACTTGAACAAAATGTTGCACACTAAGCTTTAATGTGGATGTTCTTATTTATTCTTCAAGGAAGAGAGCTTTTAGGCTGTTGATTAGCATGGTATGGAATGGCTATTCCAAATATGTTCCTATTTTGATTAGTCTTTATAGCCTTAGTGTGCAATGCTGCAAAGCATTTAAAAGATACTAGTACTCTAAAAGATGGCAGCAGAACTATTCTGTAACATAAACTATGCATTGTGTGCCTACTTACTTTGCTAGTTAGAAGTTCCAGAGGTAATAATATTAGTATTGTAATAGTAAGCTTCCAACAAGTAATATAGAAGTCAGTAGCAAAACATAGAGATCTTTTCATATACTGGCTTTAAGATCAGATCCATAACCTACCAAATACTTGCATACAGGATAAAAGATTACTAACACCATGCTGTACTCCTGTGTGTACTTTTTTCATGGATGG
Source organism: Chauna torquata (assembly GCA_013399475.1). Taxonomy (NCBI): domain Eukaryota; kingdom Metazoa; phylum Chordata; class Aves; order Anseriformes; family Anhimidae; genus Chauna; species Chauna torquata. The sequence goes on along the minus strand of VXAL01001576.1, from coordinate 118,799 downwards.
GTAAAGAACAGGCAGGCAGTTAAACAGCAGGGAGTCACAGCTCCACCTGATGTGCCAGGCAGCAACTGAGTTAGCACAGAGTGGAAGTAGGTTGCAGAACAAAAGATACATAATTCCTCCCACTTCAGAGCAAAAGAGAAGCAGCATCCACAATATCGATCTCTTATTCAGAATTTATTCCTCTGCTTTTCTTCCAGTGCAACAACATAATACACCTTAATCAGAGCAAATAGTTAATATTCTATTTAACTTACAGCAAAGTAAAAATGGCATGTGCCAATGAGGATACAGTCCATTTACCCATAATTCTTCTATTCACACTCTTCTCATTCATTTTTAATGATCATTTTATGTTTTTCCCTTATTTCTTCTTCCTATGTTATTATATACACAAGGGGGAAGAATGAACAAAGTTAAATTGTTTCTTGGGTTTTGCTGAGCTGCCTAGTGAGTAGATAAAAATAGCAAGTGCCAGTGGCAAAGTCTCCCGAAAAGTGCTAGCATGTTGTGAAAGTGCTAACACATTGTGCTATTGAATCAGCACTGAGAAATCAGATTTTCCTCACAACACTTTCTTTAAACTTAAGGTGACCTTTAGGAATGCATTTGCATCAATATAGAGAACCTTATTACTTTGTCATATCAAAGAGTATGTGCTGTCATCCTGGAAAGAGTTCAGCTATGGGTCTTGGAAATTCCCTTCTTTTTGTCTGAGGCTTGATAGGACATTATTGATTCTGGTACCAGAATAAGCAAGTCACAAACACACGGTAATGAGAGAGATTGTCTTTGGGAAGATATCATTATGCAGTAATTTACAGTTCAGTATTGCAGAAAGTTCCTATTTATGAAAGACTCCATTGTATGGTTTCTGAAAACTGCTTCTATATACTTGATAATTCTCCCTGCTTTTCCAAAATTCCACAGAGCCTGAGGTTATCTACAGCACAGAGACTGATACAATTTTAAAACAGGGTTTGGAGCAGCAGAGCTGTCTTGGATATGGCTGTCTTGCATATTGATTATGTAGAAAAAGTTTTACCTTACGGTGTCAAATTCTTAAACTCTTACTCGTGGATCAAATTAAAAGAGATTGAGTGCTGCTGTGCCACCTATTGATTTTGAAGGAAGCAAGAATTACAAGAGTTGCTTAGAACTTCTTACAGTCAGGCCTGAATTGATCAAAGTTCTTATGGGCTGAAATTTATGAATAGTAAAATGATTTAATGTTTTTACACATTACCTTAATCCAAGGCTTACAGAACTCGATGAAAATATTATCCTATGCTGCCATTGAATTCGAATGAAGGTTTATTTTATAAACTAGACTTAGAACAGGTCATAACTTGTTTGGACAAATTGGACAAATATTTAGGAACTTGTATGCTGAAAATTAGGCTCTCAAGTCAAACACAATATCAAAGAATGAAACAGTCACAGCAAGATAGAGGAGGCTATAGATAGCCAGTGACTTTGAAAACACTAGTACTTAAGTAGCTGCTTACATGTGGAATTTAAAGAAACCAGAAGAAACCCAAAGAAGTGCATTTTTGAATGCATTGTTACCCGCTAGTATGTCTTCTTTGTAGACCGAGGGCAGAAAGAATATGGGTTTCAAAAGGCAAAGACATGTTTTTAGCACAGCAGGTAGTGGTTCAATCCCTGTTGTTACCCAAGACTCCCACTGCAATGTACATGTGCCTACAGTATACAGCAAGAGGCACAATAGCATCAAAACTTAGCATAGAAACAGCCACAGTGAGCTGAGGGGGAAAAAAAAAAGTGCCTAACTTTTATGAGACATGCTGTGCAATACTCCTTTACTCAGACTTTTTACTAATATATTTTGGTCCAATATGCATAGCAAAACTGATGTCTTAGTTTAAATAACAGAATAACATTTACAGAATTTTAAAGCAGATGGCATCAATGTTTCATCTAATTTATGACCAAGAGCCTCTGCACTTTGTTTTCATATTGAGAATGCAATAATACCATTACTGACTTATAAGAAATATTGATGTCAACAGATGAGTATTTTTCTTTGTCAAAGCATTACTTTTACACTGATCGAGGCATCTTGGTTTCTTGTATAATATTTTCTCCTTTCTCATTCTTTCTTGTATTTTAATTCAAACATTAAAAAATGAGTATATTGCAAGTATGTTAGTAAGTACTATTTTACAGTATCTTCTGTTTATTCAGGAAATGGCAGAGATATTTAACAATTACTTAGCATTTATCTTTACAAAGCAAAAAGATGATTATAAATAGCAGTGAAAAGGATTATTGAAGGCCAAAGAGGTATGAGGACTGAATTATCTGATGATCAGAGCAGTCGATGAATAATTCATTATCCCTGCCTTTACCAGGAGCTCAACTTATAAGCAGTGGCCACTGTAATTGTGGACACCAGGTGTCATGTTATTAAACTATTAATTTGCTTATGCAATGTCATGCCACATTATATCACATCAACGCTCTGTGTGGCCTGGCATAATAGGGATTTTTAAGTGTTGTAATGTGGCACAGCGCAGCAGGGACGCAAATCAAAACCAGCAGCACTTCAACAGATCAGCTGTTTTGTAAAGTGTATGCAGGCTATCACTGTGGATGTCCATCTGCAATGAAACTGTTAAAATGGAAGTAGAATAGAGAGAGAGCTGTCTGCTAGTCATCTCCATTAAATGCAGGTACTTTGGCACATCCCTAATTAAAGACACTAAGACTTGAGTTCCAATTGACAAACCACTAGATCCAGACAACATACTCTCAAGAGTGCTTGATGAAGTAATACAGAGATGTGAGTCACTAGTTGGATAATTTCATGGATGATTTCTAATTAGCTTTAACTTGAGAGGTTAACTCACAGGTCTGATGGGAAACTAGCCAAAGAATAATGGAGTCCCCAACAGAACAAGTATTGCTTGTATGACCTTACTTGGATTTTATGCTCCTGAAGAAGTGCAGTCTGCTGTTTAAATAAGGATGTCTCTGCCTGCTCCCCTGGATTGATGAGGCACCACCCGTCCTGACACAGCAGCCATGTCATGCAACTAGATGCTATTAAAGAATAGGCGTAAGTCAAAACAAAGCTCTAATTCATTGTTTGGTAAGGGAAGTAAAGAAGATCTCAAAATATTTAGTTTTATTCTATCACAATCTGAAAGAAGTCATTATCATAAATATCAGATTCTGCAACAAGGATTCCGCAATAAGCATACATAAGCAAGACAGAACTAAGGAGCTGGCTTTTGCTTATGCAGGTGTATATAATCAGTAAGAGTTGGAATGACATTGTCACAGATGTAGTTGCCTCTAGTGCAGGCATTCCAGTAACAGTCCAGATATCACGTGTAAATCCTATAACATAGTACACTGAAGACAGGAACCCACAATTCATGCTTCTGGTGTAGATTTTTTATTTCTTTGTACACTAAAGAAATAATGCATCTTATGTAGAAATCTTTCAGATTAGGGTGAGAGAATAATAGTCTTGGAAAACTGCAAAAGTTGTGAGAAAAGTTTATTCATGTTAAGTTTATTGTCATGGGGGAAAGGAGACTTTATTAAAGATTTAAATTTAATAAAGTAATAACTCAAGGAAGAAATAAAAATCTTGATAAAGTTGATCCAAAAGAGCCTGACAATAAGAGGACTTAATCTGAAGGCTTATGAAATGAAGAGTCAAATACAAACCATACAGAGCAGGTTCATGTAGCAAGTAATGAGCATGCACCCTTGCGTAACAATATGAGAGAATATATTCAAGAAGCATCAAGATATAGATGAAAGAACTGGATGAGATTCTTGGCACCAGGGATTGAGGGTTGTGGCAGGAAAATAAGAAAAGGATGTGAATCAGTGAGCATGTGATGTCTCAAGCTGATGACTTTCTCGTTCTTAAAATTTTATTTGTTTTTTAGTACTTACTTTCTTGGAGGTAAAACACCACTGTGGTTTTTGACCAGCCTTAGACTACTGCCTCTTTTGCTGTCTGTCAGTCCATTTTCCTGTCCTGTCTGGCAGTGAGTTCACTATTCTGCATCTCAGCAGACTTGCAAAATTTCTTATTCTTTGCCATTTAAGTAACAAGGTGCTCTAAGTCTGAGCACATTGTACCTGATTTTCAGAGGTGCTCTCTGCTCCCAGATCTTGTAAGAATCAGACTTCAGAGTTTCATCTGAAAATGAAGGTGTCCACAATCAGAGATCTAGGTTAAAATTGTTCACCCTGAAAATGGCTATTATGCTATGTATTGATTGAGCATCCCAGATCCCAGTCTTTCCATTTTGCTCCTTGCATTTTTTGTTGCACTCTTTACACATACCCTGAGAGAGCTGAAGTGGCTCTGTGGCAAGGATGTGTCTGCATCTTTTTCTCTGCATGCGTGTTGAAAATTTTACAGAAATACTTGACCTTGAAGTATAGAAATGTAAAGGCAGTGGATGAACACAGTTTCCTTTGATTTAGATTACATTAAAATTTTCAAAGCTTCCTGACCCTTCTGATTTCTTCTTGTGGCTCTCCCAGCTGGGAAGCACTGGTCTGCATGACCCACCTGAGACAGACACACTGCTAAATCAAACCACTTTGCAAGCATAAGAAAGCACATTTAGAGCAGTTTGAATCAGGCACTTTTTTTTCTGAGTGTTGAGTGAGGGCGGGAGTTAATTAAAGCTAGTCTTTCAATGGAAATTCTTTTAGTGCATTTCTGGTATCTGTGGGGATGGTGATTGATGAGGACATAAATAGGCTGATTTTTCTGCAAGTTATTAACATTCCAGTCCTTGCTGCATTGCCACTGATCCTGCTCAGCAGAGACCACTCTCAAATGATGTCACTGAATATTTCTCTGCACAATCGAATCAATAGGTAAAGAGTATGATCATTGCAATTACTGCTCTGGTTAGCCCACACCGCTACTTGAGATAGTAAAAAATAGATGTTTCTTTTGCCTAGTGGTGAATCCTCACTGCCAGCCTGTCACTAGCAAGGAAACAATATTTATAGTTGTCTTCAGGGAGCTCTATCCCATCATGCAGTTAATTATGATAAACTGTTTTATTTGGAAAAGAGCTTAAAACTGCTTTGTACTGTGGCAATGCTGGGCTATAAAAAAGCTGCTTAATTAGGGTGGTCAAGCCCACAAATGTCTACTGCAATATGACAGGAAAAAACATCAAGACACTTGTCTACTCTGAACAACAAAGGTGTGATTGTAGCGCAACTCTGTTAATACACTTGTGCAATGACAACAGTGGAGGTGAAGGCAGAGGTTCCATTGTATCAACACCGCTGCTAACTGTGCAGAGCAGGCTCAGGTTGTCTCAACAGTGCAGGCGAAATTGGATTATGACTCTGCAAAGGAGCTAAGGGCCTAACAAGCCCGACACATGGCAAATTGAGCCATGGGCTTCCAGCTGACAGGAGTGATGTGACGGTTGAGGCAGAGACCCATGGAAAACTGGATTGTTTGTTTGTATGGAAATGGTAAGATTGCTGACTGTTCACTGAGGATGCTCAATCCCTTCCAAGAGATAGTTGTTGCCCCCCCCAGCCTAGTCCCTTTCTCAAAAGCCATTTGTGTTTGCCTTGCTTTCTGGGGCTCTAAAGCAGACGAAATAGGTAGCAGGGTCAGGGGAATTGGGTTGCCTCTTAGCATTTGGCTCTTGACCCAAGGCTAGGGATGGCCTTGCAAGCATGTTAGCTAGACTGAGTGTGCACACCTGACATCTCCATTTTGCCATAGATGCACTGTCGTTGCTTGGGCTGTGCACAAATAAACTTCTGAAGTCATGGACAGTCTGTGGGCACTAATGCAGAACCAGGGTTAACAAACATGGGCATATGGCAGGATCCAGGCATTAAGGACTGCCACAGCACCCTCTGAAATCTGTGTGAGTCCTTTTGTTGACTTCAGCAGATCCCAAAATGTTCAGAGATTCAGCACAAGCAAATAAATGGAGAATTTGTGGATATTATAATGGAGGGTCTGGATTAGTGAACTTGCTGGGGCCTTTTATTGGAGGAGATTCATTAGCATTTACACAGTAATAGTTGAAAAGCCCCAGTACTGCCTCTGTTGGCACACATCAGTGTCTTTCATCATGACACTGCAGAAAGGAGAACTTGACAGGCCATCTAAATTAAGGCTGCATGAGCAACAGTATTCTTTATCTTGGGGAAAGAAAGAAATTATATTAATATATAATGCCCTACATTTAACATTCCCTCAGTACCCTCCCACTTCTGAGTTACTGTACTTGGAGATGTGATCATATATTAAACACTGTGAATTCAAGATCTTTTTATTTCTGGCAGTTAGTCTAGAGCTATTCTATAGAATATGTTCAGCTTTTATACTCATCTCAAAACTGAAATGTATTGGAATGATATATTGGTTGGTATGTCTGGGAATATCTGAAAATATTGTACTTTTACTCTTCTCTTTTTGTATTTCATATACCTGTCAGCGGAACACATGCACAGACATGCACTTTCCTTTGCAGTCAATAATGAACTAATTAGAGCATAATTACAGCAACCATTGCTTTTCACTGTACAAAATCATAACATCTCAAACATGTCACAGGCTATCTAGTACAAGATGTGCATGTAGTTTGGTGTGTGCTTACTGGTAGTTTTCCCTAAGCTTTAATTAGAGCTTCCAGTCCTGGGTTTTGATCTTTCTTGCTGGCTCAGAATTTCAGAAATGGGAAAGCAGAGTTGTGGACAAAGGAAATTGTTTTCTTGGTCAGCTGCTAAATCACTGGCAGAGCCACACACAGGGCTGTGAACCCTCCAGCCCAATTTCTATGCCTTTCAGTTACAGTTAACCATGAAACTAAGAAACTGTAATGCTGCAAGGTAGAACTTTTAAGCATAAATATTTTAATTGTATTTTCCAAATATTGTTTACTTTTAAAATACTGGTACAAGTCAGGATGGACCTAAAATGACTTTGTAAAACATAGTAATTATAGATAAAAAACATCGTTTTTATGAAGAAAGATGAGGGAGAGAGTAAACAATGAAAACCTTTTTTCATAAAGCTGTCGAAGTTTGTGAGTCTGTGTCTGAGCTAGACTGGATTGAAGAGTATGTTACTGAAGTCTGTTTAGGGAAGTATTTTTTTAAAAAAAATCAACTGCAACAGCAAGAACACATGTAGAGGATGTCTCTTCAGATTAAGGTGCCCGTCTAGTTCATGGTATAAAAGAAGTTAGCACAAACTCAGGTGTGGACTAATCTAGGGCAATTTTTCACAGGGCAACCACTTTCATGGATGAAGTGATACAGGAAAAAAAAACTGTTGATGTAGTCTAATTAAAAATTGTATTTAAAATGTATATATGTATGTATATGTATAAATCCAGGTCAAAAGAGAAAGGATGAAGAAAGATTTATTTTTATTTTTTAGCTGCATGGAGCTTAAATTTGCTTTGGGCATATTCAAGGGCTCTGTGCACTGGCAAAGAAAAGGAATTAATCTTACATAGCAATGAATATTTAGACTATTGGAAATTCCATGTAGGGTCCAGCTTTTATTTCCTGTTGAGACTGAAGCATACGTTGCTATAACAAAACAAACAGTTAAGTTGTTCTGGAGATGTATTTTGTTTCAGTTCTAATAAAAATTGTATCAGTGAGGGTGTAAAGGTGTAATTTGGGATTAGTGGGGAAAGCCCCAGTTCAGAAGTCCACCACAGTGAACAGCCCGCTATTAAAATGACTTCATGTGTAAGCATGTTTCAGTTGTTTAGTCAGTAAGGATAGAAGAATTTGCTTAAATAACTATCTGAGTATCTGGGGTCTAGTCACTTGGAATCAGCCTTTCATGCAGAAAAGGTGTTTTTTAAACACTCAGCTAACAGTGGCAGAGGTAAAATCTTAGTTTGTTCAGTACTCATTCCATGTTCAACATTAATCTTTGGAAAATGGGTTTAAATTTACAAAAGGTTAGAATAGTTCTCTTTTATTAAACAGTGCACTAATGCATTTTTTCCTGGAGACATATGCAGGACTAAAACTTTTCAGATGAGGTTTTGAACAAAAATGAGCATGGCATTGAATTGTAAGAAATTCTGGTTTAACATATATTTGATTAAGGACCTGGGCAAACAATGTGTCTTAAACAAACACAGGCATTTCCCTGTCATTTTGTCTATCACTTGAATATAGGGCAATGAAAATACAGTCATAAATCTGTCTTTTTAATAAAAATATAAATTAATCGCACAATTGCTAGACAACATGTACATGTTATCTAGTTAAAAGAAGTATTTGTCATTCCTTTGTCTTCTTTCTGGGTATGCTTAAATAACTTCCTACCATTTCTATGAGCTGGATTTTATTGTAACTGATTTATGTAGGCTTGCACACAACTTGACATGGACAAGAAAATGACAGGAGAGGGAAAGGCTAGAAATTATTTATTTTTGTCCTAAGCACTAAATGATACTATCTTCTTCAAATCAAAAATTCTGTCCTTCACTACCTCTTAGCTTCAAAATACACCTTCACACCAAATATATATATATTCCCTAATCACATGCAGAATCTGTTTAGTTATTCATTAGCTACTCTGAATCAGCATATTGGACTATTTCAGTGGGAAAAGGAAAAAAAGAAGTTCTTATTTCTGAATATATCAAAACTATCCCTGAAGCTGAGAGATCCCTTTGTAAGAATTTAATACAATTTTCAGATTTATGTCCAAGATATCACTACCAGGAATGCAATTGCATTTACATTTTAGTACGGAGATCCTTTAGAAATACCTGTGGGAGATAAATTACAGGATCACTTAATTAACATCATTGTCACATTGGTGGAGTTAAGAGCAATATATTGAGCAAATGTTAATAGATAATAAAGTTGCCAGCTGGAAGGTTCAGATTTATGTAATTATGAGCATGCACAGCATTGCAAATATCTTTTTAAAAATGTGTAGTTATGATTTCTTTTTACTTGTATTCACTTTTTACATACTTAGCAGATCCTGGGTTGCCCAGGAAATTTTCCGCTTTCTAATGTGGGACAAATTTAAATCTGTTTCCTGATGTATGTCACCATTTCTGCTGCTATCCTGTATATGAACAGCTGTGCGGTTCATGGAATCTTTAGTTTCGTTCCTTTTTATGAGCTATGGAAAGTTGTGTTAGAGCCACATAAACCTATGTAGTGTATGCTTTCTTCTTGAGTTGCCATGAGGAGGCTTCACAGAAATAAGCATCATTGTAATCATTTCAGACTAGTGAGAATAAGAAATAATGCAAAGAACTCAGCTATTTGCATCATATGGGATTCTCCCTGTCATGTTTTTAATTCGTTTTCTCATATTTGTTGAAGATGCTTTTAAACCATCACGAGTTATACTCAGCTCAGCTTTGACTGGGGAAGTAGCTAGAGCAAAGGGCAAGCCTTTGGAGATTTGTATCATGCTGAAGCCTCCTTTGTAAATCCCTAATTCCCTTTACTTTTATGCAGTAGTGAAGCCCAGTTGCAGATTATAATATTTAAATATGAATGTCCTTTTCCTTTCCATCTTCTTCCAGAGGGATGGATCACATGCTGGGAACCTCTACAAAAGAGAAATAAGGATGGCTTTGGAATTAGTGGTGCAAAGATGTTTTATGGTAGCATACTGCAGTCAGCTGGTGCCTCATTCTTTTCTCACTGCAAAATGTGTTCATATTCCCCTCAAAGACATCTTCTCTTCAAGCTTGTTGTACGTCATTTGTCTGAGTCTTATGAAAAGACAGTTCAAAGTTTAAATGGTCAGAAACTAAAGTTGGCAAAAGCTGAAGATAAATTCAGCATACATCGAGTTACACACTCAGTCATGTAGTGCCAGCACACAACTAATTCACAAGTAGAGTTGTGACCATCAGTGGTTACATTCAGAATGCAAATAAAAGCCCATTTATGAAATTTCAGAATATCAGTGCTCTAATTACATACAGGAACATGAAATGAATTTGACAGACTAAATTGAACACAGGATGCACCTTGACTGAAATCCTAAGGTGGGCCTCCATTAAAATGATGGAAACTGAAAGTACGCTTTGTGTTTCACAGAACTAGAAGATATAATATATATGTATGTATACATATATATATTCATTTGCCTATGTGAATAGGTATATTTTTCTTATAAACATTTGCATTTCTAAGTATGACATCTATAGATGGGCAGGGCATGTGTATATATATGTGTGTGTGTAATTTCTTCTCACAATCAAAAGACCCTTCCTTTTCTTTAAAACCAGGTAGTCTTCGCATCTTTCTGTCTTAATATAATATGTCATTATTCATGTTCAGCATAATTCTGGAACTGTTTAATCAGACTGAATGGATGTGTGTGTGTTTGTGCATAGATATGTACACATATATCATAATTTCAATTTCAGGCATTAGGAGAATAAACACTAACTTAAATCACGTGTTAATCTCTTCTTTCGGTATGCAGTGACTACTTCTGCCTTCATAATCCTTAGCTTAAAGCATAAGTAAGAGTTGCTCTATCTGTTGTAGCAAACAATAAGCACAAAAGGATTCAGAAAATAATAACGAAGATAAAGAACTTTGCGATAAAATTTCAGCTCCAGTAACTTCCCATTTATATTTTCTCACTGAATCATGTAGTCCTAAGCAATGCACTTTTTTACATGCGGGCTGCATCATACAGAGTAATTTTATATCTAATACTTCCCAGTGTATCCAAAATATAACATCACATGCACAATGCATGACAAGGTAGTCGTTGAATTTTACAGAGCCTTCAAATAATATCACTGTGAATGTGATTTCATAGGCTTTCTAAGGCAATCAATCTTACCATATTATGAGGAATGAATTGTCAGTCAGGGTTTTTTTCCTTCTTCCAGGAACATTTCAGAAGCTGTTACTTAATGCTACTTATTGTTGAAGGCTGTCTGCTGAATATGTTTTTCCAGAGTGAAACCACTGATACGTCTTGTGTGGCTTAAAGCTTAGTTCTTGGTTAGCGTAGCATTTTAGAGTGCATTACGTGAGGCTGTAGGAAACGTTAACAAGTGAAGGGAAGTGGAAACTTTAGAGAAAAGGAGGTGGAACCAGTAAGAACAACAAAGGAATGGGTTTTAAATATAAAAAGCATGTCTTTGTCTTACTTAAGTGTAAGTTATCTTTAATCCATCTCATGCATCCTCCCACCCACATTTAAAATATGGTTTGAAATGACAACCAACCCACGTCTTCTGGGAGCAAGCAGATGAAGCTGGACTTCCTTCTTTTTTTCTTGTGAGTATCTGGAGAGTTTCTCCCTATTGTTCTTAAAATAGCTGTGGCAAAGAGAAACACCATACTGGCAGAGGAGACATGATTTCATCTTAGGTTTGTCACAGATGTTACTTGCAATGTGGTCTGAGCCTGCTGAATAGCTAGTAGGAGTTACCTGCATATTCTTGACACAGCCAAGAAACCCTTTGGGGAGACAGGTGCCCCATGAGTTCTTGGCAATAATTTGTAACCGTCCTAAGCAATTTTTTTTTTTGGTAGCACTGCCTACATTTAGCTGAAAGTACAACACAGCGAACAAACCCCTGGTTTCATATAAAGCCCTGATACAAAAAAAGAGAGGGGTAAGTGTGTGTTCCTAATCCCAGTGCAGAACTCAGAGCTCACACTTTCTTCATAACTCAGGAATTTGGCCTTTTACAGAGGAATATACTATCTTAAAACCCCTGAACAAAGTACGCTTAAAGACTTGTTTGTTTCTATAATTACTAACACACCACTTCTCATCAATAATTTCTCATTCTTTTGAAGAACTAGGTGCAAAACATTTATCTTTTACCACTCAGGCACATTAAAAAATTTGTTCTTAAAAACAGTGAGTCAATTTTCTTCTCCAATGGCCATTAAACTTAGGGCAACAGCATCAGTTGGTGAACCCAGAATTTTCACATCTCGTATTAACACCTTGGACTGAAAAACAGATCACTTCATAATTTGTAGCCTGTGAAAGGTGTTGAGCTGAGAGTTGAGAGCATTAGCAACTGAAGTCTAATACCCTTTGCCAATAATGCTTCAACGTGGACTTGAAGGGCTCTTCATTAGGGCTAATGGCTTTTGATACTTCCTCTGATCTTGGTTGTTTCAGAGAGAGACCATTGAGGACCTGCAGCTGTGGCACAGCTTTTCTTATACAGACACCAATTTTGTGGTCCTGGCTAATTTTACCCTGGAGATTACAAATTCAGATTGGCTGCAGTTGGACTGTTAATGGTTGATACCAAAAGTAGTTATGAATTACAAGTTCAGATATCATCCCAGCTATTTCCTTATAGCAGCAAGCCCTCTTTTCCACATCTTACATGCTTGAAAAGGTCCATAAACTTTGTAGATAATGTGAGAAAAACAGTCTTTGGGGAAGGAGCTTTTAACTTGGGGAAGCAAGTGAACAAATTCTGGCCCCTTCACTTTCATGTAGGTGGGGTAAGGCAAGCGTGGTGGTTTCACCCTGATGGACAGCTAAACTCCACCACAACTGCTCTCTCACTCCCCCTCCTCAAAGGGAGGGGTGGAGGGAGAAAGTGTGATGGGAAAGAAAAAGGCTCACGGGTTGAGAAAAGCATAATTTGATTAAAGGGAAAAGAAAGATTAAAAAAACAAGCAAAGGCCACGTGGAAGCAGAGAGACAAAACAGTTATTCTCTACTTCCCATCAAGGAGCGATGTTCAGCCATGTCTTGGGAAGCAGGGCCACAACACGTGTAGCAGTTGTTCAGGACAGACACTTTCATAACAAGAGCCCACCCTTTTCCGTCCCCTTTCCCAGCTTTTACTGCTGTGTGACATCATACAGTATGGAATATCCCTCTGGTTGATTTAGGTCAGCTGCCCTGGCTGTGTCCTCTCCCCGCCTCGTGCCCACCTGCCTACTTGCTTTGGGGGGGGTTGGAGAGAGTCCTGATGCTGTGCCAGCACTGCTCAGCAATAGACAAAGCACTGGTGTGATATCAGTGCTGGTCTAGCTGCAAGTGCAGAGCACAGCACTCTATGGGCTGCTGTGGGGAAAGTTAACTCCATCCCAGCCAGACCCAGTACAACAAGACCATAAAACTTTGAATTACAGAGACAGAGATGTTTAATTGCAGTTTTATTTGGATATTTTTAGCAGTTATACCTGGGCTCAAGACCACCGATTCATTTCCTGTAGATAACTGAACAGATTGCTCTATCTTCTCTTAATTATTAATGTTATCTAGAGATCCGATTGTATTGCATCTATGAGCCAATCATAATAAGACAAATATCAGTCTTCAAATTTGGATTTTACTTCTGAGCAGTGATCATTTAAGTCTCTCCGCACATTCTATCAGATATTCACCTGGAAAGGAGTGAAGGCGTTATTGACCTTTGAAAACCTGACAGTTTCACAGGAAACTGATAGTATCCACTCACCATCAGTAGATTTCAAAATAAGAAGCAGATGTGACAAAGGGTGAAACAGCCAGTCCTCCACCTCATGTCATCCTGAAGTTGGGAATCTTCTTTTAGAGTATTTTCCTAGATAGAAAATTGTTTTCTGTTCTAGAAAGGAGAGAGAGAGAAGAGAGAGAAACGAGTATTTTATGATAGCACAAACTGTCAGAAAACTTTTTAATAAAGATTATTTTTTTTCCCAGTGGGGCAAATATAATCTTAGTTGGTTACAGCAAGTATACAGATTACTGAGATGGAAGAATCCTGTAAGTGTGAAATTCTGCTTAGTATTTACCTAGATGCTGTCGTTTTATTCTTTCTCTAGAGACAAATGCAGATGTGTGCCACAGATTTTAAATATGCCGTTAATTACTGAACATTGCTTCCCTGCACATAGTGAATTCCATAAATTCTTTTCATTGTAAGGGATGCAGGGAAATTGTGCAAGCATTTTTCTGTTTGCAACGTACTGTCACTTCTGGAATCAACTTGTGACAGCAGATGTTAATTCTTTGCTCAGTAGAAAGCCTCAGTACTTGTAAGCAGCAAAGTTAGCAAGAAGAATTGTCATAGTTCAGTGCAATCTTAATGTTTCCAGAGACTTTTTTATTCCTGCTCTGTTATAAAGTAGGAAATTTGGTCTTGTAAAAGGAAAACCTGTTGCATCAGCACCAAAGACACAAGCTAACCCTAATACTGGCAGATGAGTAGAATGTGTAAGGAATGCAACAAACAGAAATGAATCCTCCCCCCGCCACCCAAAAAAATATATATATAAAAAGCTATTCACAGATTAATTCATTAGATAAAATCAGGATATGCTTCAGATGAGTATCATAATACAATATTCATATGTAAAATGCTTCTTCAGCTTTAATTTTATTTTAGAGTTCCTTCTCACCTGCTTCCAAATGTTAGTCTCGATCTTACAGCATAACAATGTTCAGTCACCAAATATCTCCTATTTATTACCAGAGGAATGAGCGTTTTAACATGAAGACATTACTTTTATCTTGCATATTCTCTCTTGTGGCTTTCCAAAATTGGAATATAGCCCAGTGCTTTCAATTCTTCCACTGTATATGTTGCTTCATTGAACTGGCAATATAACATATAATTTCAGGTATATTTTGCTTTTTTCCAGCCTCCCGAAAATGATCTATTTCACACTAACGGGCTGCATCTCCATTAGCCTATCAGTTCAGAGCAGCAGTGCAGTTTTTAAATGAATTCCCCCATTGTCCCTACTTGCCATGTGTTGGCTCAGTTGCAGAATGGTTTCGATAAGTCCAAACTAGATTCTTTTCTGAGAAAAATATATCAGAAGCTCTGCTACTGAAGCGTACCACGTGCCATCCAACCATTAATGGGGACTCTAAGTCCAAACCAGCTCTTGCTCCTTTAGACAGCTTCGATCTATGTGCATGACAGGAGGTTTCAATTCAAGGGATCAGACTAAATCCAGTCCAGAGTAAAACCCCAAGCTACAGACAGTTTCAACAAATGAACCTCAGCACTGACAGCTTCGTTCTGCTGGTGCTTTCCTTTTGCACCCAATTACTTGCTGTGTAGACAAAGCTCTTGTAAGCAAATAATTTTTAGTGGTGGTAAAGAGGAAAGGATGGGGAATTAGCACACGAAACTCAGATAAACAGCTTGGTCTCCACAGCTTTGCAGCTGAAAAAATGTCGTCCTGCCTTGTATGCAATGCACTCCAAAAGACAGATTGATCTCCCTGATTCCAGAAGGGTGAATGGGAGGCAAGTGACGTTATGTTTTCTCAGTAGAGGTGCAGATGTTAGTCACTACAGTCCCTTTTTATATAAATGATGTAATATAAAAAGATGTGTAATGGTGTAAAATTGGACTACTTTTTCATTCTTTCTATATTTTCATTAATCTGATTTACGCAGTTTACTGAAAAGTGTATATTTTCTTGTGGAAAATGACACAAAGTAGTTCAGTAGCCTTTTGTTTAAGACAGCTTGTTAAATAGCCAATATTTGTGACTGATGTTCTGCCTCTGAAATAAGAGTATTATTTTCTAATACTTAAGAATATTATATTTTGCTTTCAAAGTGCATTGTGTGCAAAAGGCTTCTGTTTGTGAAGCAAAGCAAAAACAGGCCAGATTATTGTGCATCTAGAATTAATATCAGTGAGTAGAAATGTGGGCCTACATTTTCATCTTTTCATTTTACACACACAGTTATGCTAAACACACAAATAACCAGTAAAACACACTGTCAATTGAATTGTTTTTCTTGTTAAGTAGTCATGCAGACGTGCACATATTGAATTAATATTTGACTGCTAGAACACAATGAGAAAATATTTAAATTATAATCTAGTTTGAATTAGGTATACTCAAAACTTTTAATTTTATACCATGATTTGATACTAGTTTTATAGACTATATTTTAAAATGTTTAATCTTCTGTGAGGATACATATGTTTGCAGGGTTTTTTTATGAGTGGTTCAGATGTTTGAATTTCCTTGATCTTTCTTTAAACATTTTATATTGATCTTACATGTGTTTAAATAATTTACAGTAATCACGGGAACAAATGTGCATAATCAAGAAGTAAGGAGAAGTGTTACATAAACACACAATTTATTCCAATAACGTATTTCATACTCTTACTATTGGAATAACATTTTCTTCACTGAGGTAAACACGTGCAACATTTATTTTTTAAATCAAAGCATCATGAATTATTGTGTAATGTATTTTAAGACATTTTAATATGTGCTATTTTCCTTGGTGTTAGACCTTGGACTTAGACTAAAATCATGCAGCTTTAAGAATTGCTAGTCTGAATATTTGCTTATGTTACTAATTCTGGAATGGACTTCTGGGCTTAATCAAACTAGTTAATTTAAATTCATTAATTACAGTCAATATTTAAGTATTATTTATTTATTGTGTGGTATCATTGATCCAAGTTTATTGCCTTGCTGTGCTAAGGTCAAGGTATAATGAGAAACACATCAGGCTTCGAGCATCATACAATCTAAAGGCATAAGAAATAGAGGGCAACTGCCTTCACTCATGGGAAAAGGTCAGTAACAGCTGAGCCCAAAGCAAATTTAAACTCTCCTGAATCCAAGCTAAAGCATTATTTCACATTTCACACTGCCTCTACATAAATATTTTGTTTTAATTTTATATGTATCAGCATTGTCGCTCTTCACTAAAAATGGAAGCGTGGAAGTCACAACATTGCTATCCTTTCTGGCCAGCTGTAATCAAAAGTACTGGAAATGTCACAAGGAAATACAGTTTCACAGGGCATTGCCAGCCTAGGTTTGTGAACAAGACTAGTTCAGACAGTACTGATGATTTCTGAAATGCAGTTCAACATTTTGTTACTCATAACAGGGCAAGTAGCTTCAAACCTGCAGGAGGGAACCCTGTTGTGCCTGCAGAATAAGGAATGGTAGAAGACAGATTATGTAACAATTACAATATTGAGTCTAAAAGGCATCTTTAGTGTTATACTTTAAAGTTGATATGCTATCCTTAGTTGGGGTTTGGGATCTGTTCTAATATCAAAAGGTAACTGAAGATTCCTGAGGTATACAGGAAGGTTATTTCAGAAGGTGAGATTTAAAGGTATACAAAACTGATAGGACACTTCAGGGTGGATACACTCAGTCCAGTATAGGAATATCTTTTTCAGTTTGGTGTATTTCATTAAAGAAACCAATCAACCAATAGTCGTTTTTTTACTGGAAAAAGGGAGAGAAGGCAATTCTTATACACATACATCTATATAATAGAGGTTAATCTTTCTCAGTCAGAGATCATTATCACTTTAATAAATATTTTAAAGTACATTTTCAAATCACTATTCCTGTGAAGTTATTGCAAATAAAATACTAGGTATCACTTTGCATAATTAAGTGTGATTTTTTGTATTTCTGGAGCATTAGAGTTCAGGGTACACAGACTAACACCCAGATCTATCAGATTTGTTCGCAAACCTTAGACCTCAGTATTACTAGGATTCATTGATCATATTGTTTGACCAGGCAGTTAAAAGTATACTAAATACTTGGGGCATTTTAAAATAGTTGTACCTGAGTACTGACTAGATCAGCTCTCTCTCGCTGTTTCTCAAAAGTTGTTCTTTCGTTCATTTCTACCATAAAAGACCACAGATTACTGAGCAAGCTGACACTCTATCAGATGCAATCCATTTTGCTGTAGCTGTTTGCTTGTCAGATTTATTTGTAGCAGTATCTCATACCAGACAGCTCGTACAACTGCAGTTTCTTACAGTGACATTTCAAGAGAGCATGATGAATCTTCATGGCAATTTATATGGATCCAGAAGTTGGGCATTTGCACAGTCTTATAGATAAAGTAGTTCTTCATGGAAACACCTTTAAGAGTACAACTTGTGTATTGTTTCACTGAAGAATTTGTGGATTTTTTGGGTTTTGTTTTTTGGGTTTTTTTCTTTGTTTGTTTTTCTGTTGGCTATTTGTGATGTGGTTTCTTATCATGAAATTAGGGAGTCCTAAACTTGTTCTTAATTAGATTGGAATTATTTCAATGTTTCTAGAACTAAAACAAGAATTTATTAGATAAGGGGTTATCATATGCTAAAATTGGTACAAATAATAATTTTAGCATAGCATACTCATTGTCATTGGGTTTTTGTAGGGTTGAGCACTGTCAAAAATCTAGGCCAAAGCATTAGCTGCTGAAACACTGTCAGATTGCCTTTGAAAAATAGCCTGCTTATAAACTATTTTCAGTGTAAAGTCCAACATTTCATCCTTGACCTTAGCTAATTGAGAATTTTGTCTTTATTATCAGGTTTTAGATACAAAGAGAGCTGCTAGGTGTGCTGAGTACATAAAGTACATGGGATCTTGATTCCTTTTTTCAGTTACCCTAGAAATAAGTCTTTGCATTTCCCAGTCTATGCTATACCTGCACTCAACTGAGAGTTTGGCATGACTGCAAGGAAGTTATGTTACTGCAGTGTATGTCTGAACACTATTTAGAGTGGTGAACAAATTATGGCAACGCTTAACATGAAAACTGAAGCTAAGACTTTTGTTTCTCTGGAGTCCTGGTTCCAAAATGACGTGGAACTGTGAAATGCAGGATTTGTTTATGCTGTGCAAAGGATTTCTGTCTTACAGTTTTGCAAATTGGCTCAAATACCAGAAGCATGGTACTTGATGGCAAATTCAATAAGATAGATTAGCGTGTTGGTGACACCATGCTTACTTGACTATAGTGCTTTTTGTAGCTACACCATAGTATTCTGCAGGGCATATATATGTTTATAGTCCTACTGAAATCAGGCAAGATGTCGTGGCATCTTGCACAACATAGTGTTTTTAACTGCATACAACATGTTATAACAAACCATCATTAGTTCAGCTATGAATCTATTTTCAGTTCTAATGTACAGCACCAGTCCTGACCTCTGCCTTTTTATTCCAAGATCACTGGAAGAAGTAGCAATCCAGATCATTAGCATGAAGTGGCAGGACTGGTGCTTTGCGTTCTATGTACTTAGCAATTTTTTCCTGGATGCAGATGAGACTAGAGATACTGAGTAACCTGTTGTGGCATCATGATTTTCTGGCTGTATCTGTACTGATTCTGAACTTGAAAACCTTCTGAGAGTTTTCCCTGTTATTTTTCATTTGCTATGCATCTACAAAATACCCCTGGTATTTCCAACTGGCTTGAGTTGCATCATGTTAAATTCCATGGACAGTATTAATAATAGCCGAAGTGCTGGGGCTCATAATCAATAATTTGTGCCACCAAGCTAGAATGGTTTATAGTGCATCCACACAGTCAGGGTTTTGGCCATGAGGGGCTCTCAGAGAGTTATTTCCCAAAACTTTACATTCACAGGTTACCTTACCACATTTTAATGAACGTTCTGTTTTTAACACATTCGAGAATCTCTGAAACATTAAGGAGAGGAAAAAAATTACACAGTCATTACTGTCCATTGGATTTAACTCTAATGTCATTCTTTATACAGCTGTGAAAAATGTTCTTCAAGCAGCAGCCAGTGGGTGGTATAAAAAAATGCAATATGTACACTTCAGCGGATTGTTAAAGTGCCCAAAGATATGTACAACNACAGGTGCAATATTGAATTTTGCTTGCTTCCTGGGACTAACAAGTTAGTTGCATTTTCACTTGTGGACAAAATAGCCCACAGCATTAAGGGAAATAGGAGACATACAGGTTAAAGGGGACAGAATACCTTGAAGCTATGCGTCTGCCTTTGTCTTAGACGTCTTTTCAGCTGCAGCATCCTGCACAATTCATTATGAAACGTCAGCTATAAGCTCTTCGAAAATGCAAGCATTATACTCATTGATCTATATATATGAAGAAAAGAAGAAAAGAGC
>VXAL01001576.1:54081-98919 GCA_013399475.1 Chauna torquata | reverse complement strand
AAGGTGCATAATGTGGAGACTTCCGTGTGTTCCCTGTTTGACCCACAACAAGAGCATGTGAGCACCATTTTTCATCGCACATAGAATTGCTGTTTGTACAGGACCATGTTCTTCTGAGAGGACACTGTTTGGAAAGATCTTCCAAGTATGCTAGTCCAGAGTTTATTATGATGGAACAATATCTTCTCCTTGCTATTCAAAAGATATTTAATATCATGCTAGAGTTACATTTTAGAGCCCAACTGTCTGTTTCGGAGACTTCAGGAGTCCACATCTGTTGCTGCAAAGCAGTTGCTTTCCAACACAAACACAGGATAAGGGGCACAGAACAATCACCTGTTACTTTTGGCTGCCAAAAAAAAAAAAGTATGCTTTCCTTAAACCTGCCTATTCTTTAATACATTTCAGCCTTAATGATAGTAGCTTACTGTGTCTTGTGTTTGTACTTCTTTATACAATCATTTTTACCTAGTTCTTAAGTTCTGTGGGCAAAAAACCTTTTACTTGGTTGGCAAAGCTGTCACTTTTAAAACACTATGTATGTTTAATAAGTTAGCTAAATATGCTAAAAATTTTATGGACCAACCATGTACAATTCTAGAACAGTGATGTCATAAGCAAATTTTTAATAACTCTAATTTGAGAAAACCTTGAACTAATCTCTAGACTCCACAGGAGCTATTTCTTTTAAAAGTATGAAACTGAGGATCTGGTCCTGCAGAGCAGTTAATCGGGTATTTAATTTTTGTACACTGAGTTGTAACAAAGAAGAACTGCTAACAAGCTGTAAATGCCACATTACGTCATATTTCAGAGAAAAAGTAAGCATATGTGAGTAAGAAAAAGAAATTCTCCAAGGATTTCAATACTTTTAACTGATTTAACTGATTTTGGCTGTACAAGGTCCCCTCATCACTGAATTCCTTTTTAAATATAAACCTACAATAGTAGATTTTATATAAAGAAAGTTGTTGAAAAAACTGCACCTGAACAGACCACTTGGCCGAGCTGAAAGAATTGAGCTGATCAGTTCATGCCCACAATACATCTCTATTTGGCTAAAGACCTCAGTTTTATCACGGCAACTAACAATCAAGCCACAAAGTCAGATGATTTCTGACCACAGACAAGCAAGCAAAAGCAAGATTTCACATGATCTGCTCTGGTTGTTTCCCACATCACTTTTATTCATGCAAGCCAAGAGGCAAAGTTCTAGTTTTCATCCTTTCTCTTTCTGAGAAATCAGCTTGGGTCTGGGGACTTCCCATCCTTCACCTTCCCCATCCCATTTCTGTCATCTGCTAGTTTCTAACTCCGGCCTTCTCCTTAGCCTTATTTGTCAATCAGCCTGTTCCCACCTATGAAGGACTTACGAGTAGGAGCTGGGTGGAGGAGCAAGGCACACTATGGGAATACCTGGATATCACACGAACAGTTAGAACCAAGACTTTGCCTTGTTACCAGCTAAGTAGATGCTTACTTCCAAAAGGAGAAGTTTCCCACTTTGGAACACTGCGCAGCTCCCCAAACAAGAACCTAAGCTCTTAAATTTGGGATTTCTGGGTTTTAAAAGCTGAAGTTTCAAGTTTTCAATCTCCAGTGCTTTATATCTTGTTCTGTCAGCTACAAACTGATACCACTAAGGTGGGAAGCTTAAGCTCCAGGTCTTCCTCAGTGTCTCAGATTTAGTGTGCTCAGTCAGTATTGCTCCCACAATTTAACACTTTTATACCCACTCCCACACATATACAAAAATAAAATGTAATGTCTAAAGCAGTAGAACAAATGTAACTAGAGCCTTGGTATTTAAACTCATCTTTCTAAGTTAGTTTTTTCATATAAAAATTAAGGTTATTATTTGAAGAGATTCCTTTTTCAAAGAGCAAAATGCCACAATTTTTTACACAGTCAAATATAATATTTTCCTTTTTTCTTAGTTTAGGTAGACCAACAAAGTTATCTGAGTTTAGCAGGAAGAAAGGTGAGGGAATTTTGATCTTCAGGAGCAACTTCAACATTAAAAATACTGTAACATGACAGTTGATGCATAGTTTAATTTTTTCTTCCCCCCTCATGTTTAGGACTTTTCCATTACCAAACTAACAATAATCACAGAAATGCAACAGTGCCATCTCTAGGACAGACTCAACATCCCCTTCATTGTAGGATATGTCAAGGAAGTTCCGTTAAAGATGATAGAAGATGCATGTGACTTCACCCTTAGACTTTTACAGAAAAGTAAGATGATTGCAAAAAAACAGGCTCATGTGATTTTTTTTTCATTTGGTCTGAAGTCTGATGAAAGTGTTCAAAGTTTCATCTGAGCTTAGCTTCCCAGACCTCTTAGTCTTTGTGAGCCCTTTGCATTCCCCAGGTATTTTCAATCAGTAAGAGCAGACCTGCCATTTTCACAGCAAATCCTTCCAAGTGTTTCAGAACGCAGCCATGGATGACAGTGGAAGGGAAGCCTAGGCTTATTTTTCACATTCAGATACAGCTAAACCACTGTAAATACTGTTGGACTGACATGATTTTACATCCTTGCCACCCCTGGCATCTCTGTTCTTTAACGGTTGCAGTAGATTTTCCACACCAGCATTTTTGTCTGTTCAATTAGAAAAGCAAAATACCTGCATTACAACACAAAAGTGTTTGATCAATTATGTTTGAATTTTTTTCAGTTATTTTCTTCTAGTATATTTTTAATTTTCCTTGCTATTTGATAAGCTGTGTCATCAAACATAAATCTCATTTTTAAAAATAAAATTCAGGCTTCTATGACAGTAATTTTTTTTTAAGTATATGTTTGAAAATAACTATAATTTGGAAACTGATCTATGAAGCAAAATTTATCACAGAAAAAAGAACACATAGCTCTATTTTTTTTTTTTTATCATTCCATGTGTGGAACTATCTGCATTAACTCTCTGTTAGGTTCAAAAATTCTTTTTTTCTGTAGTGTGCACATTATTTCAGAACATCTGACAGATTTTTAAAAATTCTGATGTGAATTATGACATGTATGTCCTCAAGTGTACTCTTGAAATGTCCCACTATATGCTTCATTTAGAAATGGTGTAGATTTGTGATTCCAGGCAGCCGCTTTTTAAATTCAATTGCTATGGAACTAAAGAGCACATTTGCTGTGGAAGCTACAAGAATGCAGGACAGTTATAACATCACCTGTGTTGCACATTAAAAAGGCTCACGTGCTTGAAAATACAAATGCTATATGCTGGCCAAAAAAAAATAAAAAAATCTTTATCTAGGAGATTTTCCCCACAGAAAAGGTAGCTGATGCAATTAACCTCTCATGTAATGTACTTGGAAGAAACAAACTTTGAGAGAAAACTTCAGGATTTCTTACTTGTCTCTGTTTCTGAAGAAGTTGCTCACAACACTTTTGCAGACAGAATATTGCTTCAAGTAAACTCCTCTTCTGGAATACCTCTTTTTTTAGCTGCTCTAATCTACATTCAAGAGTAATATGTATTTGTTATAGTACATCATTTATTTATTTATTTATTACAAGAAAGGGCATGCCAGAAAGATTAGTGAAAGGGATGTTGTCTCAGTCACCGTACAGAAAGAGTATAAGGTAAGACCATAAAGTAAGAGTCAAAAGGTGAGGCCAAACAACTATTTCATAGGTTCTCTTAAGGTGCAAAATGTCTTAATAGACAGTAAAACATAGGCGTTGTATGAGACATCCAGCTATACTCTTATTATATAACAACAATGTTTCTGGACCATTTTCCTCTTAAACCTTGCCAAAGCAACATTTGCTGTTCGTCCTGTTTACAGAAAACTGCTAATTTGTTTGAGTAGTAAATATTTCCAAAAATTAAATATATTTCCTGTATAAAACATGGCATTTTAAGCTTTTCTTCAAAACTTAGAAAATTTGAAAGCCAAAAGCTTTCCTGTTTAAAAGTGAATACTACCATAGTCCATCTGACTCCATTTTAAACATTTTTTCATAGAATCATAGAATCTCTGAATATCCTGAGTTGGAAGGGTCCTGCAAGGATTATTGAGTCCAACTCCTGACTGCACACAGGACCACCCAAAAATCCAACCATATGTCTGAGAGCAATGTCCAAAAGCTTCTTGAACTCTGGCAGGTTTGGTGCTGTGACCACTTCCCTGGGGAGCCTGTTCCAGTGCCCCTGAACCAGCCCCTTTTCTTTTTATTGTTAAAAAGAAAAGGTCTTCTAGCATCTCAGCTCATCAGTCCATCATGATCATTCACCAGTGAAACAGGGCACTCTGTAAGGTCTAGGGAATATTCTTATAGCCTTTCTTTCCCTGGAAATAAGAAAGGAAAGGCTTGTTTCTGCTTCATCTAACCTCCTACTGCCCTAAGAAAAATAAAGCCTAGTGTTTTCTCCTCAAAAGCTTCAATTTCTCCTCCTTCCTTTCATTATCATTCCCTTCAGTGAAAAGGTTCTTGTTTTTCCTCCCATCAGGTGAACCAAAGACAACTACTTTAGTCTTCATTTAGTATCTTTTATGTTGAGCTGTAGGGTCACAATCTCTTCTCTGTTTTTTGCTTTACAATACAAAGAGGATACAATTTGTTCCTGGTCAATACCAATAACAGGTTATTGGATCAGAGAGTTAATTCATCTGTATGGGGCCATTCATGTTCCATCTAGTTCTGCCCCTGTCTCACCACCAAGAGATGCCCCTCATTGACTAATCTCCTGTTTAGGAACACCATAAATAAAAGAAGAGGCAGAAAAATGTAGTATTTAATCTTTTCTCTTCTGCCTGATTTTAAGGAGGTGGGGAAAGAGCTTATGCTGCCCTCTTCCCTTTCTGTATAACACTAGCAGAAGCCAGCCAGGGTTCTAATCTCCACCCCACCCCCAGCCCCCTTTTGTTTAGTATTATTTAGTTGTACAGATTCCTGGTGCATGCAGACTTATGACCACAACTATGTGTGACGGCTTTAGACTACCCAGACACATTTTGTTTTACGCCTTTAGCCAAACCTTAATACAGGTCCTGTAGTTTATCATGAATATAGAGAACTTGGAGGACTTAAGGGCATTACGAAAGGACAGTGCTGATTTCCTCTGTCTGAAGGATTGCATTAATATTTTCTGCCAGTAACAGATTAAAGTGTTGGGAATGCAGAAGTGCAGTAATGAGCTCAATAAAACGGAATTATTCTATGCTGCCTTAATATATTAGAATCACTGCTAACTACCATTTTAATGTTACTTGGGCTGTGTGCTGACAAGACCTCTCCACAAAATGGATGAGTTAATTGTTCCTTCTAATTGTTTTATTTTGGAACTGGAATTCCTTCCAGACTTCACCATTCCTTCATGACTTTCTGTGTGGTTCCGGCCACATGATGCTGACTGATGAGCGTCTTTGATCTCCATCTATAATCTAGTATCTTTCTAGGCTGACAAATCTGTTTCTACTGTGACACTTGGTCCATTTATTTTAAATGTTCCTGCACAACATCTGTCCCCTTATTTCTCCTTCATCTTTTACTCCAAAATGTCTAAGTGTTTGTTAGTCATTTTGTTACAGACCGTATTTTCAAATGCATCACAATGATTAGTGATCCATACAGGCGCATGAGCAGTCAAGTTATATCCAAAAAAAAACATTTGTATGTGCTATTGACAGTAAAATTTTATTTGGACAGCTCTCCAAGTTTTTACATGTGCTTCATTGCCATGTGAATTTTATTTTTTCTGCCAGTTGAAATCAGTGGAGCTGTTCAGGGTAATGAAGGCACATGAGATTACAGGTTATCAGCTAATGAAATAACAGACTCAGTGCCCATGCAGAGGGATTCAGGCAATGAGCTCTGCCCAGTCCACCCCTTCTCCTTGCCTGGAGCCCTGCTGAAGTGTGAGGTTTGCCCATGTGGCAATCTGTGTGAAACCATTGACACAGACCACAGCAGAATGAATTCCTTACCTCAACTGGATACACCTACCTTTACAAGTATTTGGTAGACAGGATTGTGTCTGTTTTTCCTGGAACTGTTTTAATGGCTGGGCCAAGGAATAGTGGCTTATAAATACTTTTGACATCCATATAATCTTGAACCTTCAGGAAAAGCAGACTTTGTGATGGTGATATGCCTGTATAGCATCTGTGGTATGATCCTAAAATGAGACTTTTTTGTTATCTTCCTCTTCTATGAGGACTTTCAGGAATTAGTTTGAAAGACAGCATACCAACTTAAGCATCTAAATAGTATCGTGTGATAGTTAAGTAAAAGTTAACTGTAAACGTTTGGTAGAACACAGAGGAAATTTGGTGAACCATGTTCAAATCTCAGTAAAATGAGGCATCTGTGTGATATTTACAGTATAATATTCACAAATTCTATGTAGTGCTTGTTGATCTGTTATGTCCTCTCACTGTCCTCTATATGAGTTTCTACCTTTTCTAGCACTTAAAACGTTCCTCAAATATGAGGACATTTTGCTGACGTGATGCTGATACTTTTAGGTGAAATTCTGAGATTATATTAGTAATTTGAAAGTATAGGAGAAATACATCCAAAGCATTGCAAAGAAAACTATAACAGTGCATCCCACTGACATAGATGGATGCAAAACTTAATTTCTTATTTCTTCTCTCGTCTTGCATACAACACACCCTATGTCGGTTTCCACTATAATATTCCATGTTGTCATGTTCTCGTAAGGTCTCACAGACCCTTCAAATGGGAGAGGGAAACGTTCATTTATGTTTCACATGTAGAATATGCCTTCAAAACCTCCACACTTTAATTGTACAATTTAAATACATATAGGAGATGTCATCCATGGAGGGTATTATGTTTCTTTCAAGAGTGTGAAGGACTCATAACTCACAAGACCCTCAGGTATGAATGAATTACAAAGGCCTTTCTCATGAGTGAAAGAAACATAATCACTCTTCAAGGGTGAGATATTCTATTTACTGCACAGGTATTCATTTTAGTCTATTTGAAAACAAACAAACAAAAATATTTAAATCCCATTGCCTCTCTTTAAGGTGAAAAGGTGACATATATGGCAGATTCATCAAAACACCTATTTCTCCCTGTATTTCATTTACATTTTCCTGATCATGATGAAAGCAGTGGATTGACCAGGTTTGTGTACTGGACTTATATAAGCCTGTTGAGGTGGGCCACTTACTGATATGAAAAAGAGGAGCTGTGTTTCAGAAATAATTGGCTGTACCTTGTATCACTCACAAAAAAAAAGGTGATGGTGATATTGGGCTAGTGTCTGAACTGGATTAGAAATTAGCTGTGCTGGTCTAGGTAAATTTAGAACCACTGGTGCAGTACAAATTGATTTGTTCATGCCTTGATTTGGTTGTAATTTTGTTTATTAAAATAATAGAGGTGTGTTCAACTATCTGTAGAAACAAAAATATACGTATCTCAGTGTATATTGAAGGTTATAAACTATAATCTTCAACCTCCTTCAGAGGACCTTAAAGTTGAACTTGATCCTTGTGGTTACTAAGCATTTTATGTAATGTAGAAAATGCCCCAACTATTGACATTTGTGGGAGCTGCCTTTGCTCAGTGTTGGATGGAACTGATCTTTAAATGAACATAACAAAGAAGGAAATACTAAAAAAAAAAAAAAGAAGTGCATGTGCAAACAAGTGCTTTATGAAGGTTATGAATTTTAGAATCAGAGTCTCAGTAAGTATCTTAAGGTTTACAAGAGTTCTGCTGTTCCTCCCAGCACATCATGAATCCCAAAGTGTTCTGCAGTTTTGAGAATCAGGCTCTTAACTGTGTATCTAGAACCTAACAGTAGTTTCCCAGTACTAAATAATTTGATCTACACTGGATGGGGATGTCCCCTTCCCAAGAGTGATCCCAATTCTGTAAAAAAAATCTCATCTAATTCCATTTTGTCCAATGCCTTGTACATCGGAACAAAATTAATACGGAGTGAGTGAATAGCATTGATTTACATATGATTTCTGGTAATAAAAAAAAAAAAAAAACCAGAACAATGAAGAAAACAGTCCTCAGCTTTTAAAGCACGCTGTACTCACCCATCTTAAGTCTACACATGCAGTGTATACACTATGCAGTGTTCAGTTGTGTGTACATTCTGCTTGTAAGCCAATATATTCTTGAATAATGGGTCATAAAACTCCCAGATAAGGCAACAAGCGTATCTAAATCATCTGTCTATTCTTAGTCTAGCTAAAACCGCATAACAGACATGATTTACAACATTTTGTACAATCTATGCGGATTAGGAAGAGGAATCTTCATAATTATATAGGCTTGCTGTTATTTAAATATTTACCAACAGTAAACACCAAAGGGGCTGTGCAAATGATCCAGGGGATTCATATTGTTCTGAGCTAATATCCGTTGTACAATATTATGCAAATTGCATAAACTTTATTTTGTTCCTTCTGCTCTAAGCAGTGTATCCCAAGGCAGCTATTCACTAAGTTGAAACAGATAAAGTTTTAATAATAAATAGTGATGATGAATAAGTCAGAAAGTTTGTGCAATGCTAATGTACTTGTTGGCCCCAGGGTAGTTTATTAGATAAACAAGTTACATTTATAAGTTGCCTGCACGTAAGTGGCTTTTGTTTTCCAGGAATTGTTTATATGATAAATTATTTCAAAACATTTGTTGTTAACAAACAAGTTGTATTCACTTTCAATTTGCACAACTTTCTTCAGACTTAGGATTTAAACAGCAAAATTCCATGTTTAATTTGCTTTATCGAAATGACAATAGCATGAGAAATTAAATTTTGCTGTGAGATGAGGGACAGACCCATTCTTCTCTTTAATGTAGGATTTTTAAGCCAAGAAATAGAGCTGCAGCTCTTTTCATTAATACTCAGGGCATTTTCGAGACTTAAGATTATAGGATTTTAGAGAGAGTAGAAATTAAATAAAAATAGTCCTAGGCGTACAGGAGTCCCAGTATGCCCATATTATACATTTGGCCTCTTGAAAATATTGACCCATGGTAGACCAGCTGAAAAATATTTGGATATTTGGGAAAGAAGCCCTACTGAATGAAAAAGGAATGACGTGTAAACAAGCTTATTTAACCAGCATGTTGCAATGAAAAAACAGCCAAATGTATTAATGTCTCTACTTTGTGCAGTATGTTCCCATATAGGCCTCTCTATCTCTAAAGTACTTTTTGAGCATCTGCATTCTAGTTATGCTGAAAATCTCCCTGATGATACATCAGATCTTAATAAACACAAATCACCATCATTTGGATCTTTGCTGGATTTTTTTTTAATGTAAATAACAAAACAATTTTATACCCTTGCACGGAAAGAACAGATGGTGCACTGGTGAGAAGGGTCTCATTACATTTTCTTGGATTTTGTAGCAGTGGTCTATAGTCCATCTAGTTACTGCTGGACTGCTGTGAATCAGTGATGGAAACATTTGTGACATGGGACATGGCTGCAAGATTCTTGGAAAGACTGTGTTTCTCTCTGTACTTGCTGTCTTAGTCGGCAGCATCAGTCATAAATTCCCTCCATTTCTACCATTCTTACAGATTCTGAATCGCTCCAATATTATCAAGAATATAAAGTCTACAAACTGAGTCAGAAAAATTAATAGATAGGCATTAGGTTTAATGTTTAGAATTTTGCGCTACACAAGACAAGATCCCAATTTCTGCCTCTGCTGGCTTCTTGCCACTAGTTAGTCAAAGTGCTAGTTCAAATAGTTTTGGGGTAATTTTAGCAAAAAAAAATGTTTATGTAGCTAGACCTCAACTTTGTTATTTCTAACTCATTTTTAGGCACTCAGACATTCTGTAACCAAAGTATTTATATATAATTTACAAGAAATATGTAGAAGAACTCACATTTTAATTTTAAAGAAAATTCATTTAACATCATAGATAAGAGTTTACACAGGAAAATGTTTCTTTTGGCTGTATTTCCACACACCTGTACATAAACTTATTTCAGAATGAGACAGAAAGATAAGCAAAAAATAGGGGAGAAACGTGGATTGTTTTTAAAGCTCAAAAACTGTTTGAATTTGGTTGAGTTTCAGAACAGTGAAAAGGACAGAGAAACTTTTACCTAGCTTTCTGCTATCTGTTCCCCAAAATTGATTTGATCATTGAGATGTTTGGCTCATGAGCATATGGGATCCAACATGCAGCATGCTCTCCAAGTGTGGGAAGCCTCGTTTGCTCACATCATTATTCTGTGCTGGGGAAAACTTCCTGATGTTCAGGTTCTTGTTACAGAGAGTGTGATGTTTGGCTTAAAATTTAGGCATATGATTTCTATGAAAGCAGGAGCTGAAAATGTTTTTGAAATCCTTTAAGTCCTTTTTTTTTTTAAACTTCAATAGTTGAGAAGCTTTCTAAGAGGTCTTCTAGAATAACATTTCAGTGCTTGTCAAGTGTCTTTCTTCTGTTTAAATTTTCCACATTAACAGTCGTTGCTACGATACATCATGCCCACTGGTAGCAACATGCAACATGATTCATTTCATGGGCAGGAGATCCCATGACAAGGACTTATCAGAGCGGGAAATTAAGAAAGATGCTGTTCCTGAAAGCCATTAGCATAAGAATGCACATAAATATAATTTAAAATATTTTACCCTTACAAGAAAATAGAAATGTTTTAGATAAAAGTCTGGCAAAAAATGCATCCAACTTGTTTTGCTTTTGATATGCATTGTGCAAACCATCTTTCATCATGCTTGTGCTGTAGATGAGCATTAAAAATTTCTTTTGAAAACTTTACATACCCAAATTGTTTTAATTCAGACCTTCTGGAAGCTAAGTGTCTTCTCTGATGAAATTGAAACTAATTATGTACTTCCCCCTACAGTCTCTCAACATTACTCTTTGTTGGGAAAAGATGTATCACTTGCATTCATCCATCTTCCACATCCTCCTAACCACATTAAAACAGTCGATCATAGTCCTTTATTTCTAGAGTGAAAGGTCCATTAGTTTGCAAATTTCTGCAGAACAGCTGAGCATACTAACTTTTGTTTTGACATTTGAGAAAAAGATGTTCTTTGGAAGATAACGAACCAGATCCTCAACAGATATATGTCAAAATAATTGTTTGACATGAACGGGAAAGAGATGGAGGGGATGACATGGCTGAGGTGATAAACTGAGCAAAACAATATTTTTAATGAAATTAAAATGGAATTATAAAGAGAAGCCGAATAATGATTTTGCACTGGAACTAGCAAAAAATTGCTCAAGGATTTCAAGGGGGAAAGATGGCCAATCATAACGTCTGGTGGGATGTAGACTAACTTAAAACTTCACCTCAGAATCATAACCTTCTCCAAAAATAATTGCAGATGTTAAAATATGTTCTGTTTCTGATTTGTGATCTTGATCTTCTTCTTGTTAAATCTCCAGTAACATAATTGATATTGGATTCATTCAGCTTTGCCATTGTAGGAAAAAAGTGAGTTGGTTATGTCCAGCAAGGACTTGACTTATTCCAGAGTTAAACCATTATTCTCACGGTTTATGAATATTATAATTTTACCAAGCGATAACATAATTATGTAAAGAGTATGTGCCTGCTTACATAGGCTTACGTATCCATGACCAATGTGCTTATAGACACAAGATGAAGAACTGCAAAATAGTTCTTTTTTATAGCATTCCTATAACAATTAATTCCTCTTTCTTCCTGCAAACACCAAAGGTTTTGTGTGTGTGTGTGTGTGTTTTAATGTACAATATTCTAGTCTTTCTGTGACCCCAGTGGTAGAAGGCTATTTAGACAAACTAAGTGCCAATTTGCATGAAGCTGCTGAACTCCACCAAGAAAAAAGGCAGTGCACAATCTTCTTCAGAGGATTTGCTCAGCACTGCAGTGAAGGGAGACAAGATTTGTGATTAGAAGTCACATTGTTTTCACTAGTGAGATGCACTCTTGAAATAGCTGATAAAATGCCATTTAGGCTGTATTAAGTGTAGTATGTAAATTGAATCAATCCCATACATAATTACTCCCTTCTTTCAAACCAAACGAAACATGTATAACCTTCAACACCCTGATGTGTGCCTTTAGGCTCTGTTTTAACAGCTTGCATGTAATTTGCATTTAGCAAGCATCAGCTATGACAATTTTTGCACTTGGAAATACCACAAGACAAGTACACTAGAAAAAAGATTCAAGATAAATTAGCACATCTTACCAATGACACAGCAATAAAACCTGCATTATGTCACTAACCTACATACTGTAAAAAAAAATTCAAAGCCATTTTTTCACCTACTCTCAAGATAGCTTCTTAACTTACTGGCTGAATTCTTGTTTCCTAAAGTTTATATGTATAAAACCCAAAGAAGCGGAATCAGACTGGGTAGCTGGTTGACTGCTAGATTTGAATGCATGAAACGGGCATAGATCTACTTTACAATCTTTATAATTTTTATTATCACAGCTACCTTTATAGATACATTGCTGCAGAGAAATAGATTATGCATGGAATCTTTCTTAAAATACACTAGCATCTCCAAAACTCATTATAAACTCATGAAAGGAGAAATTCAAAGGAGAACTTAGTGAACTTGTATATGGAAAGAAAGAAGAAGAAATGAAAGAAAGAAAAATGATTTGGTAACTGTCAAAGTAACATACTCTGAATTCCCATTTTGCTGCAAATCCCCTTTTTATTCCTGGAAAATTGGAGGGGAAGAGAAGGGAGTACATCCTCAGAGATACTTAATATATGCATCGTCCAGTTGCCCTCCTGCCCAGAACAATCCACAGGCAAAGAAATAATGTTCAGAACTCAACTTTTTATTTGTTGCCTGATAACCCTTCTCTCTGCTCTTGCTCTTGAGCTATGACCCTCACTAGAGCTAGAAACTTAATTTTTGCTTTTGCAAAAAGAAGGAAAAAAAAAAAGTGCATGAACCACTAAATCCAGAGAACGCATGCAACTCCATAACAGCCACTCAGTGGCTAAAGTGCTACTGAAGTTTTCACTGACTTATTTTTCTCTTAATTAAGGAAAATTTCAAATATAGATGAATGTATCCTAGCAAAGACTTCTTGTGTGGTCTATGAGACACCTTCTGCAGCTAAGCTTAATTGTGGCCACTAGTGTGTACACCAATAGTATTTGTCAGTGGCAGCAGCATGTTCTAGTCTGTGTTTTTGATCCAGGCTGGTAACTTTTGGGTTCAGTTCTCTTTATGAAATTAATCAAGGCAACTCCATTGGTTTCAGCGTATACTGGATAAAATACTGGTCATACAATCTTTTTTAGAGTGTTTCAATATAGCTTCTTATCTTCAAATGATTGTTTCTGGAAAAAAAAAAAAAGCCTTTTTTTTTCCATGGGAAGGAACATGTGAATTATTCCTCTTCCAGTATTTATTCTTCTACTAGCATGGTTCACATGAAAATCTCAGGACTTGAAAAGTGCTGAATGATGTTGTGATAGCTCTAGAAAAGCCCAGAATGGCCTGACAGTTATATTCACTACCAATAGATCATCCGTGAGTAGGTTAAGATGAAAATTAGTTCATTACAAAATTATAATGTCATGTGAAAACAACATCCTTTTCTGCACAATAAACTTACAGCATATGTCTAATGTGGAAAATGCAGCCCACAGACAGTCACTCGCAGAAAGCTGTATTGCATATTAAACAACCAGAACTGCCTCCTTCTGGGCTATGTGTAAATAAATGATCACAGTATTAGGCTTCAAACAGTATGACTTTAGAGAAGAGAAAATAAAGGGAGTGTAATGCTGACACACAAACCTTACAAAAGGCTCTTGGCTTAACCGAGATCTAGCCTTTTTACTGTTAAACCAAAATAACTCCAAAAACTCATTAGTGGAACACTGTTCCCTGGTGGTTAAAGCAAGGCTCTTAGGGCTGTGTGAATAATTTATTTATTTATTTATTTATTTATTTTTGGTTCAGCTGCAAAACTGAGGGAAAAATAAATTCTGCTTGAGGTTGGGGGGGGAGGTAGTTTTTATTTCCAGTCACAAACATTTGCTTAGTTCTACATGGGTCCAGATTTTCAACACTTTAGTCCTCATTCTGACTCCAGAGCTGACCATGTGGCAAGATACTGACAAATGGACAAGAGAGGGGATAAGCACCATGTCAATAGGATGTTGAAATGATAAGAAACATGAGTCTAGGCAGGTAAGTGGAAAGAGGTGACCTGTGAGAATACGTATAGATTTAGAGCGAGCTGCAGAGGCGCAGCACTGCTCTTTAATATTTTACTATTATTTTCTGTTTAGTAGTAGTAGTAGTTGATTTGTTAATATTAGCTATTATTAGTTTATTATTGTTTTTATCTTTTGGAAAGTGTGAGTTACCTTAAAATAAGGCTGCTTTATATTTGGCCATCTTAGCAGTTTGTTATCTGCATTAACTTACAAATGCTTCTATGTAGGTCCTGGAGCAGAGCTATTAACGTGCCAGCCACTGTGCTACTGCAGTTGCAAAAAGTGATGTGCTTTGTGTACTCAGAGCTATACACTCTTCAGTGTAACCTGGAGATGTCAGTGCAGTGTTGGTGTGGCAAAGAGGACTGCAATCAAGTTATGATTTGCTATATAATTTTGAAGCCAGTTCTGAATAGAGTTTAGTCAATTCATCTTAGGTACAAAATACAACAACAGTATAAAATAGGTTATTTGATGTGATTTCACAAAACTCCTCCATAATCATACCAGGTAACCCATTACAATGGCAAACTGTTTTCTAAAGGCATCTAAATAGCAGAAAGGATGGCATTAGCAGGATGTCTCCACTTACTACAATTGCCTCATGATATAAAGTTTGCTCCCAGACATAGTTTCTTTGAACCAGATGATCAGAACTTTGTGGTCTGTGGTGTGGACTGTGAAAATGGCAATAGCCATAGTCATCTGTATCAGAGGATTACATGTCCACAAAGCCATATTCTCATTTTGATAATACTGGAACAAAGCAGCATTCAAGACAGAATGTCCACCAGAGGGAGGTTAAAGTAGCGTTGGTTTTGGGGCCAGCGTGGGGATGCTTTGATTGATGGCATACACATTGCAGCTTCTACCTGCAAGGCTCTTATGTCCCCAGCAGTGAGAAAACCTCTTTATCCTTCAAAGTGTTACCCTTCTGAAAAAGTGACTCTGTAGGGAAAACTCTACCTTCTTGTTTGAAGAGTTCTGAATCTAGCTGAAAGGCAAAACATATATGTCCTTCCTTTTTAATATAGGGTTTAAGAAAATGCTAAATGGGAAAAGGCAAATTTCTGAGACAGCAAATACAGAAAACCAGATTATCAAGCTGGCTGAGTTCATTCTAAGTCACAAAAATGACAGTTGAAAATGCTGTTCATTGCCTTACAATGCCATTTGCACATTTTTGGAATTGCAAATTAATATCAAACCTATTACGTAATTTTGCAGTATGGCCCTTCCTCTCTCCCTGCTTTTCTCCCTCCCTCCCTCCTTACCTCCCACTGCTGACTCTCTTACAATCCTAATAGTTTACAAGACACTCCTTCTCCCTCTAGATCAAAAGAGGATCCCCAATATTGTTCCCAAACCTCACTGGTAACATCCTATTGTGTGCATAGATGATTCACATCAGGAGTTTATATACATCATCTGCATGTTCCTACGCACTTGATAATATGTGCATTTACTGCTTGCTGGGAAACACTATCACAGTGTTTTTCACCTTTTAACAGCATCTCAAAAACACGCTAGGCCAGAATGCTCTCACCAGTACTGAAAGTCTCTTTTCATGCTGTGACATTCATTCTCACACCTTTCTGCAGAGTGCATCCTGTGGGGCTTATCACTGCTCCACCTGCAGTGATTTGCAGGCACTGCCCCTTTTGCGTTGCGCTGGTGGGAAGACAGCATGAAGGTGAGAAGTTTCATGTGCCGTACTACATATTTGTGTTTCTGATAGAGAGAAGCTGACAAAATCTTACTGATACTTACCTTTTTTGGCAGAGAGGGAAGGCTTCTCGAGCTGTAAGAGGAAAACAGACCAAAAGATCAGCAGTTGTCTCAGCACAGATATGTCAATATCAGCACTATAAAATTCCTTTTAGGATCATCTGTAGCCTGTTTCATGTAATAGATAAGACTTCACCAAGAGCTCATCTGCCCATGGAGGGGAATCTTCACCTGCCCGAGAAATCAGTCATAGTGATATATTGCATGATGTTGCTGTTAATTAACCCTGGGTAATACTTACAGATTTTCTCCTAAACAAAACAGTGCTGTTTCCCAATATGATGATCTTCCTCACTTCCCCACTCATTTACACCTTTCTGTTTTGTATAAAGAAACAAGTGAATAAGGACAAAATTAAATAGCACTAAAGTGAAACTGAGACAAAACATTGTACTTTGTTGGCTTGTTCCAGATCCCTTACACAACGGAAAGGATTCCTTAGGAGAAGTTATATAAAATGATCACTTTTTCTTCTTTTACAAGATTCTCTTGATCAAAACTGGAACTAAATGTAACATAGAAAGCAAATAATCTGGGAGAAAAGATGTATTTGAGAATGGAAATAGAGGCTGAAAATTTAGAACAGGATCTGAGTTTGTAAACCGCTGTCCTTTTTTTCCAGCTGGCTCGAACTAAATGCTACACTATTCACATGGCTGCCAAAGAAAAGCAAATGTCAAGGGAGTGAGAGGAGGAGGGAGGGGAGAAACAAAGGCAAAAGGGGGCTTTCAGAGGCTTCTGCCACAGGATCCTCTTCCAGGATAAATTCATGCCACCAAAGAGGATTCATTCCCTGACTTTGAAAGCCACTGTTTGGGAACCATTATTTTTTAATCTACTTCAGTTTCCACAGTAACATGCAGAGTCTTCTAACTTATTGATTTATTTATTTATTTAGTAGAATCAATTGACAGTATATAGTGTTTTGAAACAACAAGCTTTTAGAAAAAAATGAGTCCAAAATATCCTTCAGGATTTTTTGAACATTTACTTTCTCTCCAGGTGGATACCTTTCCTCAACGGACATCTCCTTCAAATTTCAGTTCGCAAGTGCTGCTATGTCAGTGACATTGCATTTCAGGTCTATACACAAGACCCATCTGTGACCTCTTGTGAATAGTAACATGTTTGCCCAGCATGAGCATTTACCTTCCTTGGAACTCAGTACTATGACATTGGAATGTTTTAAATCTCATATGTATATATAATAAGAATTTAAAATATGCGATAATATGTAGACAGTAAGCATAGCCTTCTACTTGTCATACTGAACAACAGTTTTACTGTTTCTTTGAATTTTGCCATCTGTCTGTCTCTGCTTATTTCTCTTATCTTCTATTTAGATTACAAACTCTTTGGACATAGGTGTTTTTTTTCTACACTTGTACAACAGCTAGTGTGATAATGTAATTCATGAAAGGGTCCCTACCCCAGCACTGCAGAAATTCTTAAATAATATTTTCTTTAAAATATTTACCCCCAGATGTGAAATTCTTTCAGTTTCCTTGAACCCCAGATTTTACTTTTCACTTCCCAGATTGTAACATCCACAGCACAAACTGAGCATCAGCAAGCCCTAATTTCTAAATTTACTTTTCATTCAGCTGGTATAAAGTTTTGTATGGTGGCCTTTCCATGTCATAAATATTAAATGCTAATGTGTAAGCTCCGTCTGGAAAACTCTTCATTCTTGAATTCTCAGCTCTGTTTCCTCACATAACAACCAATAACGGAGATCATTAAATGAGAAGATTTTTATTTAGGAGCACTGAGAATGTAACCTATAGTAGGCAGCATATGCAAAATATTAAGGAGTAATGTTTTATTGACCAATTTTTCTTTATTGCTGCTTATCTGTGAAGAAATGAGAAGAAAATCATTAGAGCTGTAAAACTACCATACCAAGTGTGCTGCTGCAACTGAATTTACTTTACTTTTTTCGTGTGGTTAAAGTACAATAAGGAAAATATGCCTATAAAACATTTCATACTAACCTCTCCAGTGTTGTTCACTGCTTTCAATTTCTTATGTTCCTATTTGACACTAATTATTCCCCTTGGAATGCTCCATTATGCACAGTTTTCTTTGCATGTATAGGTGCTTTCATGTGTGAAAGAGATGTAAAGTCTGTTGTTCACAGTAAATTTTATTCAGATTCAACAACACCAATTTACAATCATTTACATTTACAGAACACTTTTCATTCTGGATGATCCAAATGTGCTTTTCAGACTTTTATATCCAGAAGTGTAGAATGCAGCCAACTTCATGTGGATCATTATACTATCTGACAGCATCCAACAGTACTACACATGTGGTTTCCAACTGAAAGTGAGCATCCAGTAGCAATGTCGTCAGATTCTTGTGGGGTGGACATAAGGCCTAATAGGTTCAAAGACAATACTTTTCTAATAAAAGTACTAGTAAGTCTTTAATGGGGGTGGCACTATAGGTGTAACTTCACAGTAAGGACTGAACTCCCACAACTTGCTGCCAAGAAAAGTAGAAGCCTCAATAATCACAAATTTTTGTTCGTAATCACATATTTCTACAGTGCAACCTTTATACTGGCTGTGATGCCCTTTGGTGAACCAATCAAGCTCACTGAGTTAATCCAGAAAAAAATAATCCGAATGGATAAAAAAAAATACATATAATTTTCTATTGGATAAGTGAGCTGAGTTAACTCACCAAAGGTCACTTAAGGACTTCAGCCAGGAAAAGAGGAGCCTAAATAGGTGACCAGGAGCCAGGGGAGGGGAGGCAGCAGTCTACATTTCAGGAGCAGAGAACTGCTAAATTGGCTTGGTTTTGTTGT
Source organism: Chauna torquata (assembly GCA_013399475.1). Lineage (NCBI taxonomy): Eukaryota > Metazoa > Chordata > Aves > Anseriformes > Anhimidae > Chauna > Chauna torquata. The sequence goes on along the minus strand of VXAL01001576.1, from coordinate 80,117 downwards.
CAGACTGCCTGGGAGAGTACCTGCAGCAAGGTCTCCTTTTTAGCACTAGCTTCAGAATTGGGCAGTTACATTCCGCCCTGAAAGCCACCAGAACTGCTTCCTGCATACAGCACACTTACCTTCTTTTTCTCATGAGCCCCAAGTAGACATATTGATTTTGCTCCCCTTTGGCTGCAAGATTTACTGTAAATGCACAGTGAACACTGAGACACAGCTGCAATGGAACCACACAGTATGTGCTTTCAGCCTTAAAGTCCAATACACAATGGTCTGGATATCCAACTCAAAGCAGTGCTAGTGAAGAATTTCAGTACCAAAGTGGCTACGGAGTGATAGATAAAAAGCAATACTCTTTGTGGCGTTATGAAAAAATAATTTTTATAGTATTTTGGTTTCTCTTGTAAAATGAAGATTTTCTGAGGGAGCAAACTCACTCTGATGTAGATTTATCATGTTCTCTTTATAAAAACTGAGTTTTGCTGATGCTATTGTATAAAATCTGTGATTTTTCGATGATCCGTGTCTAGCTGATAAGTTTTGCAAACTGTTCATAAAACAAGATCAGATATCCACGTGAGCAAGCAGAACTGTGGAAATTAACAGAAATATTAATAAATATAGGGATGAAAACCCTGTGAGTTCAACAAGGCTGAGAACTGATCATATTTTCAACATCAGTAGCATTTTTTTCTTTTGGGAGGGGACTCAGAAGATATTAAAAGCAATATAGTTTCCTTAGTGTTTACAAAACTATTACATCTAGAAGTCTAGAGATCTTCTCCAAAATATTTGAACATACATTATATATAAGCATATAAATAGTTCTTTTGAAGACAATGGGGCTAAATACGAGCATGTGTTGCGCGTGGTAACTGCTTTGTTGTTGGAATCTATTCCTACCATTGATTCTCTTTCTAATTCATATATTCCTCATCTATTTAGTTTGTTGCATTTAGAAGCAGTATTAATGCTTTTTTCCTATTGTTTCAAGTTGCTTTCTTTACTTCCATAAAAGCAAATGGAAAGCAAATGGAAGGCAAATGTTGCTGATTTTCCAGTGGATAGATTACGAGTGGTTCACATTATTTTTCCTAAATATTTTCTGTAATTCCCTGGACCAGCTGTTAGTTTTAATGTACATTACAAGTCCATTAAGCATGAAACATAACTGTTGCAAACCACAGTACACCCATCAAGCTGATGTTCACCTGAAGGCCTTTGAATAGATTTTGTGAAGATCAAAAGTAATTACTTTGTAAAGTTCATTTCCCACCCTGCATCTCTTTTCTGCTGAATAAATATTGCAAAAGGATGAAATATGGAAGGGTCATTTACATCCATCACTTTTAAATATTAGCGATAGGCTTATGTAGCTTATTGTGTAAAAATCATTTGGATACATTATTCCAAGTTGAATAACAGATTATTTCAGATAAAGAACAAAACACAGGCTCTCTTTTTCATCCTATATTGAATAAAGTGAAGGAAAGGGGCTGTCTATTAATTTTATGGCTAATATATCTTCCCTCTAAATGGCTACACCTTGTAAACATTTTTGTTAACAAATATTATTAAAGTCTGTATCTGATTCAAACACCTATTACATCTTATTAAAGTAAATCTACTAAATTACCTGCAGGGACACATAATAATACAGTATTTCATTCAAGTAATGGATATTTTAAAATTACCTCTACTTTCTGTTTAAAGACTATGTGGGAATGTAACATTTCAAATGAATTTTTTTAGTGATTTCCTTCTTGAAGGCACATGAAGTCATCAATGAGCAGTCTCCAGTGAAGTTTTCTTTTTGCCAGGCAATGGAAAAGCAGAGAGAAGGTTGGGAAAGTTTAATATCACCCATTTTTGTCCATCTTTTAGAAGTTTGCCATCATTTCTGGAAAAGTGTCTGAAGAGGAGTCTGTATTTCTCATAGTAACACTATCAGAAATGATATGCTAGAAAAACTTACTCATAAAACATTGAAGGTGCTTTGGCTTTATTGTGCTGTGGTTTTGTTTCCTCTTACTACTCTTATTCTAATAAGGTTGGAGTCACTTTACTCTCTTTGATGGACTAGTATTTGCATGTATTTGTAAAAGGAGTCAAACAGTAGTAGCATGGACGTGACTGACTTCTAGGGGTTGCCATAACGTTATATGTCGTGATGGTCCTGTGAAGTCATATAAAGGGACTAGGTAAATACCAAAACAGCTTCCGTCTTTAAAATATGTTCATACTTCACACAACTTTATATTCAATGTTTATGTTATAGATCATTTATTAACTAATAATTTGCTACTAACTAATAATTTATTAAGTCACAATTTTGTACTAGAGTTAGGGAAACCTTAGTCTTTGCATACCTCTCTCAACATACCAGCTACAGTTAGTATAACAGGTATGTATTAAGTGGAAAAACTGTGGTTACTCACTACACATCATAGATATGCTTGGGAATGCATGAAATGCGTTCTTGCATTTCAAACAGGGAAGCTGAAGTTCTACATACAAAACAATGTGCATTTTGCTTGAAAACAGAAATTGTTAGGATTCTGAAAAAAAAAAAAAAAAGGGCATGATGTGACCTGAGTTATTCAGATCCATTCTGACTCAAAGATAACTTGTATCATGGCCATTTCAATTTCTAGAGCCAAAGTCATGAACACAGTGATGTGATTTGAAGATTCACACTCATATCGGCACATGGTTTTTTGCATGTAGACTTCCGGCATGATGTTGAATTTTTTTTTTCATCCCTTTAACTGAGATCTAAATGGACATGTCACAGCAAAACTGATCCTAAACCTTTTTAGTGGGTTGTCTTTGTTTTTTTTAATTCCCCCCCAAGATGGAATTCCTCTGGACATTGCTGTCTAAAGTAAAAATAAAAATGCCACTGGGTGAGGACTAGGATTTTTAATGTATGAACTTGCTTTATAAACAGTTTGTGAGACTTTTAAAGAAACCATATCATGGAGTACTTTGCATATGTTCTGTCATATAGCAAAAGGTTCGTCCATAACATTTGTTAATCTAGGATGGTGTGACAAATTCAAAGTGTTTGAGAGTCTCTTAGGACAGTTCTTTAAAGTGTGTTGTGCTCTCTTTTTCATTAAAGTGCTAGGCTCATGTTTGAAGATGAATCCTCAGCTGGAAAGTTGCTTTTAGTTTTAAATGGAGAACTGACAGGTTTTCTTCAGTCAGGTTTTGGCTGCAATCCATCCTTGTCTATCAACCTTTCCAGAACTCCAATTTCCTCCTCCATTCTCCTTTTCTTTTTGAAGACAAGGGAATTAAATTAAATAAATAATATGTGACATTCAGGAAAAGGTAGACAAATGTAACTTTTAAAGCAAAGGGGGAGAATTTTTCAATTGGAGGATGAACAGTGCTAAGGAATGGTACGTTACAGCAGTCTGTGCTACCGGAGTCTGACTATTCTTAGGGAAATTAGGAGTCTTGCCACATTTGATATCCATATCCAGAAATACAATTTTGTCTGCAGAGGCATTAATTAGTAATTTCCAGAATGCTCTCAGTAAGGCCAAGGTTCAGCTGGAACACTGAATTCATCCATTCCCATAAAGTGCTCAGTTTGAGAAAAGAACACCCTACATGCATACTTTTTACAGAGTCTGTCATGAGCCAAAAGATGATATTCTTCAATAGACCTCCAATTCAAAGTAGGTTGGATGTGGTAGGCTGTGGAAAGACTTTCCAAGAAACTAGGTTCTGGGTGACGACAAACTTCCAAATGCATATGAATTCACACTGAGCTCTAAATTAAATGGTTTAGTCTGTCATTTCTTGTAATTAAAGGTGCAGACACAACAGTCATTAAATTGCCAGTAGAATTAGGGTCTTTCTTCAGCAAATTCTTTGTCTTTCATTGTCTTTCTCTACATACATTAGGAGTAACACAAAACTAAAATTGCTGACTCTGTAGATCTCTAACCTTTATTGCAAACAACTCTGGAACTTCTTGGATTGTACAATTTTGACTGAAACTCAGTCAGAGTGTTGCTTGTCTCAGTTGTCTCACTGACTATATATTCATCTATTACCTGTTTTATTTTTCTGCTGACATATTCATCTGTCCAGCCTGAAGTAAAACGGTTTATCTTTAGTCATTACATGAATTCTTATGGCAATAACATTCAGAGGAGCCTTTTACTGAGACATAAACACCAGGCTAAAATGTCAGAGAATTTTATTAGACGATCTAAACTTAATTGCAGATAAGTTGATGCACTCATAAAAGATGATGCAATGTTTCTATTAACTCCAACATATGGTAACTATTCATGGGAGGAGAGCAAATAGAGATATCACTAAATGTTACTTTAAAACAATCACATTAGGAAGCTGGTTTTTGTTTGTTTGTTTGTTTGTTTAAATGGAAACTTCTAATGTATTAATTACCAATGAGACTCTACCTAGGATTAGAAGTATTCAAGGGGCATTGCCTGTATAAAACTGTGGTAAGAATTTGATTATTCTTACTGAGGCATTGGGATATTTAGAATATTTTCCCATGATATGGGAAAAGAGCTCCGTTTCCCTGACTCTGTCAGATGTTGCAGTCATTGTAATATTATTCCTACTCTACTTTCTATTTAATACTAGTCAGCAACATCAAAAATGGTCCTACAGACTAGAAAGAGAAGATTTTGGTTGTAAATTCCTGCACAAATTCCTTAGGGGGTAAAAGGAGTGATAAATGGCTTGCCTCTTTACTAGCAGTTGAACTGGAGACAAACCTTAAATTTGTGGTATTTAAAAAAGAAGCAGCTTGTAGTTCTAGGAGGAAGATATAACCAGCAAAAGACTTCTGTTTAATCTTTAAAATTCCACAAGATATGAAAAATATACCCATGTAGCCAAACTATTCAGCAGTTTTACATATACCAAATCTGAGAAATTTCAAAGGCTAAAATGAAGAGCTGCAAGGCTTCCTTAACACAGTCATCTTTCAACCTCAGTAAAACTACAGCACAAACAAGTAGATGTACCTGCTTTGGCATTTCATTGTGTAGTCAATATTCAACATTGTTACACTCGTGACTGTTGAAATTTGAATACTCTATACAGAATAAAATGGCCTTTGCTCATTGGAACAAAGTTGGACTGGGAGCCATGGCTTTTGGCTTCTTTGGTTATCACTTTTGCCACCAAGCTGTCAGGTAATTATGTCAACCATAGAAGTTCCCTGCATTTCAGTAAAAGTCTTGAACACATTTCCCTTCTTTCACTGAGGTTCATGTGAGGTTTCACTAGTTAATTAATTCTACAGTGAATGATACTTGTAGGTAAAAGATATTGCAGATAGCATAGTTTAATTAATTGTGTCATTACTGTCCCTGTCTTTAGAAATTTTAGTGATAAGCCCTAACAATTAAATGAACTGTATTAATTACAGTGCAAACTTTATTCCATCTTGTTCTCATACTGACAAGTTCTGTACCATCCCACTTTGCCTTGATGTACAGTTTTAATGTTCCATGGTGACAGGTTAAGTTTAAAGCTGTTTCGAGTTAATCACATGCTGCTAGAGACCATTGCACACAGACAAGTCCTGTGCTAGCAATTCTGACAAAACATAGGCAATTGTATTTTGTGTTCACCTCAGCTAAGATATCGATTGAATAAAGGGTGAGAACTAAAAACAGCTCCAAATGCTGCAATCAGTAGATGGTTAAGCAATTTCATTTTTTTCTTCCATTGCCAAAAATCAAGATGGTTTCTGAAGACATTTTAAGTCTATATAGACTTGGCTAAATTACAGTTGTTCTACATCAACTGTAATGTGTACAGGAGGACTGGAAAAGAGCCAGGGAGCTTGTTTTCACACCAAAGATTCTTTATAGGATTTGAAATCATACTGGAAGGGCAATGTGCCCTGGAGGATCAAATACCATGGTGTGAGTTCAAATTTGACCCCGTGATTAGTTTGATGCTGCGTAATGTTTACATAGCCACCTCTTTAGGAGTTCAGATTAAAGCTTTCAAATTATATCCTATGTGTATGCAACAGAGCTGAACATCCCCAATCTGTACAGATTGTTACCATGACATACTTCCAGTTTTGTCTTCGGTTACCCAAGTAGCCAAAGGACACTTTTAAGGGTTTAATGGAGTCCACCGGTAATGTCACTATGGAAACAATCTTTTAGAGACTGCTGCGTTAGCAGATCAACATCTTTGCTCACCCAGTAAGGATTTACAAGTCTTAGCTAGAAATTCCCTGCAGTGCCAGTGAAATGTATAGTATTCAGGGCTGTCATAATCATACAGAACAGGACTAGCTCCAGAAATAGGACATCAATGAAAAAGAATGCTAAAGAGTGCTGTTACTGACTGACTTATCAAACTGGTAAAACAAAGCATGTGGGTTGCTAGTGGTGTGGGGGTTTTGTTAGAAAACAACTAGTTTGAAAGGCAAACGCTAAAAAATTTACAAGTTAATGGAGGATGCAGGAAGAATATCTTCAGTACTTATTCTGGGGAAGAGGATTGTACTCCCTCAAGCAGATGGTCAGCACAGAGGATAGATGACTGCAGTTGCCACCCAAAAGATTTATTCCCTTCACTCCACAGAGAGTTATACTCTTGCTGCTAGTGGCCAAAAATCCAATATCCACTTCCAATACAAGCCTGTGTTGTCCCATGTTTGTTCTATTAATAATATTTATCATATTCAGTAGATACATGTTTCTGTCATACTTGTCAAGAAATACTATACCTCTGGAGTTTCTTGAGGAAAGTTTTTCTTAAAAAGCATTTCATGGACTACATTTTTTTTGTGATTAGTACAGATAAAGACCCCAGATATTATATGTCACAATGGAAAGTGCTAATAGAATTTTATAGCTACTTTTAAAAAACATTATCTTTGAATTTATAAAACAATGCCTTCCATGTAATGTTTGATAAGGTATTATATGATCTGGAATATAAAGCTGGGAGCTATTTCTTCTATTCATTCTTGGTAGGGATGGGCAAGGCTGTTTCTTGCAGTATGCTCTTTTATTACCCCATTCAGTATTTTTGTTTCATAGATAATAGCATTAAAAAAAAAAAAAAAGCCAATGTCTTCACAGAAGTAATTCCATCTCAGCAGTCTAGTTGTCTAAATTTAGTAGAAAGCAACAGGAGAGTGAACAATTTGCATTGCAGTTTCCACATCAGTGCTGTGCTCAGGTGTGAATGGCAGCCAGACTGCTGGGGGCACGTGCCATCCATTCTAGTGCCTCAGTGAGCAGGGGTTGGGCTATCACAGCACGTGTGAGGCAGTGTGCCTCTTCTTCCTCACATGGGACTTGTGCAAAGGTACTGCAGTTTAGCTGCATTTGAATGCAGGTAGGCCAGGACTAGTCTGCATGGTGCTCATCTCAGCAGCTGAGAAGTTGCCCTTAATGAGGTTTTAGTTCATAATTTATCTTAGGTCAAACAATGCAAGTCAAAAACACTTAGACTTAGTCATGTTGTATTCGGATGGGAACCTAATAAGAAGCCATAACTGAGCTATAATTTCAGTTAACTTATCATTGGAGATGAACTCTGGACAGGACATGTATTCTTTTATATAAAGCCCAGCAATAGTAAGCCTGTTTAGACAGGAAAGTCACTCGAGACTGATCTATATGAATAGCAAGCAATTTTCTTTGTGGTGCAGCTGCATCTCTTCCAAGCACAGTCTTATTTCTCTTGTGGGTGTTCCTGGGGCACACACGATTAAAACCAACCAACCAACCAAACAAACAACAGTGTTTTTAAAAGAAATTCACTGCAATTATTTAAAAACAACAACTTTGTTTTTAGATGTCCTGCCATACTTTTCTGTACAGTAACGCCTGACTACACAGTAACTCTAAAGGGCAAATCTTTGTAGCTTTCAACTGGATTATTTTAATAATTGATCCATCAATATAGGCCGGGGTACAATGAATAAGCAAAAAGGGAAAAAAGAATAACGGATCCAGATCTTCCAGTGTGAGACACAGGTGCCAGACTGTCCCTGCCTAATACACAGAATAGTGCCAGCACGATGAACACCTAGGAAAATGTTTCATTAGTATAAAAACCATAATTAGGGTTGGTAAATGTACTTGTAGGCAGGGGGACTTACTTGTGACAAAAACATATTTAGCAGAAACATTTTTGCTAGATATTGAAATAAGCAAAATAATGATTAGGAAAAATTTTCAGTCACTTGTCCTGTTTACCTACTTTCCACTAAGAAAATGGGTAAGAACGCTTTTGAAAGCAACAATTTTCATATAATTTAAACAAATAATGTGAAGTTTCTAATGGAGCAAAATCATGGTGTTTTGTTGTTGTTGTTTTGTTTTGTTTTGTTTTGTTTTTTTGTTGTTTTGTTTTGTTTAGCTTTTTTAAGAAATAGAGAGGAAAGAAATTCCAGAAGTTCTTCTCACCATTAGTGGAAGACTGCCTCCAAGATAAGCCTTCCCTGATCCTGTTTCATATCCAAAGGTTAAGTCCAAAAGACTTTTTAGTAGTTATGCCACAGGGTCAGCCACTGACTTCATAGGTGCACGGTCACATTCTCAGTTCAAAATTAAATGCCATTCATAAATGGAAAGGGGATTTCACTTAACCGGTAATATGGTGTGAGGAGGAAAGAAGTAGTAGTAAAAATGAGAGGAAAATGGAGGACAGGGAATACCAATTTTTATAGGTTTAATAATGTGCCAAAATAGGAATTGAATGTCTACATGACTATTTAAAAATTTACCAAGTAGAGATAAATTAAGATGCTAGACCTAAGGGCGGTAGTGAGTGTCTTGATTTCTGAACTACTTCTCAGTCATGCCTGCACCAAACACATATTCAGTAGCGCAGCATGAGGCATAACCTGGTGAGGATAAATGAATAGACTTGAAATGAGCATACATGCACCTGGTGAGAATTTTCTGTAAATGTTTATAAATGTTGCTAGGTGGTTGCATGTACGACCAAGTATGCCTGCTTTTGTTTAATCCTGTTGTATTCTTACAATACTGTTATGTCATTAAGTTGACGTTTCTTTTCTTTTAATTACAGGTAGAACATAACTTTTGCAGCTATGCTAGATGTGGGCAGATACTTTGTCACAAACAATTTTTGCCTAAACACCACTTCCCCCTACACACACACACTTCTTACAGAATAAGCATCCACAAGTTATTATTTTCCCATGTATAAAATTGCATATGTTTAATGAGGCATTCTTAAGGAAATTGAGCTAATGCAAATACATTGTGTTTGTGTAATACATCTTCATGACCCCTAGCAACGTTTAAGTCCATTGTCCACTTTCAGCTGAGTGTGATAGTGGAGTAAGGTCTAGAATGTCACCTTGCTGGAAGCTGGCAGAGTGGCCTGGGGAAGAATCTTTGTCTTGCGTTGTTCTTGCCCTCTTCCTCAGTTGTCTATTGTCGTTCACTGTGAGAAACAGAATATAGAGGTAACGGTTCTTTTGACTGGACTGGTAGAGTTTGTGTTGAAGAATGATTTGCAAATGCACTTCTCAGGCTGTTGAGCATTTGTGTATAGAGCTTTGGACTACTATCAGCATTTTTTACCATCCATTCTTTTACTCATCCATTTTTGCCCATGTGTTCATTGGGAATTGGGAGTTTTCTAGCTAGAGTCAAAATACAGCCTCAGCCCTGAGCTCTGCACACAAGCATTGCAGTCGAAGTGCAATAAAATGTATTTGAAGGATTTAGGTAAGTGAACTTTTAGGAGAAGATAAGTTAAAGCTTTGAGGTCCTAGTGGTTTGTTATGTAATTCTGCCAATAGACCATCTTGTGCCTCAGTCACCTCTCCTATAACATGAAGTGTGTTTCCTGTCTTCTTTAATTAAGGCTATACAGACCTATGTAATTTTTATTTGCTATTGCTCTTCTGCCCTTCACTTCTGTTATCTTTTCTTGTATTTTAGAAACATTAGACCCCTGCTACTCAAATAACTAAGCTTTTGAAAGGTCATGCATTTGTTATTGATACTAAGTAAAGTAGCGGATATTTTAATTCTGTTCTGTCTTCATAAGGTTGCTGTGATAGGTGAGTTAATAGAAAGTAAGTAGAGCAGATGTAGTAATAAATTACTATCCTGACAGATCTGACGTATCTCCACCCATGTACTGAAGACAAATTGAGAGATGTGTATGATTAACATTGCTTAAATGGGTGGTGCCTGAATTAACATATTGTGCTGTAGGCACTCGAAAGATTCTATATTCTGTAGTAATACTTAGCAATTAAATTGCACTTTACATCTTGAAAGTACTCAGACAATGAGAGATTATGTTCCATTAAAAATAGTGATAGATAGTCCATACATAGAAGACGAAGAAAATACACAATGCTGACCATAAGCATCAACGTACTAGTGGCACAGAGAGACTAGAAAGATGCTGAAGTTCAGTGTTTTATAACAAGATATTTTTGATAGTGAAGATTGTTATACAAGTGTTGTCTGTTGAGAGCTTTAATGTACAGTAGGAAGAGCTGCTTATTCTTTCTAGTTTGAGGTCTAGCTCTTGCAAATGTTTAGGTATGGACCTAGCTTAACTTTAAGTAGGGAATATTCCCATTTAATTTCAACAAATATGAACACGGATCAGGGAGAGAAGGAAATGCAGGTTTTCTTTTTCCTAGGTATGTGTACTGAGTGCAACACATGTAAGTAGCCAATATACCCTAACAGAGACATATAGTATGTTAATATTTTTTCTTTCATATTAGTATTCTTTTTATTTCTTTTGTGCAAAATGTGTTTTTTTAATCGCTTTTTTGTGTGGTCTCACTCAGTTTCCTGAATTACTGAAACACAACTGAAAATGTACTGTCAGCTTTTGGAGTTGCCACATCTTAGCAAGGAGAAACCATCTTTTGGTAAATTTAAATGGAATCTAATGGCAAACTGATAGACCATGGAGGGAGGGAGTGACCTGGAGAGGCGAAAACAAGAGCATAAAAGGGATTTCAGATTCCTTGTCTAGTCTTGGACTTTCTTTGTCTTTTTTAATGGTATGTACCTAGCTAAACAGTAATAAAAATTTGATGCTATTTGTTGAAAATGGGGTTATGTCATGTTACTATACAGTGGACCTACACAAATAGGGGGAATCCAGCTGCCTGTATGGTATAAACATGAGAAAGGCAAGTGCTGTCAAAGGTGCAAAGTCAGCTGACATACATAATAGATAATTTTCCCTTTTTCAATTTCATTTAGGGTAGATAGTATTCATAGCCATAACAGAAATATTCTTGTTAATATAATTTTAATTATTCCTGTATCTGTTGACATATTTCAAGGGGGCAAGCACCATTTCAAAGTATATTGTGTGATATTAACCCTGAACAAATGAACCAGTGGACAAATCTTGAGTGATTCTAAATATTTACTAAGAATCAGCAGCTCTCACTGCACACAGTAAAGCTGCGGGAGCTCAGCACTTCATTATGTTTGAGATCAACTGCCTTTAATCCAGACCTGTTTCTGACATAGTTTTAGTAGAATCAGTTTCTCTAATAGATGAATGTATTGCATTCTTTTTTCTTTACAATTGTTTCCTATCTTTTTCTTCAAAGAGGCTTTTTTTTTTAGATTTACAAGAGAGGCAATGAAGTCCTTTGATCTCTACAATGTATGTACTATTTATACCAGAGATGGTGAAACTGCTTTTATCTAATTATTTTTGACGTCTTGCAAATATTTACAAAATTCTTCATGGGGATTAAAAAGATCCACAGAGCTCTATCTCTCTATGACAAAGAAACAGTGTTCTCAAAAGGCAAAACAATTGTTTGTCTGTTTTCTCTTTGAGAGATCCTAGATGTTTATCTTCCAACAAGGCACATTTCATCTGAGACAGCAAATGAATACATCACATTTTTAGAGGATCACTAAGTTTCCATAAATAGAACTGTTCCTTACAAGATCAAAATAAAATAATGCTATAAATGGAGTGCATTTGGAAAGCATCAATTCCACCTTTTTAACATGTGTGACTCCAGCTTTGAGGTAGCTGTTCTTTGCAGAAGCTGCCATTTTTGGGTGCAGTATCTTTGAGCTTCTGCTAAGTTACTTAGTAGAACAAAGTTTTTGAGGTAGTCACTAATTTTTTCATCTCTGTTGGCTTACAGAGCATCTAATAATTTGTAAGTATTTATTTATTTATGCAAAATGAGTTCCACATGAGTAACTGCTCTTCCACATCAAGAGAATAGCCAGGGTTACCAACTCTCAGTATGAGTGAGTGTCATGATTTTTTTCTTTTAACCCTAGTCCCAAGTGTCAATTGAATGTGGGAGTGGGGGATGGAGGTTATCTCCTTTCACTGGAAAAAAAAAATTGATTCTTCACTGTTTCAAAGAGATTCTTCACAATATGATCCATATGGTGAAAAAATCGGAAGCTGAAATTCATTTTTTGAAGCTCATTAATTTTACTTCCTCGTGGAATCTATAACACTTGGGATTGGCAATAGTAATGAAGTCCACAGAAATCCCTTAAGACTAGGCAGGAGGTTTCGAGACCGTAGAGAAGCTATTGGATACATGGTCTCCAACAGGACACACTACCAAAGCCAAGCAGAATTGCCAGTGGATGCTATCTTGGTAGCAGTAACTCAGTAGATTTGGAGACTTCTGGATACTTTCCCAGCGAAAATGGATAGCTTCTGCTTCAGCTAGGCTCTTTTCACTACTGAATTTTCTGATAAAATTTCTGTCCACTTATGCAAGTGTGCACTGACAGATCATAATAAAATAATAATATAAAGTTTCCTATTAGTTGCCAAAATTTTACTTTTTAAACTATTGTAAAAAGAGTGGAAAACTTGACTCACAAGTGATTTTGCACTGCAGAGCAGATATTTTTCTACCTTCTCTAAAATTTCTATGTTTTTTACATGGAACAGAGAGAAGCACCTTCATATTAAGATATGTAACTTATTTAATAATACAATCATATAGATTTTAGTTCCTCAGTAAATCTTTTTAGTTTCTTAGAAAAGTTGTATTTGTTGGACATGACATGAGTCATACAGTACGAGTGCTGTGGTAAATTCTGGGCAATCTATTAAGAATGTGACATTGTGTCCTTCATTTCACATCCTTCCCAAGGTGAACAGAAGTGTCATCAGCAAGTGGTTTGTGAAGGTGTCTGTGAGTGTTGGCAGGTAAATAATTTTTTTAAACCAAAGTTAACAGTCCATGTAATCGTATGCATCAATCTGATTTCTGTAGAGGCAGCTGTTCTACTTAGTCTGCTTTGGTAAGAAGTCCAAAATGTGCAAGACAAATTGGAGCACAGGGCTGGCAAAGGAGCACACTGAGAACATTCAGTGAAGATGGAATGAGGTGTTATAAACCCTGAAAGTATGAAGTACAGAGGGGCTATGCCAGGTCTGTGCAACTTCCTGACAGATACTAGGGGTCCTACTGTTTTGTAGATGGCTGATTAGATACATTTCCTGTTATTGTTTAGAGAGCTATAATATTCCTTTCTGAGAGGGAAAAACAGCAAAATATTTAAGATGTTAAAGCTATGTACAAGAAATCTATCTAGCATGCAAACAGCTTTCAACCTTCAGATGTCTCCATCACCTGCTAAATCTGAATCTGGATAGGTGTTTGCTTGATGACATAGAGCCAGGGGGACAGCTAGAGCCAGATCCTGCAGAAGAAAAGTCTGAGCTCTCATCTGTTTTGTAGGGTTCCTTAAGGCTCTGACTAATTTTTGTTCATGTAAGTCATTAAAGGGGAAGCGTCCTCAGCTTTATGGGTCTGTTCTACTGCTTTTAAAGGCTAGCTATAAACTACGCATCAGACCCTGAGATTTCTCTGATGGTGAGATGTGTGGTACTGTACATCCAGGCAAGCCCTATCCTCACAGAGTAGAGTAAGTCCATTTTATATAAGCAAATCCTGCATCACTTCCTTCTACCAAAGACCAGCTTGAGGAAACTTCCATCACTAGTATAAGAGGTTCCTTCAGCACCAGGCAGAGATTGTGAATGTTACGTTCTGTGTAGATTCATGCTCTGTGAAAATCCAGTGAATCTAGCTACTGTTCATAGTATCTCCCATTGTAAACTGTCAAGACCCTAAAGATTGTTGAGGCCATTTTGAAAAGCGTTAGTTTCATTTTAAAAATCAGTGAGGAAAAACCTGTAATTAGTCCTTAATTACTCGTACTGCAGGAGTACTCCAAGGTACAAGCTAGTGCTCAGATTCCAATATGCTAGGTGTGCTATGAATACATTGGAAAATATGATCCATGCAAAGAAAAGGTTGGTGTAAATAAAATAACTAAACTTTTCACTTTGTGGTATGTTATATCAGCAACCTGCACATTTTTTTGTAAATGTTCCCTGAAAGTCTCTCTGGCATAGACCATACAAATGCAGTGAGCAGCAGATGGCTCCCAGCAGGCGTCTGCATGAAATGCTCCTCCTAAAGAGATTTCCAAAAGCAATTGCTCTGCCTTTACCTTTGATCTTTTCCACAACCAAAAGCATGTTATGTTTTTGTTTTATTCTATTCCCTTTCTTACTATCTCATTCTCAGCCACAAATGCATTCTACAGAATTTCTGCCTTTCATGTTTTTCAGCTATGATGAGGTATTTGAAATTTGACTGGCAAGGCTAAATATCTTATTTTGTTGTCTAAACACCAATTATTTACAGGAATCTTTCATTCTTCAAGTCGTTCAGAATGTATCACATGGCTCTGAATATGAAGACAAGACCACAGACACCTCATTGACCTCCCATTACTGAGTAGCATAGCTAATTCTGATTTAAGCCTTATAAAATTAGGTAGCCATTTGGAATTCAGAAATTTTGTCTCATGAATTGTTATAGATGCTATGCCAGATCATCAGCTGTTTAATATTCACATAAAGATACTACTAATAAAAATAAATATAGATTCCTGAAAATCTTCTAGTACTTCTACAAAAACATATGTCTCATGGTATGCTTTAGGTGTGCCATCTGTCATGCTACCTTGTTAGCAAATACAAAGATGTATTATCTGCTGCAAAGAAAGTTTACTGTTGGAAGTGAATACAGAAATTATAGTGGTAATATGGAAGTAACACTTGGCCATACAGAAGGAAAATCAGGTTGTGAGTATTGGAGAGTGACAATGTTTCTCCTGTGCCATACACCCATTTCTTCCCACAGCAAGAATGAGCTGCCTGTCCATGTTTCTGTAATGAAGGTTGAGAGAGAATAACAGGTACACAGAGACAGGTCAGGGATCAAGCATGGCATTTAAGCTTATGTTTAAAATGAGGTGGCACAGAGGTTTTCAAAGCCTTGTTCTTGATGATGGTGTTATTTTACTTTGTTTCTGTGTATTTGCACTCATCAGGGCAATGAATAGTTGAGTTTTTTTATTGAAACGGCTGGATTAAGCAGTACCATCTTGGCTGTTTTTTAAGCAGCTGCTGTAATTGCCGAAGGGATCTGAATAGTATCCTTCCAAGAGAAAGAGAAAATGTAGTCCATGAAGGGATAAATGAAAAAGTGTTCCATGAGATTTTGTAGTAAGAACTGAGTCATGGTATGAAAAATGTGACAGCACAGAGGATGGAAAGGAAGGTAGCATGTTCCAGATGACAGGGCATGCAAAGAACTCTCTCATGCTTTTAGGCACCACAGTAATTCTCATTTTTTAATCCCAAATGAATAGTCATTCATATCATTTCCTTTGACGGCAAAGAGCCGACTTGGTAACACAAGCTTGTGCTACTGCTCAGGGTTACAAATTCACAGGGGCTTTTCCTTCCTCTCTTGTTCAGCCCTCCTGTCTAGCCCTTTCCCTGCCAGTAGGCAGTCCAGGTTGCTTTACAAGTCCCCTCACCTTTACTGGAGACTGCCCAGCGAGCTGTGGTCTGCTGCTCCTGTTTCGCCCAATTAGTGCCTCTCAATGCAGCATCTCCTGTCAATCATTGTCATGCCAGTGGTGTTGCTTCCAGCAATGCCAGTTTGACAAAGAAGAGACAAACAGTCTAATGGTTGCCAGCAGCTGAAGTAAGGCTGAGGTAGAATAACTGTTTCGAGTATTCTAGGCATTTCTGAAATGTTCACATACGCAAGAACGAGTTGCTATACATGTATATGAATGGCAAAATGACATCTGAGTGTAGCTCTTTGGAACCAGCTGTAGTTCATTCCTATTGCCAGCAGCAGGGGTGTTCACTAATTGAATGGAAAGCTTTAGGATTTGCCAGTGCATCCTCTCTTCCTTGCAAGCCAGAGTCAGTCAAGCACAACGCTTCCATGGCACTGACTTTCGGAGCTCCTCAGGTTCAGCGGGAATAGTGCTACGTACCGGTAGGAGTCGCATTCACAGTCTGGCCCACAGAGACTGCAGACCTTGATCTCTGCCATCATGTGATTAACAAAGACAAGCAACAGACGTTTTACATTTAGGAGACAGAAATTAATCATTCTTGATGGGAAAGAAAAATAAATGGGTCTCCGAACAAACCCACCTGCAAGCACTACTGAGTGCTTCACACAGATTCTTGTTCCAAGTAGTCTTTGGGCTGTGTGATAAGCTATGAAAGAGATGTTACCTCTCCATTCCTGCATTCACACCCGACAGCATATCTGCAGCTTTGCTGCACTGTTTAACTTGTCAATTTACAGCTGCAGCACAAACTTTTGATTTCATTTCTTTAGAAGTGTCTGATGAGAAAAAAGTGTCTCCTACCTTACCAAGACTGACTTTGGCTCACTAACCTGGTATTTAATGGCTGAAATTCATTCCTTCCTACATTGTTTAAAATTTCCTGATCATAGACTCTCTAACTAGAACATAAATCCTGAAGACAAGACAGCAGTGTCATACTTTACATGCAGTTTAACACTGACATGAAATCCTTCATCTTCTGGCATGCAAATTTTCTGCAGATAAGTGATCTGGTTTATGTTTGCACACTAAAACACAGAAAGTAGTTGAGTCACTACTCGCAAAATCCAATTAGAAAGTAAAAAAAAAAAAAAATCCCCATTTCCAGTTTCCTGCTCTAACAACAAATCTTGTTTCCTAATATTTACTTAACCTTTGTTATAATACTAGCAGTATGAAGTCCACTACCACTGAGAAAAAATTCTTTACGCTAAGGTCCTCAAAAAGTCATCTTAGCTCACAGATGTCATATTTCCTTTAAACCACTTGCAATGGCCCTGCAGATTACAGGCAACTAATACAGATTGGGAACCTGTCATCTAGTGCATTTTCCTCTTCTAATGATTTTCCTTTTTTCACATTTTGACGATTCATACCAGAGGTGTTCTAAATTATTCACAGATGACGATCCCGCTGTATCCTTAGACAGTCTGCTCCCATACAAGCATTAGAAAATTGACCCTTTTCATTTTCCCTTAATGAAAATGAAATGATAGACAATGTCTCCGTAGACAGGGAAAACAATTCATTGGCAACATATTTGAAAAGTGTTGTCATCCTCATCTCTTCTTCAATCCTCTCTTTTCTTCAGCAAACCAATCCAGATGTTTTGTCCACATCTGCTGCAATTTTTTATCCGTCTCCCCTGGCTTCTCTTCATTTTATCAACAGCTTTCCCAAATCATGATTTTCAGATCCAGAGATAATATACTTCAGCTGAAGCATTCTTGCTGATTGGAAAGAAATAACTACCATCTCTATTTTAACAAAATTGTCTTTATTTTTATATTTTCCTGTCATAACATGACCTTACTGACTGCCACACAGTTTGTTGTCCACTGTACCTCTCACAGACCTTCTGCATTATGGTACCCGTTACACATTTTTCTGACTCTAGTCCTTAGCAATGATTTGATTGGATTTCATCTTCTATTTGTCTTGTTTCTGACTGGCCAATCATACATGGAAAATATTAGCCTCAAGCTGAAAAGCTGCGTGGTATATAATACCTCAAAAGCTCGAGCTTGCTATGGAGAGGAAATGGGTACTGTAACTCTGCACCTGACAGCAAAGACTTAGAATCTGCAGTCCAGACTTGTTAATAATTTTCTGTTAAAATAATGCTTAAAGAAAAATTTAAACATGAAATGCTAATAGAAAGCATTACAACTTACTAGGTGGTACGTGGCTCATTGACCTGGTTAGTTTTATATCAATGTCAATAAATGTGGGATTTTTAAGCATCGTTATATACTGTGTTCCAGTTGATGCTTCTCCACTTATTGCAATGGTAATACATTTGGCACAAGGGACATATATAATGCTAACATTTCTATGATATACATAACCAATAAAAGCTTTTTCAATTTTGTTATTTTGACAGGCAGATTCCATTAATACATTCACAACAATCATGTTCCTTTTCTTCAGAATCTAAGAGAAGAGGATTATTAAAAATTACAGACAATACCTCTATACATTTAATCTCTCCAAATTCACTTTACAGTTTCTGTCAACATCAATAGTGTCAGACACTATAATCGGGTTTGCACAAAACATCAGAACTTAGGTATTCTCCAGAGAGGAGTTCTTTCCCCACCCAACAATGCAACTTTTGTTTTTTTCTTTTTTTCAGTCACAAAAAGATACTCCCAAATGCATGTGGAAAAGTTGTATGCTGTATGACAGCCAGCTTGCAGCTCCTTCATTTCAACCCATAACTGTACCTTTGGTCCACTTTCCCATTTCAAAAATTGTTTCATAAATAGTGAGAAACCACGTCTTCCAATACTACAGGAGCTTTTCTTTAGGAGAGGAGGGAGCTTAGAGAATCCGTGTCCCTTCCTCCTCAGCCTTCATAGGTTGCATGTCAGCGACAGAAGGACAAGGCTACTAGCCAGTGAGGAAACTACTTAAGAGTCCATTAAGAGTTTATTTATTTGAGCCGCTAGTTTAGCTCTCAATGTAAGATGTAAGTTAAAATCATTTCTGTGGACAAGTAATATGGCAAGTAATTTTCTTCTGGTTTTAGTATGAATTTTTAAAAAATGTTTGTTGCACTGTTAGGCTGTATATGTACAGTGCATGAAAAGCATTCCCATCACCAGCATGTATGCTGCATGTCCAGCTGTTCTAGTGGCATTCTTAAATCCAGTTAAAGCTGGTTGAATTCTGCCTTTACTAATTTTGATACATGGAGGATGGAGCAACTGAATCCTTTTGAAAATCCACATTTTCATTAAGGCATTATGGGAAAAAAAATCATATTATTTTCATGTATATTGCTCTTAAATTAAGTTATACCTACTGATTTGATCTTTATTTTTATTGGTATTAGCTTTTCAATGTCAGTATCAACTCTTCTTCTGACCTATCTGTATGTAACATTTTTAAAATCAGTTTCTATCACAGCTTTACACAAAACAATTGTGTGCAT
This sequence comes from Chauna torquata, assembly GCA_013399475.1. Lineage (NCBI taxonomy): Eukaryota > Metazoa > Chordata > Aves > Anseriformes > Anhimidae > Chauna > Chauna torquata. Next base: position 60,737 of record VXAL01001576.1, on the reverse strand, counting down.
CCACTTTCATACCAGTCTTATCAGTTAACTATCAAGCAAATACAGTGTGGCTTTTCCATTAGGTTCCTTTAAAGTCAAGCTAAGAGTGAAAAACTAAGGTTTGTTGCCAGTCTGTGGTATGTTTTTCTAGTAATTTTATGAGTTGTCACACAAAGATAACTAAGATACAGGGGTATGTGTATCTTAAATCAAAAGTGATAGATACTGGGAAATTACTTTTACATTGCTAAATGTTGTCTGTAGAGGTTTCCAACAGTGTGTTGTTAAGTAATGGTTACTTAATCATGCTCACTTTATATTGAACAAGGCGCTTTTATCCTTTTATATTCTGGTGTTGCCTAAATTTATTGCAAGTAGCTCTGATAGGGGAGACACACAGCAGAGAAAGACTCCAATGTTTGAGCAATAATACAACATCAATAGCATATATGCTTAATAAGTTTAATGTGAATGATGACCCCTCGTCCCAGCCCAGTCAGAGCCTCAATCAGATAATCTGATTCCTCTTCTCTTAATGCCCAGTTTGTAAACTGTATGATAGATACCTCACAAACATGCATATGGATATAGATCAAAAGGGTGACTGCACACGTTGACAGAACACTAATTAAATTGATCCATAGTTAGTGATTTATCTATTCAGAGCTGTTAATTTTGCAAGTGGTAAGATAGGCTGACTTCTTATAGGCTGACTTCTTTTTTCTAATTAAAGAGGCACTGGTACTGCCTATCTTCTCAAGACAGTGAGTGCCACCTACTGTGCACTCACTGCCTCAGAACTGCCAAGAATTCTTAAGGTGAGTACACCCAAGCAAAGAGAATATTCTGCAGTAATACAAAAAATTGCTTCTTCGTTAGAGCTAATCTCTTAATTCTGACATATGTTAGATAGAAAATAGACTGAAATTTCTGTGCAATTGTATGGAAATACGGTTAAGTAACGGTTCTTCCGTCAACCTTCCTACATGGTCATGCAAGTGTTTTTTATTAAAGAGGTGATTAAAGAATTTTTATTATAGTGATAAAGAGCTACAGGAAATCTAAAACCTGAGACGATGACACCTCCCGGTACCAAAGTACTGGGGTTTTTTTGTTGTTGTTGGGGTTTTTTTGTTTGTTTGTTTGTTTGTTTTGCTAAAAGCTCCATGGATATGCAGTAGTCAAACCCTGATTAAGATCTGAAAGTAAAATTACCAAAGCAGTAGCCAATGTTGATATTTAGAAAAATAAAACATGGCTATATTTTTGATAATAATCATCCCGGTGGACCAAAGCAGGAAAAAGAGATTATAAGGCACATCTCAAAATTCCTTACCAAGAGAAAGTTTGTGGATAATTCTCAGAAAATGTGCTTTGACCCTGTTAGGAGATTTAATAGTGTCTTTAAGATTTTGTAATATGCTAGACAGAGCTATCATTTTGCATCCTTAGAAAGAGCATTGTTGTCTCAGGAAAAAATACTGAGAGGCATTCTTGACAAACTGTTACCAAAGAAGCTACACATGCATATGGTGTTGCATGCAGTTCATTTTTCACAGCAATATGGCATCTCCATGCTGAAAGAAGATATGCATGACTTCTTTGATGGATAGGATGGGACAAAGTGATTCCAATCAAAAGGCGAAATGTTGAATTTAAACTAAAATCATAAAGAATTCTAGTCAGTTCATTTTCCTCTGACTATCACTGTAGTGGGAGATTAGAAGCTCAAGATGTACTTTAAATGTCAACACAGAAAACTTTGCAGCTCTTCTACAAGAGGGATTTGCCTGTAAGCAAAAAGATACAGGTTTACAAACCTTGCTTAGAGACCGAGCCAATGACCATGGAATTAATAAAATTATTTTTCTTACCTCAGAGAGTTTTGATTTAGATAGTTGGCAATAAAAATGAAAAAATTCATGAAATGAAAAACCATTCAAAAACAGTTCAAGGTCAAAAGATTTTATGAGGGATAAGCTAACACATTAGAGCTACACATATGTAATATGTATTGATCATCATCTCATGAACAAGGGATTTAGGATGGATCCATTCTTTATTGCAAACTTTTCTTTCAATCTAATAGATTTTTCTGTTTATAGGCCAGATTTATAATTTCACGTTTACAAGAGGAGCCTAAGGATGTAAGCACTCAGCTGTTTATGAAGTTCAATGGCATTTGAGTGTCCGACTCCCTCAGGCTCTATTATGAATTCTAACCGTAACTTATTGACAATAGTCTTTCAGTTCAGAAAACACAAAATGGTTAACCTTTAGAATAACAGAATATTTGTTTTGTAGCTGTAACAATATCTTGTCTGCCTTCCAGGGACTATTTTGTGGCCAAAATCAGGGTAATTTACACAATTTACCTCAAGGGAAAATTTGGCTTCATATATGTGGGAATAGTGACCTTACTATACATATATAATCACAAGTGTCTGCCTAAAAGATGTTATCACCTGCTCTGACTTCTCACATCCAAAAATTTTTTCCCTCTTGTCTGCTCCCTGACCACATCCATTCAGCAGGTTTTCAGCCTAGCCCAGAAAAGCTTCCTCAGCATCTCTATCTTGGCCCTGATTCAAGGTTTCACAGATTTTATTCCCAGCTCCTTTTCCCCAGAAAATGATCTGATTCTGGAAGATACCCCAGTCCATCATCTCACTGCTGCTGTCTGACTCTATGAATCCACATTACATGTTCTGACACAAAACCAGGAGTTAGGCGTGATGGAGATGAATCTGGAGTATTAGGTGAAGATTCAATTTGTCTTGCAGTGTTTATAGGTAGATTTTGCAGAAGCAAACTCTAATGAATGTTTGCATGTCCACAAAAGGGACTCTCCCTCAACAGCTGAGCTACACTTGATATGAGATCTGGAGAAAGGAGCAAGCAGGACTTAGAGACATGTTTCGCTGTCCTGAGACTTCAGTTGGCCAAAGGCAGGGACAAATGCCTGTTTTACCATTCTTCATGTTAGATAAAGGATATTAAACCTTATAGCTACCATTGCATGTAATTTTTTGACTACTAAACTGCCCGCTAAAATGTGCAAAGAAATAGGGAGGAAATTAAATGCCTTTACAGTATGGCCAAAATAAGAATGGTGGTAGCTGTTATGGTAATACTTAATAAGGTCTCTGAGTTGCTCTAGCAGCTCAATGTATCCTTTTGACAAAATGCCTATAAATAATGATTACTGCTTGACTGAGGCTATGAGGAGGGAAATTCTAAGACAAAGTTAATTTACATCTTAAAAGAGTTTCTTTTTGAAAAAACACTCCATGGTAACAAAATTTCAGTATTGGAACGATTAATGTCACCACATTGTACGGACTCTACTGCCTCATAATTAAATAGAAGATATTCAGTTGTATAGCCCTTGAATTCAATAATGGTTTATGTATTAACTCATTCACCTTGCAATTTCTTGACCTATTTTTCATTTTTAGAGCCACAGAATGACAGAATGTATACAATACTCAGTGACCAGTCTCTAAGTAGTCATGGAGGAAGTAAAGACACTGTTGCTTTTAGTTTTACATGAACCTTCCTGATAAACTGAAGTCAAAATCTGGAAGTACATTTTCCGAGGGCTTTCTAAGTATTCCTATCTAAGTAAAGGAACTATATACTTATTTCCCAGTGTATGGTTCTAAAAAATCTAAAAAAATCTTTTTTCATCTGAGCCAATGAATCCAATGACAGCTGAAAAGGAAAATTGGGAACTGTGCAGTTCCTGTTGTTGTGAATTACCACTCGTTGTTTGTGATTGCCTTCATCCAGTAAAACAGAGAAAACAACCTTCTGTTCCTTCTCACCTTCTTTCCACCTCTGCCCCCATTTCTTCCCAGCTTTGGGAATAGTTTTGCTTTCATCAACCTGAAAGGAAACATTTCCATTGCTTTAGTAAGAAGTAAAGTGACTGTATTTCCATTGGGAAAACAATGCAAAAACATACACATTTTTATGCATAAACCCCTGTTTTCACCAAAATAAAGTATCTGCATTCATTTTCAAGACTCTCCATACCTACTTCTTTTTCAGGCAATGCATAATGAAAAGCTCACTACCCACTCATTAAAATTTCCTTAAAGTGTTTTTATGGATTCTCTTTTGTTGCCCTTCATTTTTGGGAAGAAGTCCCCATAAATACTGACTTTCAGTAAAAATATACGCAGGAAAGTTAGGAATGCATAGGCTTCTATAAGCTGTGAGAGAGCCTATCCAAATAATTGATCTTGTCACATTTTTAGATAATGTTTGCTCATGTGCTACCACATCTCTGAATATACACGCCTGTTGTATCTCTTATTCTTAATAAGTAAGCTTCCTTGGCTGGGGCCATCATTTGTCCTGTGTGTGCACAGCATTTGGGATAATAGGACTAGAGATCAGAATTATGGTATATAAGTATTAACAGTGATAAAAATATCTACATACCTTCCTGAATTGCATATTTCTCTTCATGCCGAGATTTAAAATATTGTAATTCTTACTCTTAAGAAAAATTTAACCTATAAATCAACTGTGAGCTCCTGGCAAACAAGTCCATGTAGAGCATTTTGTTCATTATCTTCTTCCAGGTTTCTGTTATGGATTATAAGTGAAGGCAAAGGAAGAAGGTAATGGCACACTGTGTTTGCAATGGTTAAAGCAAATAACAGTTTTCATAGCAGTACTTATAATGGAAAAGCATAATGCAAGGAGAACTGACAGGGAGGAGGCTTACAGATTGCACTGTGAGTTAGCTGACTGCCTGGGACAAGGAGTGGCTGAGGAGGGCTCCCTCTCAAAACCTCTCGTGGAAAGGTGGGCCTGCAGCTAAGGCCTGGAGATTTTATTTCATTGTGTTTGTTTTGTGCTTTAATTCCTCTCTTTCTTGGAGCACAAAGGCTATTAAGGAGATCAATGGGATTAGTGACTTAGTTTGGACTTTTGGTAGGGCATGTGTTCCGTTGTGCACGAGGGCTTTAATCCTTAATTTCTCTGTTCAGGTGGAACTCCCATTGGCTTACTTTTGGCACGTTGCCTTTGTAAGGAGGGCACAATTGAGCTGTACAATGATAAAGGAGTAGGTGTGTAATTGTTGTAATTCAAATGTCAAGTAACTAGCTAGTCTATTGTGTCTTTCCTTCTTGTTCCTTTGTGTATTTCCACCTTCTGCCATTCCACCTTGCCTTTGAAGTCCCACCTATTGCAACAAGATGAGTCTCAATTTCCATTTGCCTGTATTGAAGTGGGAGAGCAGTAGTACAGACAGTGCAAAGAATGTAGTCTGCATTTTGAGCGTAAGACAAAATCCCCAATAATGTTTCTCCACCGTGTTAAAACCACCTACACTGAAAAAGCTTGGGATTTTAAATCAGGAAACCTGTTTGGGGTTTTTTGCCTGTTTCTGTCAATGACTCACTCTGAGATGTTTGCCAAGTATCTTAAATAAACTATGGGAGAACCTGAAGTTAACCATTGAAGTTCAACAAGGTACTGAAATACATCTTGATTTTTCAGAGGTGTTGAGCTCCCACACTCTCCGTTCAAGTCAAGCACGTGATTGTTTCACACTCGTCATGGTCTTGTTAGCAAATATCCAGACACTTCATAGCAGGGTATCAGTTTTCCTCCTCATTTCTGAAATAACTAGTTTCTCTACATGAAAGCACTGACTATAAATAATACTGGATCTTTAGCTTAAAAAAATGCATATCCTGTTGAATATTTATTCAACACATTAAAAATATCACCCATATCTTCCTTTCGTTTGGCTCATAAACCTGAGTATTGCAAAAAATATGTTTGTTTATTTATTTATTTATTCAGCACATCAGCATAGCATCAGTTAAAGAACACTTCATATTTCTCTTTAGGGTACTTACAAGCTCCCTATTCCTGTCCTGTCAAAACACTTCATAATCTTTGGAAGTATTTCTTTGAGACAGGAAGGACTGTTCCCATTTCACAGCTGGAGAGACAGAGTAGACAGATTTATGGCATTTAATTCCTACTAATTCCAGTGGAGGTAGATGTTTAATACTTTGTAAAAATCTGTCTGCAAGTAACTTACCCAAAGTCTCAGAGAAATCTCATGAAGCATGATTTGCAGAGCTGCATATTAGCCATCAATCTGTTGGGACTCCTAGCTTCCTAATTTTCCTCTCTTATTGAGAGTACTTTTTTTGAATACCATGACAAGGTGTATACAGCAATGTTAACTTAGGTTTCTATCACAAACTTGAGCCCAATTTCCCCATTATCCATCATACCATAGTGGTAGCTTGCTCTCTGGCTCTATTTTGGAGTAAGCCACCTGGATCTCAAAGCAAGAGAACTTAGATTATGTCTTAATTATTGGCCTTGGCAGTGTTTCCCAGCTCCTGCGATAGATGAGGCTTCATTTACCTTTTGTTGCTCTGTTGGAATAAGGTGCAAACATGATCTGTTTCCTCCACATAAGGTCCTCATTTTCTTTGGCAGAGACACTACTATGTCTGGAAAGAGATTTTGCAGTTTGAGTACTCCTCCATGCATGGAATTGCTCTGGAGACACAGCATCTATCCAATATGAGTATGTCTAGGTTTGCATTACACCCTCCCCAGTACAGGGAGTATATTGCTCTGCTAACAGGCAATATTAAGCCTTTTTAGCTTAATTTTGGAGTCACTGTAGAGTT
>VXAL01001576.1:19541-54071 GCA_013399475.1 Chauna torquata | reverse complement strand
AATTTTTTTTTTTTTTTTTTTTTTTTTTTTTTTTTTTTTTTTTTTGGTCCAGTTTGGATTTGAAGAGATACTGCTTTATACTGTGATTTCTAGGAATGTCTGAGTAAGAAATTGCCAAAGTTCTTCATTGTGCCCAGATTTTACAATCCAAGCTTTCTCAACTTCTGACATCATTGGGAAAGTTTAGCTTGTTTTTCCAAATTCTATGTTTGTCTCCTTTTAAATATGTACATTCCAAAATATCCTCTCTTCAACAAGACCTATAGTTCCTCTTGTGTACTGATGGCTGCTGTAAATAGAAAGTCCTGGTTGCAGCCATGGATGCTCTGACCAGGAAAGCCCCATCGTCTCCATTCAATTCACACTGGCTTTGCTAAAATCATTCCTGATTTACCCTAACATAACAGAAAGAAGGATCAGGCACTGCAGTGAGAAATTCTTTCCCCTGTAGATGGAAATAAGAACTCACTTGTCACTACTGCTTTCAAATGAATTTCTAAATGAAAATACCTTTTATACTGTCAGTAATATAACACAGAGATGACAGGTTCTGTTGGTTTTCCATCAGTTACAGCCTGTGTCAGCAGTTTTTCAGGATCTAGAATGCACTCCAGTTTCTACACTAAAAGCCCATTTTTATGTTGGCTTTTTCCTGGGAACAATTGTGAGTGCTAGTGCCTTGTAATACATTTGCTGAGTTGTTTTTTTTTCATATAAAGACCTGTAACTTGTTCTCTGGAATATTTGTTGGTAAAGCTTCCACAATCACCTTCTGTTCTTTTCCATGTCTCTTCTAAATGCAATTCAATTAAATAGGTTGATGATGCTTTTATTAATCTAAACAGCGTTCTTGTCACAGAATCACAGAATCACAGAATCACAACGTTGGAAAGGACCTTCAAGATCATCTAGTCCAACCGTCATCCTATCATCAATACTACCCACTAAGCTACTAAACCATATCTTGTAGCACCTTGTCCAGGCGCCTCTTAAAAACCGGAAGGGTTGGTGACTCCACCACCTCCCTGGTCAGGCCGTTCCAGTGCCTGACCACTCTCTGAGAGAAAAAGTTTTTCCTGATATCTAATCTAAATCTCCCCAGGTGCAACTTGCGGCCGTTACCTCGAGTCCTATCATTAGTTATCTGGAAGAAGAGGCTGACCCCCTCCTCACCACAACCTCCCTTCAGGAAGTTGTAGAGTGCAATGAGGTCTCCCCTGAGCCTCCTCTTCTCCAGACTGAACAATCCCAGCTCCCTCAGCCGCTCCTCGTAAGACTTGTGTTCCATACCCCTCACCAGTTTCATTGCCCTTCTCTGGACACGTTCCAGGGCGTCGATGTCTTTCTTGTAGTGAGGGGCCCAAAATTGAACACAGATAGCAGGCTGACCTGGATAGAGTTTTTGTGTTTTATGGTAGCCCTGGCCATAGCTGAAGTTTCTGGAACTCAATGTTTAAAAATAAAAGTACATGTTTTGTTGTTGTTGTTGTTGTTGTTTGTTTTTTCCCAAATGTGAGATTCCTGTCTCTGGTTATATAGAAGCTATTTTGTGCAGGACGCAAATATTACAGGATAAAAAGTATCCTTTCCCAGAAATCCTGCAAAATATATTGGAATTCTTTTTCAAAAGCACAGTTAGTAGTTCTGTGTCTGACTGCTACTACTTCTATTGTGGAAACATCTTGCAACCCTAATTACAGACTAAAATATCTTGTTTCAGGTACTAAAAAGAAATAAAAGATGACAACAGCCCATACAATATTTACACTAAGGTTCATTGGTGTTTAATGGAGATTGGGAAGAAAGGTCCAGCGGTGGCCCACAGCTCTGAAAGAAATAGGTATGTTTAATATTTTCTCTTCACTTTTATATTAATATGCTCATCTCTTATAATCCTAGACATTTTACCTTTCTCACTTCCTTAGACCTAATTCAGAACTTAGAAATGGGATGCTTGCCTTGCCAGCTGTGTACAAATCTCCCTACATAACTGAGATTATTGCATCTATTGCATCTCAGTGCTGATTTGCAACAGCCCTACTAACCCAGCTCTTGGCCTTTCGTGAGGAGGGGCTTAAGCTATGACATTCTGTTGGTCTTTGTAAATGACTAGAAAAAAAGAGAGGAATTCAGAGACCATCAAGATCACTTTCAGCAGCTGCTGAATCAGGATTTGACCCAAGGTCCAAGAAGGGTTGCTTGTTTAATTACATTTCTCCCTGGTTTCACTTCTGGACAATAACCTTAGAGTGACAGACAGCATATTTCAAGTTAGTAAATTTCATACTAATCCCAAGGATACTCATGTTGTCAAGAACTATAGTTTGACTCTATCAAATGGCTCCTTGAGCCATGATTTAGCCATTTAATAACACTGAAGAAAAGAAGGTAAACTATTCCCTCCTTGATTTTTGTTTCTTCTTTGAAGTATCAATTACTACAGTGTGCAGAGCATCTTATTTTCACTGTTTATGGAATGTATAGGTTTGAATACTGAAAATACTTCTTGGAATATGTAAATTGCTCTTGTGGAAAGTTGTCTATTCGAGGCCAGTTGCAAGCATAAATCTCCTTTTCATACTCATAAGTGGTCATTTGCTGGTGTAAATGGATTCTCCCATATGCCCTATAGTTTTAGAAATTATCTGAATAAAACCCTTTGGAAAAGCAAATACAATGAAATGAGCTACATGGAGTACAACAAGTATAGATACAAAAAAGTATAGATATATTTCTTATCAGTCATTGTTACTGTCTCTTCATTGAAACAAACAGTAGTAGAAAGATTTCTATCTAATGCACATAATCTAAACCAAAAAAAGAAAAAGGAAAAAAATAAAAAAGAAAGAAAAGAAAAGAAAAATCCACAAATACCTGCTTAAGATTTTCATATTAGTCTCCCCAGTTTCCTTTTTCTTAGTACTGCTGTATAGCCATTAAGTGGTGCTTTCCTTGCATGATGCTGATGAAGAAAGGAAGTCTTAAGAAAGAAGACTCCTCTCCATTGACCACATTAAAATATACATTTTAATAAGGAGATTTGTTTTGAAATAGGGTACTAGTAAAGACCCTTTTTAGTTTTCTCTTTTTGCTACTGGAAGGTCCGTAACTAGCCTACTTACACCATCTTCTGGATACTTGAAGAACTATCTTTAAGGAAAAGCTTCTATAGAGAAACATTAATAATTATCAGTGCCTTGGAATAATTTGCTAATTGCATCCCAGAAGTAATTTTCTTTCTTATTTTATAGAATTTAGATCAAAGCAAAAACTGCTGAATTATTAATAATGTATCATGTTCAGCATTTATGAATAATCGGTAGATTGTACCAAAAGGTCTTTGTAAGTGTGGTCCCAACAATATTCATGTATTTAGAGAAGTCATGTTTTAAGAAAAAATACTGGTTTATACTGATACTTTAGTAGTGAAAGCCCCATTTATTCAAAAGACTGTGTTTCCGTTCCTCCGGGATAAGTCGAAAGAGGGAATAGATATTAGTCAGGTTGCTTAGTATGTTACTGGAGATAGCTGTGCTGTGTGACATTGTTACTGTTCTGATGCCAGCATAGAAGAACCTGCAAAGAACAGATCATCTTGTATGAGCTCCTGGAAATTTTAGCTTTGGTATTTCATTTATTCATTTAATCTCTCTTGCCAAATCTCACATTGGATAATTATATTTCTCCAAGGGACAGGGAAGAAGGCCGAAGGGCCTCCACTGTTTTCTGTAGCCTCAGTTTGCATCATCTTCCACAGCAAAGAGTGGTTATCTTGCAAACTGGGGTTTTCTGCAGCATCCTCAGAGGGACAGGCAGAGCAGAAGAAACACAGAAATGTATTCTTCAGAGTAAAACATGCTTTGTGAGTCTGAGATTCAGTTCACACTTCATAAGGTCACTGGAAACGGTAGTCTCCTACCAAAAGTGTTAAGCAAAAGAAGTGGGCATCTGAAATGTTAGATATTCAAATGTTTCAAGTGCGTTCTGTTTCTTGAGAAATGTACCAGTCCCTAAGAAACATACTTGCAGGCTAGCATTAAGTAATTACAGTAGACGCTGCGTTATCTTATTCTAGACACCAAGAAGTTATCCGGGTCAGATCCAGGTCAGTGTGCCATGTTTCACTAGCAGGGTCAGCACAGGAGAGCTGAGGTTTCCATTTTGAAGACTTCTCAACACTTTTGAAAAGTGTAAAATAATGGGAGTGTGAAGGGCAGAAATGGCACAAGGATGTGATGGTACAGCTTCTGCTTGCCTGTGCTTTGCAAGTGTGTTCTCTCACTTTTTCCCAGTCAGCAGCTTTCCTGTCCAAATACAATTACAGGATAAGATGGAAAGCCACACTGGAATGGCATAATCCTCTCATTATTCTCAGACTTCAGCATCATAGCATATTAAGAAAGAAAATGCCCATTTTTGATTTCTTTAAAGGTAGTAGTGGCTTTTGACCTGAGTTGAGAAACTTTGCCACTACCACAAGTGCTACAAGATCTGTCCTTGCTTGCTCACTGAAAACCTTGAGAAAAGTCTCCAGCTTGGCCTATGGTTGTGTTTTGTTTTGTTTTGTTGGGGGGGGGTGTGTGTGTGTGTTGTTTTTGTTTTTGAGGTTTTTTGTTTGTTTGTTTGTTTTTAACACTAATCCAACACTCTGATGCTAAGCATTTAATTATTAGGACTGTGAAATACAACAACACCTAAGGCATTAATGGAAGTAACTAATTATAGCCCACTCAGCATGTGGTTTACTCTTCACTTATAAAAACTCTTATCATTTATTTGACCTTTAAATGACTTCTTATGATACCTTAATCAGGACAAATGTGTCCTTCAGAAGGGAGAAGATGACCCCAAACTGGCACAGAAAGGTTTGATTAAAACTTGTACTCCTTCTGTGGCAGCCTAAAGATCCCATGGGATCTACCACTGCTCAGCAGAGTAGAGGAAATAGCAGAGAGGCGAAATGCTTTCTTTTTGAGACAGAAAGATTTCTGTACTATTGTGCTGACATCCACTCCGTGTAGGACCATCCTGTGATCAGTCTCCATTGTTTCCTTTAAAACTCAGAGGAAGAAGTTTGGTTCCAGTGTGATTAATTTCCCCTTTACTGATTGTGTGTCATTTACTTTTAAGCAAGATTTTTATAAATGAGGCAAAACAAAGACAGAGATGAAGATTGTGCAGAGATAAACATTTGTGCTGCTGGGACTCCCACTGACTTGGGCACAGCAGGAGCCAGAAGTAATGGGGATTCACAGGCATCATGATTAGACCTCTCACTGTGAACAGGTAATTGAAACACTGTAGCCCATCACCAGCATTTACGAAATGGCAAGCCGTGAAGTCACTTAGTTTAAAGCAGACCCTGAACAAACCAGAGGCTTCATAAACTCCCTCTGCTATTATGTACAAGCAAAGCACAAGCCCAGGCCACCCATACTGTATACTTCTGTTTGCATGCAGAGCACTCCTCTGATGCCAGCCCCGGCGTTGTCCCCTGAGGAAAGGATAGTTTGTGCAGTTATGGAGGCGATGCATGAGCTGTCTGCCTGGCCTTGGGGGGCACCAGGCACAAGCAGAGGGGCCCTGGGAAGAAATAAGGCAAGTTGCCTGGCCTAGAGGTCCTGTCCATCAGCCCAGGTTTGCCAGGCACTGGCAGAAAAGGGATATGTGTCAGGCAGGGAGCTCACATCATCCTTCATGTGAACATCTAAAAGCTCCCTCAGCAACTGGGAGCCTCATGTTTTGCTGTCACCCTCAGCAGAGACAGGGTACCAGCAATTTTGAGGGCCCAAAGACTGATAGTATTCACTGTGTGCTGTGTGACATGAAAACATGCTGTCTCCCGACACTCACCTATGTGTCTGTCTCCTGACCTACACCTCGCCCTTGCACAATTAAGAGCTGTTTAGTGACTAGCTTCCTGCAAAAGTGTCTTTAAAAGTGTAACTGTTACAAATTTGTGATGTGAGAAATGCTCTAATTTACTCCTCCTTTTTGCTCCTTATTAATCATTGTGTCTCTTAAAAGCCTGTAAATACAGTGGTGTAGTAGTGAAGGTATACCTCATCAGCCTGGGCCTCCCTGCAGCCAAACTCCACTGAAAGGCACTGGTGTCTCAAGTAGATGTTTCTAGTTTTTAAGACAGTGGGCAATTGATAGACTAATTTAGGTTTCCTTCACTCTCATTAGAGAAGAAACATCAACTCAAACCTTATGCAGAGACAGAGAAGGAAGAAATTGTCATATGGACCTGAGACACTGATCTACACCACTAGACTTTCTGGATCCGGTTGAGTTTTGTTGTTGTCCAGAGACCCCAGCTGATGCATGACAGTTTATCTGTCCATATTTTGGCATCAGGGATAGTAAGAGCTTTCAGCAGTTTGAGTGGAGTTATTTAGGTGTTTGTAGCATGCTTTATCATTCCTACATAAAAGTACTCATTCCTAATAAGAGGCACATCCTAACAAGAGGCACATAGTGACGTGAAAAATATTACAACAACCATTCAAATGAGCTGAACACCTTATTATGCTAAAATAAAAACAAAAAGATCAACCAACAATGTATCTTTAGTGGGAGTTCAAGTGTCACATCACTGAATGTGTGATTGCAAATGGTTAATGAGAAAAAGGAGGAATATTTTTTTGTCCAGGTAATTGCACAAATGACAGGCTTGACAGGAATTATGACTATAATGATATGTGAATGATTATAGTGCCAAAGGGGGATTCTGAAAATCTTCATCCACTCTGTAAGTATCTTTTTGACTATAGGAGCTGACTTAAAATTTCTGTGCATTGGTTCCTTATCTGTAAAATGAAGGTTTTAGTTATTTGTTACTTCTTTCACTGTTTGCTCTAACACTGTATATGCTAAAGATTTTGTACCATTTTGATATGACCATAGCAGAATGCCTATTCCTCAGGTCTGGTCAAAAGGACTGGCATAAAAAGCAGCTGCAAAGGTCAACGTTAGAGGTGAAAGAGATGACATACACAGCACAATGGCTAAGTGCCATTCCTTAGTTTGCTGCAAGCTCTCTGTGTGATTATGTGCAGCCAAGAAGCAATTTCAACCTAAACTTCTGCTCTTTAAAGTGTAAACAATGTATCTTCACCTCACAATAATCTTGAGAAGTTTTATTAGTTTAGTGTATATAAGTCTTGAAGATGTGATTGTAAGACCTTGCAGTGAATCTTCTCATTTGTTATATAATGCCTTCTAGTTAAAACAATTTTTTTTTCCCACATAAGAGAGAGACAACTTTTTCTGGCATTAGCAACTGTGGGTCTGATCTCATTTATGGTTTGGTGTTTGTAAGCATGACGTGCTATAGACCCAACACAAGTTTACATGAACAGTACATGCACAGAATACTTTCATTATTATTTTTAATCTTGCATAATTTTCAGCAGAAAAAGCAGAACACAGCACAATTCTAATCTTACCAATATGGTTACAGTTTGCAGTAAAAAACCATCATCTTGCTATTGGCAGTGCTGCGGATTTAAAGTCTTCCATCCAGACTGTAAGTTAAGGGCAGTTTATCAGACTAGTGATTTATTGTGTAAACAGATCCTGCTGCTGGCATTTAGGAAAACTTAGCTGCCTGCTATTCAGACATTCTTTAATCACACTTGACTGAAGTTTCCAGCCTTGAATTATTAGTTAATAACATCTGAACAAAAGCATAATTTATTGTTTAAGTAAACTTTCAAACAGAAGAACAATGCCTTAGATACCAGACTTAGTGCTTGCCTCAAGTGGAGCATTTTTCTTTTAGCACAGAAGTGGAACAGAACAGAATACTGTGACTAATTCCACCTCTTATTGCATGCGTAACTTACCCAATGGCAGAATACTACCTTCCGAGCTATTCTTTCCTCATTCATGTTTTGTAACACTGATAGCCGTCATGCTAGGACTGACCACAGGCCAACTGCACACAGTCAGACATGTACAAACCACATAATTTAAAAGTAACACATCTGTGGGTTCCATATAGGGAAATTTGATACTATCCTTTCTTCATCGTGCCATCTGTTTTATCAGTGATGCCTGAGGAAACCCGTGAATTTCCTAATCGTGGTCACTTGCAGCTAATTTAGAGAAGGTAACTATTTCGATGAAATGAATAGCCATACCTTGTCCTCCGTCAATTTCTTAGCATTTATTGTTTACAACGGTGTAATAATGCCAATAGCCACCAGATGCCAGCATAAGCACGCAAGCACTAAATGTGCCTGTTTACGCTAAAAGGCAAGGATGGTGCAGACCTCTCAGGTCATTATGCAGTTACAGTCACACTAAGAGTAGAAGTGCACTTTCTCTTAGATGTTTCAATATCATTTAGAAAGAAAAGATCTGACCATCAAATCAGATCTCCATGGATAATTTTGGATTTAAAGAGACCACTTACTGCAGAACGGACTGTATCACTGGCCTAGCTGGTAACTGCCTTTGCTGTTCAAAACTGGCTTATTTCCATGTGGAACTTTGACTTGAATTTCCAGCCAAATAAATCTTCTATTTAAGAAGATTCTTCTATGTGTAAGTCTGCATAGAATATGACAAAATCACTCCATCATCTCCTCAGAATAGAGTAGACCTTCCGTATGTGTCATGTTCTTGGCTGCAGGCATGCAAACAGTAGGCAGGAACAATAAAGGACTCATGGTGCAAATATACTGCAACACTTTCAAGCATAGATGGGGGTTTTCTTTGGAATTTGTCAGTGCTGCTGCCTTTGCAACACCATAAAGTAGTCACGGCCTCTTGAAATTATCTGAATGATGAAAATCACTTCTGGCAGATTTCCTCTAGAGCAGAAAACTTTGGTCCCAGAGTGTTCAAAAAATCAATGGGCAAATCATCACTGTCCATGGAGAGGGAGTGGAAGGAGTTACTTTGCTCCAGTTCTCCTTCCTCAGCATATCTGCGAGGTGCATAGCTGGCCCAATAAGCTTCCAGTGCACTTTGGTCGTACAATTTCTAAAGAAGGGAAGAAACAATGCAAATCATCATGGAAGCTCCTACTACCCTTTTGGAAATTAAAGAGATTCACAGCAAACTGTTACCAGGCAGGCAAGCAGGAGGCTACAGTGAATAAGGAACCTGTTCCTCTGATAAGGAACAGTTGAACTGAAACTCTCAGGGGCAAACGTACAAGAGCCTGATCATCCCCTCAAGTGCAAATGAGGCAGGAAGGAGAATTTGATCTGCCCTGGAACAGACAACTGTAAGTAAACATGACTGTGTGGAGGCATGCAGTCTGGCCCAAGGAAGCGTGGAGAACAGGCCTATGAACATTCAATGACCAGACAGGATATGGCAAGAGGAACTAGGATTTCCCTGCTAGCACAGAAGTGAAATAGCAGGCGACCAAACTTTAACCCTGGTACAGCCATATAAAGTATTTTAGCCTCACCTCACTGTCTTGGTGAATTTGTTACATGTGAAAGACCCTAGCCTTGCAATAACTGTTGGGTGACCACATAGAGTCAGCAGGAAGTCTAGGAGACATGGCATCTTCAACAATGAAGATTTTGACTCCATCAAATACACCCCCCCCCCTTTTTTTTTAATAGTTATGCCTTCTAGATGTGGGCCGAGAGAGTAGCTGAAGCCATAGCAGCTTTCCAGTTTCACAAGTTTTTTTCTACTCTTACAAGCCACCTCAACAAAGGAGGGATTCACCAGCTGCTTTCTTACCTGATTCAATATTTTGTCCACTGTCTGTATGATGTGATTATGGTGTCTTACTTGGACTGTCTTGTATCTAGTGTACAGGCCACCCTGAAAGATGAACACAGTATCTCAGGTTTGACCAGCCTAAAGTCCCCTAATAGCATTTCTTTCAGATACAAATAAATCCAACCATCTTTCTCTCTGTTATATCCACTTCTCTTGTGCTGTCTTCTCTGTTAGATTGCAGCTTTTCCTGGTCAGGGACTATTTCTTCCTCTGAGTATGTAAATCACTTCCTGTGTACATGGAGTCACCAGCTGTAGGTGTTTTTTGTAATCTCCAGTAATTAGATACGTTTCTTCCTCTAAATTTATTGGATTCCTTTTCGTTAATGGCACCAAACATGACCTCAGAGCTTTATAATGTCTACTCACGTAAGTAATCCCAGCTCCTAACTACAGACTAAGTATTATGGAATTGGATTCTCACATACATAAAAAAGACTTTTACTTTTTTTTTGCCTGCTGTAAGACAGAGATTATTTTTAGAATCTCTTGGTGAACATTACATACTTATGACCAGAACATGTGGCAGTCACCTACAGATGTAGACCAGAATTTTCTTCAGGCATTCTTTACAATAAAAATAGAGATATGTTTGAATAAGTTAGAGAATACAGCACAAAAATCCACAGAACAAACTCAAAAGCCTTCAAACCCCCAAAAGTACATCTTCTAATCAGAAAAATACTAATAAATTGTGTCCACACTTTTCCAGTACATTAAGTAAAAGATGTTGACTGGCGTGTTTTTGATTACATATCTGAAGAATGATGGTTCTATTTCACTTATACCAGCAACTGAGTAAAATCTTCTGCATATCAGTTCAGGTCCCGTGAGAGAAATTTTGGAAGAAATTGCACTTCCAAATATTTAGGACAATAACTGATGAAAAGAAATGCCAGTCTCAAACTGAAAGTTGTTGGAAAAAAATATAAGTTGTCAACAGTATTTTAAATACTGGTGGAATCTCCAACAAGTGACATTTATTTCCTAATTTAGCTTTATTGCATTATTCTTCCCACTATTACTAATACCAAGCCTCATTCTCAGGATTACCAGTTTCTGTGGTATAAAAAAAAAAAAGGCATTTACACAAGGAAACTGGCAGTACACTCAGCGATCACTTTTCCTTTTCCTGCTTTCACAGACACAGGTGGTAGAGCAGCATGATCTGTAATATCCAGCTTAGCCTGCATACAGGGAGATGGATGCCATCCATGTGTGCACTGTGACAACAGATGATGTGCCTCCTTATCTGTTGGGTTCATCAATAAGATGAGCCAGCTGGGAAGGTCCCGATGAAAGTGAAAAATGGTAGAGGTGATAATAGTCTGTCACCAAAGTAGCATGATCCGTCCATGCACAACACCACTCTCCAAATATACTTGCGGTAAAAAAAGCTTTATTTTCCTCAATACCAAAACCAGTAGAAACAAAAGAAAAAAGATGACTAGCACCAGATTCAGCCACACAACACTGGTGATGTGAATATACGTTTTTGCACTTACATGAGACAAAGGCTTTCCGCTCTCTTCGTTATAGCTGATTAAAGTCTGTTCACTGTCTTGAGGTAAAACAATGGCTTTGCTTTTAGATTGTGGCACATAAAACTGACAAAGTAGACTACTAGAAACTGTTGAAACAAGAAAGGAAATGATGAAATTTACATTGTGAATAGATCTGTACGGTTCAATACAAGGGACTGGTGAGGTACCCAGCCCAGTTCCAAATGAGGCAACTTGAAAACCTCCAGTAATGTCACTGTGCAGATGCAATGCTTGACCTAGAGTGGTCAGCCTGCTTTAGAAAACCAAGCTGTTATCTTCACAGAGCACTGCGTTGAGCAGGCACACATGCTAAATCACTTATAGGTAGCCTGAGGACTGCATAGTGGTCAGATAATCTCTTAAATTTTGCTTCAGGAAAAGAATCAATAGTTCAATATGCCATCTCTTCAGCAGTAACCAACATGAGCTGTTACAGAGGAAGTAGCTCAGTAACAAGCAATTACTGAGCAGCATAACCCTATGGGAGAAATTTATTATTTCCAGTTACTCAGTATGTGATTTATATAAAAAAAAAAGTTATGTTTTCTATTTCATTCAATGCAAACAAGAATATTCACTTTCTTGTATCAGAGTTCAGCTTACTGACACATTTATATTTGCCAGTCGTATTCTAGCCACAAAATAATCATGATTTTCACAAGTAACAAGCTGAAAAATTCCACCTGTCAACATTACATTTCTGTTTTTTCAGTTTAGATATTTTCTTTTTTTCCTAGGACATACTTAGGACATACCTAGGACAATAAACACATGCTTGTGTTTATTGTTGTTCATACACATCTAAATTTTCCATGCATCTGTTATCTTCCCTTTTTCACTTCTCTGTAACATACAGTCCTCACCTTTTCACATCCCAACCATGAGTGGAGAGAGAGTTTTTGCACTAATCTTTCTAGAGTCTTTTACCCTACATTGTCAGCCTTGGATACCATGTTCTCTTGCATTACAAACTGTATTATGAAAAAAGATCTCTTTGGTTACTAGGTGGGAATGGCAATGTCTTGTGTCAGAAAACTAAGCTCTTCCTAAAATTTAAAGAAAAATTTAAAGTCATGGACCAGGACACATAGACAGAAGTGCCAGGAAGAGTGCAAGTATTAACTGCTTGCACCTTGACTACACTCTAAGACATTAAAGCAAATGGTATTTCCTATTAAGGCTGGTAGATTTCGGCACGTTCATGAGCTGCAATTGCAATGAGATCTAATGGCCAAATGACAGAGAACTTACATGCATAAGTCAGTTTACTCACCCAGTAGTAATAAGAAAGCTGTCAGTATTATTGCAATGGCACCACCTCCAAGTCTCACTGCTCCTTCTGATGAAGCTTCACATGCATGCGCATCCAGGCAAAAGCAGAGCCTTATACGCTGATTCTGCCTTGTAGAAAATCCTTGCCTGTCCCGAATAATGAAGGGCACCAAGTAGGTACCTTGTGGGAGCCTTCTTAACATTAAAAGTTCCACCGACTCCACTAAAAAGACATGAAAATTACTTCACAGAATCACACAATCACAGAATAGTTGAGGTTGGAAAGGACCTCTAGAGGTTGTCTGGTCCAATCCATCCTGCTAAAGCAGGACCACCTAGAACAAGTTGCCCAGGACCATGTCCAGGTAGCTTCTGAAGATCTCCAAAGAGGGAGACTCCACAACCTCTCTGGGCAACCTGTTCCAGTGCTCCATCACCCGCACAGTAAAGAAGTGCTTCCTGATGTTCAGACAGAACCTCCTGTGTTCCAGTTTGTGTCCACTGCCTCTTGTCCTGGAATTGGCACCCGCTTTGGGGGGCCCAGAACTGGACACTGTACTCCAGGTGTGCCCTCACCAATGTTGAGTCGGGGGGGAGAGGTCACCTCTCTTGACCTGCTGGCAACACTTTGTGTAATGCAGCCAAGAATACTGTTAGCTATCTTAGTGGGAGGGCATATTGCTGACTCATGTTTAACTTTGTGTCCATCAGGACTCCTAGGTCCTTTTCTGCAGAGCTGCTTTCCAGTTGGGTGGCCCCCAGCATGTACTGGTGCCCGGGGTTGTTCCTCCCCAGGTGCAGGACTTGTCCTCTGGTGCAGGACTTCCAAGACTCAGAAAGGAGTCTGATATTCCACAGTCCCTTCTGACAATAAAGGGAAACTCATTTGCACCCCAATTTTGAACACCTTCTCCAGCCTTAATGCGTCACGGTGAATAGGACAAACTGGCATCCTGCTCTATCACCTTGCTGAGCCTTCTGGGCAAAGAGGTGTGTCCCAGTCTTGCTGCATTCTGGCACAGCTGCACTGATAACCTCTAGAATTCATTAGGAAGTCATTCAAATGCAGAAGTCGTTCCTCAGCTGTCTTATCTCCCTTTCTGCAATTGGACTGCATTGCTTCTGGCCCTGTCCTCAGCAGTGGTGAAGAAGAATGTGGTTTTTTGTTTGTTTGTTTGTTTTTTTAAAGTGCAGCAGCTTTGGATTTTGAAAGCAGTTCTTCCATGTCCTTTCAGTCTCCTTGAGACTAACCAGTAACAGACCATAAAGGTAAATGACAGTGAAATAACTAGAGGGCACATAAGTGACAATAGGCTTCTCATGAAGGGCATGGAAGGAAAAACTCACCAAAGTTCCTTCCTAATTTCCAGTTACGTTTCACATCTTCAGAGTCTTCAGCCAGCTCAAATGTAAACGGCCAAGAATGTAAATGGACGAGAGGAGACTTAGCTTTTATAATCAGAGGTGTCCTTTCTTTTTTGTCACACACATCTAAGGAAGGAGCCACTAATTCTGGCATATGATTACTAATGTCAGACAAGTAAAGCAGGATGGTGCCAGTACCAGTCTGTGGTGGAATACCTAGATAGGAGCAAAAAAAACAGTAAAATACTCATAACTGGATATTGACAAAAGCCAGTCTATGGGCAGAGGCTCTGCACCTGGTATCTTACTAGTTACACATGACACAAGTTTTAAACATTAGAGTGTTCTGAATTACCATTCTCCACTTAAATCCCTAGTCTTGCTACCATTTTATATCTAACATGCACCTCATCTCAAACAGTCCTGCTAGAATATTTTCTGACTGGCTGCTTACCGTGACCAATAGCATGAACAATGATGGTGTACAGGCTGTTGTTCACATAAGGGGACTCTCGATCAAATTCTTTTACCACACTAAAAACTCCGGAATTCTCATCTACACTCAGCCAACCAGCTGGGTCATGGGCTAGTTCATATCTTAAAAAGAAAGGAAAAAGTTACAAGGTGGCATATTTCCTTAAATGGATTCTTTCTTTTGAAGAAGAGAAAATTTCTGCTGCATCTTTCTTTTTTCCTTTTCAGCTCTGTAAGTACTTTTGTTAGTGATGCTTACTTTTGCTAACTCTATGATAAGCTGAAGGTCTCAGCATAACCAACAAACAGTTCCCCATACAGTACTAATGTACCTTGCACAGACCTATCAAATCTGTTCTTAAGGGCTAAGAAAGTATCTAATTTCCACATCAGATTACTATTCTTGAAGCCAAGCACACCTTAGTCCTTTCTATGGCATCAAAATTTTGTAATCAAAAGTAACATATAAATAATGCAACCTGGTTTTAGACAAAACTATTTTGAAGACAAGAGAAACACGCAACCAAGGACTGACTGGACCTTTAAATTGTGACTTACAGAACCAGCTATCTGGATCTGCAGTATTATTGGTAGTAAACCTGTACCTCTAATGTGTATGTTCATATAACTGTAAATACGGATGTGTATGTATATACATACATGGATATATACCATATTAAACTCGAAAACCTCTTTATATTCCTAAGCTATTTCTTATTCTGAGAGTTTGAAGCATCTCCACTTACCTGATCTTATTTGGTACATCATCTGGATATGTAGCAAGATACCTTCTAAACACTCTCCCAGGCTTCATTGCATCTTCTTTTTGGACAATAAGTACAGGAGGATGAAATCGGGGAGCATGCTGCGACTTTAAGACCTTGATGTTCACAGTTGTGTTCGTGGATTCTAGGCTTGAGATCATCACAATGCCATTTTTACATGAGAAGAAAGGTTCTTCATTTGCTACAGAAATGATTAGTCTCTTCTCAGAGTCATCTTCATAGCTGAGAGGCTGAAAACCCGAGACAAAAGTCTCATTAGCAGTTCTGACCTTTGGTATGGCAGTCACTTCTATATGCCTGGGACTAAGAGGGGAGCGACGAAACTCAGTTAATATGCTAAGCTATTATTCTTGTAGTCAGACTGGCCATGCAACACATTGCCATGTTGTAGTTTTTTCTGTTATAGCTCCTCCCATCTGATCAATAAACTTTACCTTAATAACACTCAAAATGCCTTCATTTGTGTCCGGATCAGTCTCAATGGTGAATTGCTCCTTCTCATTGCCTTTTATTATTGTGTATTTCGCTCTCCAAGCTGGAGTGCTGGGCGAGTCTTCATCTTCCACTTGGAGCCATAATACAGCTGACTGTTCTTGGCCTGCTGAAATCTGTATCTGGTACTGGGAGCGGAAAGGAAAGAAATAAAGACTATTTCCATTTCCAAGATGAGAAGCCTGTTAGCTCATTCTGAGCCACAGTTCCAACACCAGACCATGTGGAGCTACTTTATGCACACTCTGCTGTTGTCTGTGGTGGTTCACACATCCACATTCAGTGACAGAGAACCCCTGTGGGAGTTACAGAGCTAACTTTCTTCCATGACATTCCTACCAACTTCATAAAGAACTTGTGACTAAACTTGGCCTCTGTCTAAAAGAAGGAGACTACTCATGTCTCCTAATATTGACTATAGCAACATGCCCACAAATGCCAGTGGAGGCTTTTCTTCTAGGATTGCATTCAACCACGTAGAGGAGATTGGTGAATACAGGCTTAGGCCAGAACTAATCTGCAGATGTTACATACCTGAACTTGTAGAAAGGGAGTATGTGTGAAATTTGAGGTCATGTCTTCACAATGGTTTAACTTTTTAACGGTGCAGCGAATCATAAAATGCACCGGGTTCCTAAGTAGCACTCCATAGACAGGCTAAGAAATGACAATTAAATCACCTAAGACAGAAATGGGGCTTAAGAGATGGTATGCTCTATATGCACCATCAGAGAATATGACAGCAGAAGCATTGCCACCACACCATTAAGATTTAAGATGTACTGAGTTTGTACGCACGCAGGTTTAGGGCCATTGAGGTCTTCATGGATCAAAACTAGGATCTTTCAAGAGTAGATTGTAATCAGTACCTTAGCTTCTCAGATACGTTAGAATAAACTAGTCTGTCACCATCGTTATGCTAACAGTGAGAAAAAAACTTCTAGTGCTGTACATGGAAATCTAACAAAGTTATCACTATCAGTAGTCAAGCACTCTTACTGTCCACATTTTAAAGAGGTATTTCTTCTAGTACTATACCGTTACATAAACCTACATTTGCAAGTGCTTTGGTCTGATCCTGTAAGGGTCTGAGGGTTCCTATTTCTACTGCTGAGTGTATTAAGCATTCAGTTTGAAGGACTGAACTGTATTTAGGAAGGCTCAATAAAGTAATAATGTTTTTTCTTACATTATCCCTAGTAAATACGGGGAGGTGGTTGTTTGCGTCTTCAATAGCCACATTCACTGTTGCAGTAGATGACAGCTGGGGAATTCCACGGTCATTGGCTTTAACCAGAAGTTTGAAAGAGCTGGCAGCCTGAAAAACAGAAGAGGGGAACTTCCAACCTTAGTTCAGAAACATTTCCCACGTTTTGCCAGTCATAGCTACAAAGCTGAATGTGAAACTGCCCCTCCCCTTATACCTGGTTAACATGTAGTTAACATTTATCATGCGTTAAATTAAAAGAAGCTGCTATATGTACATCACCTTATAGTTCAGGCATCCAGACAGAAATATTGATCCTGTGGTAGGATCAATATTAAATGTGAATCCATCAAGAAGGGGTATTTGCATACTTAGAGAATAGGACACCTGAGAATTAGCAGTGCCACCTTCATCTTGGTCCAAGGCAGTAACTTGGAAAACTGACTCATCTAGGATGAAGAATTGAGACATTAATACAAGTGTATAGTTTTGACATGGAATCTCTCAGGCCTGTCTACAGGCTCTTGGACACACAAGTCCTAAGAACACCTGCAGCTTCTCCTGTGGCTATGGTTATCCCCGGAAAGACTCTGGCCTCCACCTCATTTGGGTGGCAAATCTGCCTGAAGTATTGTTGGACAATAGAGAGGGTTATCGCACTCCTGAATTACTTTATCAAAAACATTCGCTAGTATTTACAGCAGCACTTAGCCAGCTCCAGAGGAGAAGGCACCATGCCCATGTGTCTACATGTCTGTTCTTTGTGAGCATAGCCAGAGATTAAGTCTTTCTGCGTATAAGCATCTTTCTGTGACACAGTGTGCATGTGCAGGTTTCAGATCTACCGTTCAGATTGCTCTGCTTAGTCTTGGCTTGTAGTTATGAACAATTATCATAGTAGTTTTTCCAGAATGTCTCTGGCATTATGCTAATATACTATAGTTAATCAGACAACAAGTCAAGAAGTAGGAAACAGCCCTTCACAGGAAATAGTCCCTAAACTCATGAGTACTTAAGTAAAACCCAGGGAGAAGAAAAAGATTTAGTAAGAAAGGGAAAAGAAGGACAAAGGAATTAAAAAGAAAGCATTCATACACAAACCAGTAGTATCCTTTGTTTGGATGGCATTTACCTTTACTGTGGTTCTCCCTTATTGTAATGCTAAATTCCTCCTTGGGAAACTCAGGTGCGTTATCATTAACATCTCTAACATTTATCTTGAAAAATAAAGGGCGGTCCAATGGCTGACCAGTTCTTCTGTGCACAATATCGAAACGTATCTAAATAAGTAGTGACACAGTAACTCATTTAGATATCAGACTGGAACAGGAAACTTTCAATGTTGAAACTTCTTCAGTCATATTTGGCTAGTATTTGGCTTTGCATTGCATTGGTAAGACATTATTTCACTTTTCAGAGATAGCAGATTTCTAATGGTCATCCATTGCCTTAAACAATACTTTAAAAAAAAAAAAATCAGTACCTGGATCTGGATCTGCATTGTTTGAAATGACTGCTTAACATAAAATATGTAAATATCCTTGGGGCCAAACACAAGAATGCTTTCAAAGCTGCTTCCCAATTCTGAAGTATTTATTTGAGCAGTATGCTCAGTTTCCTCTAGCTGCATTTGTACGGTGTTTTCGCTCCCCCACCATGAATGTGTGGGAGATTCAATTCTAAGTGCTGAAGTCTCGTTTGCTACACTTATTTCTGCTTTAAAACCAAGCAGAGTGTCTGTGCTGGAACAACCAGATGTCCAGTGAGGGGGAATAGAAGACTCTCCAAAATTTATCTTTTCAGTACAGAAGGCAAAACTTTGCACTGAAATGCAATGGAACCGTAACTATCAAGTGGGTACAATCAATCCACAGAGACACATGTATGAATCATCACAGAATAAACAAAAGTAGACCACAACCAACTTTTTTTCAAGAGGAAACCAAACCCACAGTCACGTATTTCATTCATACACTTGTTATCACATTTCTTTCATTAAACTTACTGCTTACAAACACTTTTCTGCCTTTTAAGGAGAAACATACGCTTACTCATGTAAAGTTACTGCAGTGTGGCTTTGCAGCTCCTTCCTTTTGTAATGCCTAACTTTTTACTTCCTTTCTCTTGATTAGGAGTTTTTGGGTTTACAACTCAGTGTTCTGGCCACTACAGCTGTAAAACACTTTGAATTTCAGGACAAACTTTTCATTTTTAGGTTATAATCAAGGTCATGTAAGAAAAATGATAGTACAGAAGTGTGCTGATACTTGTGGAACTCCAAACATGCCATGAAGGTTTGTGATCAGTAGTAATGTGGAAGTTACCTATTGAGACAATCATCTATGCATTTATTTAGAGGTTCAAAATACGAAAAGGAGTTCCTGAAAATACACGCTTAAAATTCTTATTGGTTTGCCTCATTCCTGTGAAGCATTTGGCCATGTGAAAGCACTTAATATTTGCAAACAGTTTTAGGTATTCTTTAAAGTATGTTACCTGAAAAGTTGGGGTCTTTTCTCTGTCAATGGTACGATGTACATACACACGTCCATTTTTGTCATCTTCTATAGAAAACAATCCAATCTCTGGAGATTCATCTACCCCAGGTCCACTGATTAAATATTTTACTGATGTATTAAACGACCTGTTATTGAACAGCTTTTGAAAAGAGAAGCAGCACAACACAGTGTGAGTAGGGAAGACAGAACAGAATTTAAAAGGCTTTAGACCAACTATCTTCCTGCCCAATTTGTCTTTGCAGATGGGGCCTTGATGTAGGCTTGGTCTCGACCAACTCAACAGTTTTCTGGGCTGCAGCATCATGACTCTCTGCACAATGCACAGGTACACACCTCTGTACAATGACTCTCTTACCTCTCCCACCCTATAGTCCCTTCTTTCCACTGAGTATGCCTAGAGCTTCCCATAGAAAGAAGCAACCTCCCCTCTACACCACACAATTCTACCTGACTCAGTTCAAATAAGCCAATTTTGAACAAAGAAGTAAAAAAGAAAGAGAGGGAAAGAGAGAGGGAGAAAGGGAAAGAGAGAGGGAGAAAGAGAGAGAGAGAAAGAGAGAGGGAGCTGTCAAATGCACAGTTCTTGCCCTCTTCTGCCTTCAGTATTTTATTGTACAGTCTGTAGTGGTGAATACCTTACTGTGAGGTTCAAGAAAACCTTTTACTAAAAGGTTGGTTGTACCTGTCCAGCATATTTTGGGAATGGTCCTTTCTCCTCCTCTTGAACTTCAATGGTGGTGACAACCCATGTCCTTTTTGTACGCTGTAGAGGACGTAGACTGTCTAATTGATAAGAATCTATCAACTATTGGATAAAGAAGTGTATTTAGTGTCATAGTTTACATACCAACAATTTTGTATCTGTTATTAAATAGTATTGTCTACAAACCTGAGTAGTCTTCTTTCGGATAGCTTGTCTTAAACTGAAATTTTCAATTTCATGAGAAAAACTGTTGGCGGCAGTAACCTTATTCAAAAGAAAGATCATTGTGAGAAGTATGGTTAACCAGAAACCATTATTATGTTGTTTAGGAGGAACTGTGCTTCACAGAAACATGTTGATTCAGTTTTGACAGCAGTGTATTAAATTGTAGCTAAATCTAGAAACCCGTAGAGATTCTACAAATTATCATCCATCTCATTCCAAATGAATTGGCATGAGAGCTTGGATACTAATTTCTCTGGTCGGGTGATGCCAGTCCCAGAAACAAGCAAACACTGCAACTAACACTCCACGGTATTATCTCTATAGATTTTCTCAAACCAAGTAGCTCTAGTTTTTAAAATATTCACCTCTGTCTCTGTCTGTCTCGTGCTCCTTTAGATGTTGTCTGGTATCAATGGGACATAAACCTCCTACTGGAGAAAGTTAAGTCTGGGGAGTATTTCAGGTTCTCAAAGACTGTTGTGTCCCAAACATAGCTGATTTACCAGAAGATGAATACTGGACCAAAGTCTCCAATCCAGATGAGTAAAATGAATTGTTGTGAATGGGGACTGTACCCTAATTGACTGGATTTGCCTTTTTATAAGCATAAGCTTCCTGCACAGGCTTCAAACGCTGCTTTTTACTTAAAATGTTCCACTACAAGGGAGTATGACAGTACTTAAATTACACTAATGTCATTAGCTCACAGGTAACTTGTACACCTTCCTCCTAGTTCTTGCTGCCTTTTATGACCCATCAAATGACTCCAGCGTCATATATATTAGAAAACAGAGCTTGTACTTCCTTGACTTGGGCAAAGGTCAAGCCTTTCCCTCCTGACCTGTTTCTGAAAAAACAATATACTGATAAAGTCATCATGGTTATTAATTTGCCAAACAGTGATGGTTTATGACTAATGCCTTGGAGCTATTCTGTAAAGCTGTTGTATGACCTGGGGAAGACCCCCACAATGTAAAAACAGAAAGCAAGGCTTTAACTCGGCACTTGCAGAGCGCATTTATTAGCTTGGTTGCAGGTTTGGGTCTGCCGGACTCAGTTAATTTGGTGTGTACTGGAGCCCCCAGCCAACTTGCTTTCCTATTTGTGTATGTGTAGCTACTTGTAATTATATTGGAAGCTTTAGCTGTGCATTGTATGGCTTCCACACTCCTCCACATGCACCCGTTGCACTGCAACGGCTCTGGCCATTGCCATATCCATTCCAGACACGGAGTCACTGGTAGAAAGATGAACCCAGTTCAGGCCCACGAACTCCCCAGAAACACTCATGGAAATGCCACTGAATTACTGCAGGAGATCATTAACCCAGCGGTGTCAACACCAGGCACTGGCACGCTCTGCCAGGCATGGATGCCCCTGTACCCTCACCAGGAGGCTTGGGGGGCCGAGCCCCTGGAAACCCCTGCCCCGAGGGGCTCCCTGCCCAGTGTCCGGGGACGAAGGTGCAGCGTCCCTTTCCCGGAGGCGCTGCAAAGGGACCCAGCGCGGCGGCCGGAGGCCTGGTCCCCCCTGCGGGCAGCAAAGCGCCTGCGTCCCCGGCGCCGCACCTACCTGCAGGAGAAGCAGCGCGGCGAGCAGCTCCGCTGGACGCGGGGAGCGGAGCGGGCCGAGGCGCGGAGCGGGGCCGCGGAGCGCGGGAGCGGCAGCGGGGAGCCGCGNCCGCGCGTGCCCGCCGCGGGAGCGGAGCGCGGCGGCCGGCGGCCCCCGCAGCGCTCTGGTCCTCGGCCATCTTCGTAGCGCTTCGCCTTGGTGCTCGTGCGGGAGCCGGCTGCCGGCGGGGACTCCTGGGCCGACTGGTCCCCTGCAAGCGGGGGTCCCACGCCTCGGGGGTCCCCGACTTCAAACGGGTTAGGCACCCCCAAACTCTGTGTCCTACCTCAAGCTACGCCTGTTCGCTTAGCCTTGCTTCGCTAAAGCTACAGCGATGTTCACGTCTCTAGCACCAACGTTTTTTTGGTGCAGAACAAGCCTGTTATTTAGGGATGTTCCCAGACCAGCTATTCTGTGCAGAATAGAGCGAGTTTCCCCCCAGAGAAATTGGGGGATGAGAAAGCAGTGCAATAAATAAGAGCTGCTGTTCTGCCCAGCTGAAACGGAGCACCTATCAGGCAATTCCGTTCTTTCACATGCCAGTCTACAGGGCGTAAACCAGGCCATTGGCAGGTAGCAATGGAGTTAGTTGTTCCTAGGAAGTTTGTTTCAGTGACTTATTACAAGGAAAAAAATATCATACATAGCTGTAGGTTCACTAGCATTACAGCTATTCCAGATGAAAAGCAAATGTTTCTGCCTTGTCAGACAGAACAGAAAAAAATGAACTGCTTGTTCCATAAAATTTAAATGACTCAAGGCAAAGCTCAGTCCTCCTTTGGTGTTTTGTTTTTGGTTTTTTGTTGTTATTTGTTTGGGGTTTTTTGTTTGTTTGTTTTTGTTTGTTTTTGTCAGTTTGCGGCTAGCACTTCTGGTACAAATATGCCATTGTTGCCTCTTCATGACCATTACACAGCTAGAATAAAATGTGGCTTGTATTGACAATTACTTGGAAATGTCGTTTCCTAGTAACTTCACAGTTGTTTGCAAAAGTGCAAACCTGACTTTAATAGGAGCATGCTATTACAAATACTTCTGGTAGTTCAGTACCCCAAGCTACTTTTATGTGCCATGCCTAGGAGTGCTATTGTTACATTACTTCAGACTTCGAACCAAGAACAAGTTCCGTATAAGCTTCCTTGAAAGCTGCTATGAACATCAGATTGTCCTGTTCAACTCAAAAGCCATCAAGCAAGTTTGAACTTGTATACCTGAAGCTGAATTTCACCACCAGCTTACAAAACAATACATTTTAAGTAAAACTACATAAAGAAGAAGGAAATGAAAAATTAAGTCTTGTAAAATCATGTAAAAAGAAGATGGAGTGGCAGATAGTATGGGGAAGGTCTTCGTTTCTCTGAAAACAGTAAGCACTTTCCATTCTAATTCTGCATTGCTTTTACTGGGCACAAGGAAATTTTTGTAGAACTGGAAAATTTAGGGTTGTGGAAGTTGTGAAAGGAAGACTTAGGGAATAACTGGTCTTCTGTTGGGAGAAGAAAAGTAATAGATCATGTCAATTAGGCCACACGTATTTTAAATGAGATTCACTGTTAACAGGGTAAAAAGTAACAGGCTTAAATAGCAGCGTAGGATAGGAAGGTTTAGACATTTAGGAAAACCTCAATTAGCAAGAATGTTGAAACACTGGAGAAGGTCACCTGGAGCACCTGCAGATTCACCACTGCTGGCAGTTCTTAATAACTGGCTAGACAAACAGCTGCCAGAGATGGTTTATCCAGAATCTGCCTTTAAGTAATGAGTTGATTTCTACAAGCAACCTCCAGAGTACTTTCTGTGATTCCATGGAGACACTGAAGTAAATGTAGATGAACAAGCACCAGAGAACAGGTAAGTGAAATTCAAAGATACAATAATGGGCTAGGAGTTGGATCGCTAACTGTTGATGGCTGGACTGTTCACCAAGGAGGCTTTATGGATATGGATGGGGAACTTGTCCTCCACAGTACTTCTATATGAATGTTGAAAGCTGGATACCCGACACAGCATGGGAACAAAGACAAAGGACGTTGGCGTTATGGCGTGGGGAGAAGTTAGCAGTTCCCTACGATTTTCAGACAGAGAAGCCTGGCTCCTTTTCAATCCAGGCCAAGGTGGCACCTGCCTAAGTAAACTGAAAAAGAAATGATGATAGAATTCATAAACTTAAACTTTATTTTCTGTAGTGCAGTTTCACCGAACAGAATGATTGAGTTGATTAGTATCAAGAAAAAGGCTGTTCTGGATTGTCATTCCATATCCCCTTGAAAAGCTATATAAACTGTTTTATTCAGATTGTCATATACTTGTGTGATAGCCCACGGAGGAGTTTTGAAATGCTTAATTTAAAAATTACAAAAATAGTAAAGCAAAGGGATTTTCAGAAATAGGAAATGCCATCGTTGTCCCTTTGAATTTCCTTCTTGATTACTCTGAGCTGAACATATGAATACACAGAGTGTGAAATTAATTTGACTACATTTATCCATCTATACCACCAACACAAGAATGTGGCTAAGACCCTACCTCTGCAAGCATCTACCTATATGTCTTTGCTGTTCATTGGATCATGATCTAAGTGTCCTGGAGATTGTAACAGAGAATGTGAAACTCCTTGATCAGTGCATTAAAAAAAATGAGTGTGATGAAGTATGAAAATTGAGTATGATATTTTTATCTCTTATGATGCCTTAACACAGCCATTACAGAAGTGACTGCCATGTGGAGCAGAAATAATCATACATCTTCTAGCCAGCCAGCTTGGCCATCAGCAGGAATATAGCTGAGACATCCTTAAGCTAAGAGCTCTATCCTATGCTGCAGCAATTTTCTAAAAGAAAAATTCAGAAGTGCCATCTTCTGGATGATGAAAAAAATACAACTAAGTAACAAGTAGGCAGTATCTCACTTTTAATATAGCAAATACACAGTAACTTTGAATTTCAAGATCACTTTCCAATGAAATTACTAGCAAAAATATCCACAGAAACCTTGAATAAATAAGAGCAAATGATTACCAACATCAAAAGCTGGGCTCCATACAGAGTGGCCTGTTTAATTATTTTTCGTGAGAAAACCCACTAATTCCAATGGGAGCAACAAAGGCTCAATACCTTTCAAAATAAGGCAAAAAAAAAAAAAAAAGTACATTACAGGCAGTTTCATACTGTAGAATTTTTAACTATGATATCAGCTCCAAAGAAGGTATTGCATACTGACTGAAAAAATATTCTGAACCTCCTAACAAGATCCTTTAAATAGCAAATACAAAAGTTACCTCAATCTACAATAAACGACA
Organism: Chauna torquata; assembly: GCA_013399475.1. Lineage (NCBI taxonomy): Eukaryota > Metazoa > Chordata > Aves > Anseriformes > Anhimidae > Chauna > Chauna torquata. Next base: position 28,821 of record VXAL01001576.1, on the reverse strand, counting down.
CACAGGAAGGGACAAAATAATAATGGGCTTACAGCATAAATAAGAAATCTGAAGTCAAACGACATTTTAGTCCAAGGATATAAGCATAATTATCCTGTGCAGCATTATACCCCTCTTCCATCAAGTTGGGCACAGGTCAGCAGCAGACGACAGAGGGGCACTGGTAGTACGCAGGCAGTGGAGCTACAGCCACAGCACCCCATGAGAGGCATCCATGAGAGATGAGAGCTCCCTAGTTCTGGCAACCTGTTTGCTCTAAACTCAACTTACTCAGAAAGAACACTGCTGAGCCTTTTGCCTCTTTCAGAAGCACTATCACCCCACTACGCTGAATTTGTACTGGCAAATGTAATCTCTCATTTGCAAAGAAAAATACAATCCACTTTACCAGCCTTAGCAAGTGGCCATCACATGATTCAGGATACTGAACCAGCAGTAGGGACTGATTTGAGTCTTCCTTGTAAGGCTCTTCCACTTGAGGAAGATGTGGAGCGCCTTTTCCCAGGAATGTATGCCTTGCTCACACAATGATAATCCCTCTTTGGAGCATAACTTCTGAGTGAGTAACTGCAGAAGCCTGGTATCTGTAGAGCTACCAAAATGAAGATGTGGAGGCATTGTGCAGAAACATCAGAACGACTGTCTTTAACTGAAGGCTACCACAAGGTGTGTGGGAGTGCAGGAGGGGTGAAACTGTAACTGACCACAGTATTTCCCTGCAGAGATACAAGTAATGGAGGGGAAAAAAAAAGTGTGTCAAGGGAAAAACAGAATTGTTTTAAAATCTCTTGTGTTACACATTAAAAATACTGTATAGCATTGCTATGGAAAACTTTATACATATTGGAGCAAAATTCTATTTTGTTTCATCTTCGTAAGAAGGTAATTTCATTGAGAACAAGAGCTGTTCAAAGTTTATGTTGGTATAAATGAAGTAGAATCTGGCTATTTATTTAAAATGCAACCTGAGTGTATTTGTTTTGCAGGTAGTACTAAAGAACATTAAACCTTAAAATTATCTAGAAAAAAAATCACTCCACTTAAATGTCTCAAATCTCAGTAAACTTGTTCTTCAAGAAGCATCTTCAGTGCTAGGCTTAGACACACATGAACATAGGATCATACTGCTAAATACAGTGAAATATAATATAAATAGCCACACAAACACTGTGCTATGGAAGTATTTTAATTCCGAATGGAATGTATTTGATGGAATAAACTTTTCTGCTATATTCAGAAGTGTTTCTAAAGACAATACCCATCAATACGAAATGAAGGAAAGATAAACCATAGTCCTCTTCATAAAAGGAGCTCTTTTCATCTTTACGCCCAGAACATAGTCAAGTTAAGATAGAAGTAAAACTGCTGCTGGATAAAATCCAACAACAGCAGGTCTGCTCATGTTAAGAACTGTTTTTGAAGCAAAAGCAGAATTTCTATTTCTGTACGTGAACAGAGAAGACTGCACTGTGTAAGAAGTATCAAATCAATGAACAAAAATTAGACTTGTGTGATTATCATGCAAGACAAACTTACTTGGCCAGATCACAGCCAGAGCTTAGTGATGAACAAGTATTCAGATTTTTTTTGTGTCATCACCATCTCTGCCTATTTAACTTTTTAAAAGTCTCCAACAACAGACTTATGTGCATTAGACCACAAGCACTACATTTAAACAAAGCTTTCTAATTCCTAGGTCTGTGAGAAAAAAAAATTCTCAGTGCCAATCGCTTTTGCTCATTTCAAAGCTAACCGAAACACTATTATTTATTCTTTAAGAAGTAATCATGCATAATGTGCATATGTCTACATGCTCTCTTTGTAACCTAGGAAAGCACCAGTATAGAGAGCCACATTTCAGAGGAAAATTTAGCACACATTAATATTCAGTGTCATAATAACTTGCTAAATTAATTACTGCATCTAAGAGAATTTGTTTAAAAAAACTGCCATTCTGATTATTGGCTTGATTCTGCTCACCTTGCTGTTGGTGCTTATGACAGTGTGCCAAAACAGTGTACTAAAAATCATGCACTAAAGTAGTGCTTATTAGCAAGAGCAGTCCTACTTTCACTACTCTTAATGTTAATCAGGAAAACTTGACTAATGAAGGCTTGTAGAATTTGGCCAAAGCTTGAAGTTCCAGCACTGGATGCAAGACCCTTTCATCTAAAAGAGCTGAAATACATGAAGAGTCTGGAACAAAACAAAAGGATGAAATAGCAACACCAGAATGTGCTACTGCTCTGCAGTTGCTGGTATTTGAATGCCATCTTGTAAGTTTCACCACACCTCCAACACAGCCAATGCACTTGGTCTTTGAGCATGTCAGATGAAGTTCCACTTTCATTGCATAGAGCAGAACGTACAAGCAACTACAATTTAACTGTATCCTAACAAATACTGAATATGGAAATACAATATATTAAATTGTTTCCTCTATCAATTTAAAATTTCACATTTCATCTCCAGTAGACTAGGAAAAAGCCACTAAAAATATTTCTTACACTATTCCTGAGCACTGTTTTTATGTACTATAAAATACTCTGGTTTATTACTACATTTATTAATATTCTCACATTTTAAACTACATATAAATCCATGCTTTGAAATTTTACAAAGCTGAAGATCTGGTAGGCACAATGAAAGAACAGAAACAGCTAAGCATCTTAAAACCAAGATGAGATCAACCAGAGAAGTGCAATTTAACTATGTACATAATACATTCTTTAGTATTTGCTACCTTTTCATTTGATATTACAGTGGGAAGGATCCACTTGTAAAATCTGGGCCGTCAGACCTCAGCTCACGTCTCATAAATGGTTCACTGTGACAGGTGGCTGAGGATGAAGTTAATGGTGCTATTTCATTTTAAAATGAAAGTTCAAAACATTTTTTTAGAATTTCATCTTTAACAGGACTGTATCCCCAGATAACAGCTGAACTGACACTTGAATACTCACTGAACTATCTTTCGTATTCTCTTGTACCTCACAGACACAAGACAAAACAGAGGATCCAAGGACAGGACCCAGTCCTGGTTGGACAATTTCTTTCTGTAGGGTATTTCCCCATGTCACTTCACAAAACCTTGAGACAAGAAGCCAAGCTAACTGAAGTAGATTGGACCATGGAACAGATAATAGTTATCTCAGGTGTCTGAAAATAAGTATCTTTTGTATCAAAATATATCTTTGCTTGAACTTACAATAGCCTTCAAACTCATCCCCTAAGAGTCTACTTTCTGTTTTGAAAGCTTACCAGTTCTGAACATTAGGCCACAGAGTCTCTAGTAATATTCTCATTTTGCATTAGTCATCAATATCCATGTGCAATTTGAAATTTGGTCATTCCCTCTAAATGACAAAAAGCATCAAGGTTTACAAAATGAACTTGAAGAAATATTGTCTGTAAACACAGTGGAGATTTCTGGGTATAAAAACATGCATTTCTTTTTCTTAATCTGTCACTATTGAAGCTGTCTGCTCCCTAATAATTCTTTGTCTTTAAAAGAATCCTTTCTGCATTAAAATATTTCAATACTTTATCTCCATTCTTCTTCCTAGCAAAAAAAACCCCACTCAACTCATCAAAAAATTCATCTTCTATGAAGAATTGAGTTTGACTTTGCATAGATAAGCTGCCCCATTATTTTATAAAAACAATTCAGCCCTTTTCCATCAGAAAAAAAACACCATCAAACTTGTCACAAAATAGCACATCTGTTAAAGAAAAAGAGCATAGATCCCAGTCTCTCAAATACACCAAGGTAAGCATAAGAAATACTACAGACTTCAACTGGTGCAAATAGGAGGACATTTTATAATTATGTATCTCTCTACACTTTCATACTCTGCTAGTGTTATCTTCACTGAGCAATTGTAAATATTTTTGAGGAGAGACCAATGGAAGACACTTGCCTTCAGGGAAAAGATTTCCTGCTGGCCTTGCTGGCTTAAGATCAAATGTATTGAATAATGCTGACTTAGAACCATGCATCAAGAACATGTTTTCTCAGGATCTTGCAAGGAAGAAAACATGACCCTTCTGCATTGGCCAAATGCTTCCTAGCAGTCAAGAAGCATTAACATTTACTAACAAATTCTTCTTCACTTAAATCTGCATGATGTTTGCTTCATGTCATTTGTTTTTATTTTCCTGTCCCCTGTTGGCTTTTTAGATGGAACATAATTATTAGCATTGCCACTTTTCTTTGGGTTTGTACATGCATATGTTTTTAAGCCTTTGATGGGAGCAGCTGAACCGTGGAATACTGGTGCTTGCTTAGGGGGTCTGATATTACCAGCACTTTGAATTTTAGAATTGTTCTCAGATGGCTGCATATTGAGAAGCTGTTGCTTTGCAGCTGATTTTTTCAGTTCATTTTTTACTTCACCAGATTGTCTCTGAGAAGACATTGCACATCCCATTCTCTCAGATGGTTTCAAGTGACCTGGATGTAAATAGAACTGTTGACTTTCTTCACAGTATGGCTCTCCCCTGTGACCTGAATAGCATGTGGGGAGTTTTGTAACACTTTCCTGGGGAATCATTTGCTTGTTAGGCAAAGGACTGAGCAATGCTTTGCATTTGCCAGGGCTTCTTAGGGTACGTATGGAGCTGGGAGCAGTCTGTGGTCTGGTTTTGGCTGCCTTTACTTTTTCATTCTGTACAGTTTGCATTTGCAGCCATTCCAGCTGCAAAAGGCGATCGATGTATTTCTCAAGAAATCCTGTTGGCTTTGGTCGAAATTCAGATTTACCCTCTACATTAACAAAGATGGCCAGTTGCTTCAAGTCCCATGAGTTGAAAGGAGGTGGCAGGAAGTCTGGGTAGTAATATTCTGATTCTTTAAAACCCATATCAGGCACATGTTCCAAACAAACTGGATCAATTTCTTCAGCTCTGAGTATGAGTTCTGGTGGTGTGCAGGGAGATGGAGGAATGGGAATCCTTTCTGAATCAGAGAGATCACTGGCACTATCATCTTCACCATCTTCTTTAAAAATTTGTACTGATTCAAAATCAAGAAACATTTCATCTACAGATGCTTCTTGCCATTTAGAGGAGCATGGACCAGCTTCAGCAACATGTTCTTCATGATTCTTTTCCAATTGTTCTTTTTTACTGCAGTAAAAACTTTGCATTGGGACATCTTTAACTTTACAGAAGCTACCTTGTCTGCTGCTTTTTATGGCAGGAGGGATCCTGTGCAGTAAAGATTCACTTTGCCTTGTTTCTGGGAGACTCTTCTTTGATCCTTGTACTCTGGGCAGTGATGTGCAAACACTCGTGATCCTTAAAAAAAACGAAAGATTATATCCTCTTAGAATGATTAATGTCTTTGGAACAACAGGTTACAAAGTTCTTGCTACCGCCTTCAAGGACCTAGATCTACATGAATTAAGCTAAAATTGGCATAGAAACTTAGTAATGAGGTAAAATTAATGTTTGCTGGCAGACAGAACACTACCTACTGCTGATTTTTTATGTTATTCTTAATTTGCCTTAGAACCCATTAAGGCAACGTAGTAAGTTTCCATATTGACAAAAATTTGTGTCATGGTTTTGGCTGGGACACAGTTAATTTTCTTCGTAGACGCTCACACAAGGCTGTGTTTTGGATTTCTCATGAAAATAGTGGTGATGTTTTTGGTTGTTGCAGAGCAACGTTCACATAAGGCCAGGGACTTCTTTGCTTCTTGTGCTGTCCTGCCAGCGAGGAGGCACAAGAAGCTGGGAGAGGACACAGCCAGGACAGCTGAGCCAGACTGACCAGGGGGATATTCCGTACCATATGGTGTCATGCTCAGCAATAAAAGCTGGGGTAAAGAAGGAGGAAAGAGGGGACATTGGGAGTGATGGCGTTTGTCTTCCCAAGAAACCATTACGCATGATGAGCCCTGCTTTCCTGAAGTGGCTGAACACCTGCCTGCCCATGGGAAGTAGCGAATGAATTCCTTGTTTTGATTTGCTTGCATGTGGCTTCTGCTTTACCTACTAAACTGTCTTTATCTCAGCCCATGAGTTCTTGCACTTTTATCTTTCCGATTCTCTCCCCGATTCCACCAGGGGAGAGTGAGCGAGTGGCTGTGTGGCACTGAGCTGCCTGTCAGGGCTAAACCACAACAATTTGTTATCCTCATACATGCTGAATTCTGGGTCTAGTGAAGTCAAAGGCAACACAATGAAGCCATGATTTCATCACAAGCATTTAAATACCAGTCTGAAATGTGTACAGATTAAACAAACAATCTTAGCACAGAATTACCGTTTTGACTGAGTATTGTCATCCAGTTGGTTTCTTCCCTTCTTAGAAATACTTGGTTGGTTACCATCTTGAGTGTCATGGGAAGTCTGAAAAGATATGAAAGTATGTGATGTTACTATGAAAGCTGGCATAAACTAGGTACACTTTTCCTTTAAACAAAGAACTGGTATGATCTACCTTTTCAATGGCAGTAGATACATTTTTGCCTACTCTTCCAGGAGTCGATTTCACATGAGAAGCTGGTTTCTTTAGTCCTTTGGTGCTTGGATGGCTTTTTCCATTACTGTAACTAGCAAGGATTAAACAGAGTATCACACATGAATAGCAACATACGATCATCAGAATAGAAATACAATAAAGGTTTACAGTACAATTAGGTTTAAAAAAGAGAGAGTTGATTGCAACTGTTCTTAACGTTCATTGGAACTATGCTATGGTAACTTTTTGGTTTTTATACTGCTACTATACTACTATGTTTTTAATACTATTATTGCAAAATGCGCAATTAAATTATATGATATAATAAGAGAACTTAGCCCTTATATAGAATCTTCTATCAGAACATCCCAAAGTTACTTTGAGGATAATAAATAGTAAACATGAGAGAGTATGTATTTAATTACTAATTTATATAGTACCTGATACTCATGGTCCTTCTGCACTTCAACAAAATTAATTATAAAGTACAATATGAAGGCCACCACAAGCAAATCCTGTTTGCTTTTCTCATTTGCATAGTCTCAACAAAATTTAAAGGATTATTCCTATGGTGTTAGTGAGTGGAAGTGGGCAGGGAGCATACAGTCTATTATGATATCTCTACAAACTAATTCACAACAATTGCACAAACAAAATTCATCAGTTTGTTTTACACTGGGGTTGTACAAATATTAGTAGGAAAAAAAATCATATGCAAGCAAAAGGAATGGCATTACTGATCTGGACAACTTAAAACTAAAATATATATTTTACCTCAAATCAGATATATCAATGTAAGCACACAGCATCATTAAATCAGCGTATTGTGTACAAATCAGAAAATAGTATTTGTTCTACAAAGAAGGAATATTACTAATTTTAAAAAAGAAAGCTTTAAAATGTCATTTTAGAACAGGAATAAGCAAATTGTGCTGCCCAAGTCTAATTTAGATTGACTGCAGTTCAGTTAATTCGTCAGACAGTACATCTTGTTCACAGTTTTTATGTCAGTGTAGTTGAGTTTTGTTTTAAAAAAAAACAACACTACTTTATCAATTCAAGAGCTTATAAAAGAATGAAAATAAGCTTTGTGACTCCAGCACCAACACAGTCATCTCTGTCACTTTTTGACTTGTATGGTCGTACTGCACAATCATTTGAGTTGTTGTGGATCAGAGAGGAGGACGAGAATCTGAACAGTACAGTCATGCACTTACTAACTCTTCTACATTACTTAGAGTTTTCTATAACTAGAAAGAGAAAAAATAATTTCCTTACTTTACCATTCCTTTGTGGTTTTCATTGATTTGGCTTTCCTTTTTGTGTGTCTTTCTGTGCAGTAATAAAGGATGTTCTTGAATGCCTGGTCCCATTATTACTCTTTTTAAATGGTATCTGCACCTTTAGTTTTACATAATCTTCAAATGACTCCAGTCTTTTGGGTTCATACAACACAGCATATCAAATGCGAGCATCACCATGTCCTAGAAATGCAGAAAACAAACACCATGCAATTCCTCCCAATGTGATTTAGTTTTAAAGCACTACGACAAACAATAATCAGCTACCAAACGGCACTGGAAAGCACCGTCCCCTCCCCTGGTGCTTGTGTATTATTCCTGCATTATTCATCTTACTATTGTTGATCCACGTCCAGTGGTCATCACCCTGGGTACTGAGAGGAGAGCAGAGCAGCGAGAGCAGCACAGAGCAGTTGGCCATGAACGCTGCAAAGCGCTGTGGGTCACGGCCAGCCAGAAGCCATGCGGACTTTGCTGCTGCTGCTGCAGCCACCGGCCCAGCCCTGCAGTCACCCCAAGGCTACCGCAGTCAGTACCGAGGGGAGGCAGGGCCGGCCGCGCAGTTTTCAAGCCTGTCCCAGAAAGATTGTCGGTAAAGATACAGAAAAATACTTTGAAGTATAGCAGCATTAGGAGAGCTACTTTTCATATTACAGCACGCTCTTCATTCTGTTCTTCCTGCACGGCCTTACGTGTATTGACGGGAGCCAAGTATCAGTCAAATGGTGGTGGGTGTTCTGCTCTTAATTTACCAAGAACAGATGATCAGCCACCCGCATTGTGTGTGTGTGGAGTTGTCCTTTTTTGAGTCTGAAAATGTGCTTGTGGTATTTTCACATATGCAAATTTTGTATCAAATGCTTATTTTTTTCTTCTTCTTCCAAAACAAATCTCTCAGCACTCATAAATCCCCACTAAAAATACTCACAGCAGAATATGCAGTATTCTTTTATTTTCCAAAAGCTGCATTCCCATACCAGAGGTGCACAGACACTATTTTCAAAAGGTGACAAGATGATTCATACCAAAATACCTCTCTTCACTCACCCACCCACGGTTTAGTTGCTGTGATAATTACATTTATATATATTTATTTGACCCACTCCTATTTCTTAAATGCCCCTCTCTCCTCCACCTCCGCGGACCAGGAGGGGGACCAGGGGAAGGATGTTTGGTTCCAGTGCGTGCCAGATCCCTACCGACTTGGACCTTTGGGTTTCAAAACAACACACTGACGTACCCTGACAGGGCAGCTCACCAGCTAAGAAGGGCCCATTTAATGTAACGACGGCTGCAAACTGTTTCCGCCGCTCTGGGACCGTGTCAGCGAGAGGCTCTGACGGCCGAGCACACGGCCGGCGGCCGAGCACGGCTCCACTCTGTCCCCGGGTACAACAGCCCACGACTCCCGCTGCTGAATGACACCGCGGACCGCACCAACCGCGATCAGCCGGCGTTTCGTTCATTACAGGACTGCGTTCCCGTATCTCCCCCGTTCGACCCCGCCACC